>CM064876.1:50424320-50754537 GCA_032719365.1 Prinsepia uniflora
TATCATGCCCTTCAGGTTGACATTGGATGTGGACTGTAGCAGAGACCGAGATATCACATGCCTCCTCCGGATCCTGGCGTACTCTGATAGCCCGGGAGGGTAAAGGTTGGAAATATCCCTTGTCTGACACTTCGTGTCAGACGGGAGCAGGGTCATCCCGCACTAATCCCGGGGGGATTGGGATGGGTCCTGTCATTAAAACCATTAAAAGCTATGAGTGGACGAAAATAAACAATTTCACAAAACACATTTCATAAAGAAGACATTTATGCCCTTCACTAAAAAGTATGCATGCATTCGAAAACCACCAATCAAACTATTTACTTAAATCAACCATTAGGGTTTTAGCCCAAAAACCGTAAATCCAAACATAGGTAGGAACTCAGCCCAAAACCATAGAATACCAAAATCCGTAAATCCAGATCCAAGTGGGCCACTGCCCAAATCTATAAACATAAATCCATAAACATAGAAATACTATTTCAGAAAAATATATTTAAACCATCCTTGGCATCCCAAATGCCTAGCGTCCCAGATGCCTAGCGTCCTAGACGTCATATCTCACGGTCAAAGCAATGCGTGCTGCCCGGGGTCTCTCCGGGTCCGTATCTCTGACATCCCAGATGTCTGACGTCTCAGACGTCTAATCATAGCAATCTTGCTCCTGAGTCACTATACGGTCTGGTCGCTCCTTACAGTGACCCCTCGCAAGCAATGCACCATGACTTCCCGGTGCCCCAAACACCTGGAGAAGACCATCCACATATCCTCGTATCAAGATGGTATATGGAAAACAGTTTTATAAATCCATTTCAAAACATCTCAAAGGGCCCTTCCCGGAGTTTCCATAAAACCATCACAAATCCATAATTCCTAATCCATTTAGGGTCCCAGACCCGAAATCACATTTACGAAACATAGGGTCCTAGACCCGAAATCACATTTATAAATCACAATTGGGCCTTATGCCCAATTTCGTAAATCAACTGGGCCCCCCAGCCCGATCATATAACTCAAATTGGTCTTAGCCCGATTTCGTAAACCAACTGGGCCCCCGGCCCAATCACATAACTCAAATGGGTCTCAGCCCGATTCCATATTTTCAAATCCAAAATCATACCATTGAACCATTATTAAAACCATAAACCTCTATATACGTGCAAATACGGAAAACATTTCGAAATACGTGTAAATATGTAAATCACCAATACCACAATCATCATCATAGAAATCACATATGTAAAACATATAAAACAGTTATGCATGCATCACAATTTAGAAAACAATGTCCACTCACAGACAGTCCTATGATGCCGCCTAGATACGTGTGTCATACGCCCTTCTCGGCCACATCACTATCACAGGGACTTCCAAACCTGTCCAAGCCATACTAGAGGGTTACTAACTACCTCATTAACTTCTCATTAAAGCCCCCTAATTTTCCCAAAATTTTAAACGTATTTTACATAGGCTTTAAACCTTCGGACACCAAAAACTACCCCAAAACAGTGTCTGATCGACACGAAACCAGTCCCAAAATGTTCATTACATCGAAAGGATGATTTCATATGTTGAACACTTCCCCCAGAAATGTCTCACGTGCCCCACGTGCCACCCAAAGGTGCTGTGCGTAGGCTTCACGCGCTTGCACTATTCATCATCTTCAACCTCACTAAACCGGTCCAGTCCGGTCCGACTGTGCAGCCAGTCCAACTGAACCAGCGTGACCGGTTTAGGCCCATATCTTCTATGTTTTCGTTCTGTTTTCTTCCACTTTCAATCCTAAACCTTCATCTAATCATTCCTAATCGATTTATGATTTCAAAACATGAAAACCAAGCATCAAACTCACCTTCCTGATCGATGTTTAAACCAGCCAACCTTCCCCCGCCGTGTTTTCATACCTCCGGCCACCGCTCCAAGCCCACTAGCTTCCTTGCAACCTCCAAAAAAAGTTCCAAACATTAAAACCATTCAATCAACTCTAAAACCCAAATTCCAAATTTGAGAAATCAAACTCACCGTTCATGGCTTCATCGGCCAGCGTCCACGACGGCTCGAACCGTGGCTACCATCTTCATCGTCTCACCTCACTCCCTCTTTTTCATTCACCCGCCAAGCACAAATAATGGGGTTTGAAGGGGCTGTAAGGTTGGGGTTCACGGTTTAGAACTTTCACAGGTTTTGGGAGAAAAATGAAGAAATGATCGATGATGGTGAGGGAAAAATATCCCACCGTGTAGGGGAATGGGCAAATCAGATGGGTGACACTTGTCACTCATCTGGTGGGTCTTTCTAGAAATTTCCACCAACCAAAACCTGCCGCTTGTCAGTTTCTCGGGTTACGTGAATAGTGCCATAAAACGTTCTAGACCCGTAACTTCTTCATTGAACCTCCGATTTCAACGTGCCGCTTGTCTACGGACTCCTGACGTCCCGGTCTACGTCACGGTCATCGGTCAAAGTCCATTTGACTGCCTGGGTCAAAAGTCAACTTTTCGCCCAATTCCTTGGGGCAAAATCATCATTTCACACCGTCCGTCCGAAATCTCCGACTAATCCTCGATTATTCATTCTAAATCCCTAATTAATTAATATTTAATCTCGATATTCAGGACGGGTCGTTACAATGTAAGAGTTTTATGTATGCTTGACATGTATGGGTGCATGTACGTTAGCATGTATGAGTGTCATGTATGCTTGACATGTATGGGTGCATATATGTCAGCATGTATGAGTGTCATGTGTGTTTGACGTGTATGCTTACTATGTTTATGATTGTTGTATCCAGGTGTGTCATAATGTGTGGCTCGGTGCAAGCGTATAAGGGTGGGTGGTAAACCCGTAAACAAATCGATGTTGTTGGTTAACCCATATGAATGCTGACCGAGTTCACCGATCGGAAGCCTACAACGTTGGAGAATAGGGCGATGTGGTGGGTCATGCCAACTAGTCATTCGACAATCTTGAGAATAAAAATTAATTTTCTGATCCGTAAATTCGTAGGATTTAATAATATAGTTGTGGTGCACAAATAAGAGTACCTAATTATGGAAATACTCACATAATAGGCATGCTCAATGTGTATCAATAACAAGTACAGTATATAAATTTAAGCATGGAAAGATTGTAGCCTAATGTGTGTTTTGGGTTAAGAAATCACGGCCCAAAATGTGTAAAGTTTTGAGCCCAAGTATGTTTTTAAGCAGCCCAAATGTTTTGTTATTTTATTGTTTTCACACTTGATGGTTCTGTGACGTTGACAGTCGCGCGACGGTCGAAGTCGAGCGGAGTAGAACGTAATAGGGAGTTGATGAGGTGGTTGGTCGCCAAAGGTAGCTGCATGGTGGTCTCTATGTAGCTAGTCGGCGGTGGAAAGGCGAATGGTGCGAGTGAGTGGCGACCGGTTGGTGAGTTGTAGGCGAGTGGGGCATCGAACGAGTCAACCGTGGGTACTGGTGGGTTGGTTTGGTTGACTGAGTTTAGGGCGTTGTAGAATGTCTCAGCGGCTTATTCTCTTCACACAACACTTATGCATGGGCATTGTAGCTTCTCTATCTCTCTGATGATATGTTTTTGCAGGTAAGGCTGCAATGAAGTTGAGTGCTCAGACGACGACCAGTTGACTTCGAACTGGAGGTGGGAGTGGGCTCGCACCGTGGTTATATGATGTTGACAGTTGGAGGGCAATGCCCCGTGACTACTCCAGGATACTACGAGACGTCTAGAGGAGACAACCCGTCACTCTAGGATACTACGGGACGTCTAGAGGGCAACCACTTATGACGATGGTATATATGGAAAACCATTTCATAAATCGTCTCAAATTGTTCAAAGGGCTATGCTCGGGATTTTCCATAAAACCATCTTAAATCCATAAATCAAATTTCCAAACTTACGGGTCTCAACCCGAAATTCCATTTCATAAACCAACTGGGTCTCCAGCCCGATATCATAACTAATTGGGTCTCACGCCCGATCATATAAGTCAATTGGGCGTCTAGCCCGATTTCTCATTAAATCAAATGGACTCCAAGTCCGATGGTTTCCAATCAAATGGGTCTCATGCCCGATTCCATATTTCCAAATTCAAAGCCAGTTCATCAAACCATCATTGAAAACACAACACGTATAGGCACAGTCTAAAACCATAAATCTTGAAATACGTGCAAATACGTAAATACTAAATACCACAATCATATGCACTCAAGACATCTCAAATCATCGATAGAAAACACATATAAAACATTTATGCATGCATCAATTCGTAAAACAAAGTCCACTCACAGATCGTCCAAACTGCGCCTCAATCGCCGTAAGCCTCTCTCGGCTAAATCATCGTCATTGGGACTCCCTAACCTATCCAAATCATACTAGAGGGTTACAACCTACTTTAAAAACCTCTCATTAAAGCCCACTAATTTTCCAGGATTTTTAACATATTTTAAAATGAACCCTAAGCCTTCGGACACCCCCAAACTATATCGAAATGATGTCTGATCGACTCGAACCGGGTCGAGACTGGTTCACTGGTTTCTGGTCCAACCGAACCAGCATGACCGACTCAGTGCCATTTTCTCCTCATTTTCAGTCCGTTCCAATTCCTACTTCTTTGTCCCATCATTTACAACCTATATATGTGATCAAAACCTAGAAAACTAGCCTAGAACCCACCCGTTCAATTTGTCCTTCACGACCTAAATTTCCAGCCCTTTCCGTGGGCATCTAAAAGGGGGAGTTCAGGTTTACCTTTCCTTCGCCATCCACAGTTGTCCTGCCGCCTCCTTGCTGTCCCTTGGTCCCTCAACCATCCTCAGCTGCTGGTTTCAATCGAATGAAATGAGGGGGGGGGGGGGGGGGGTTAGGTTTGTGGGTTTCAGGTTTGAATGAACGAAGAAGATGGATTGTGCATGTATTTGTGTTATGTGAGCAATGGATGAGTGACACTTTTCACTCATCCATTGGGCCTGATACAAATATCTGGGCCCCTTCCAGACAAAAGTCCACACATCTCGTAAAACATGTAATAGTTCATCGGAATTTCTATGACCCGTATTTTCCCGTCGAATGTCCGATTTTGACGTGCTACCTGTCTACGGACTCGTATCGACTCGATCTACGTAACGGTCTTCAGTCCACGGACATCGGACCTCTCGGGTCAAAAGTCAACTTTTTACCCTCGTTTAGGGGCAAAATTGTAATTTCATCCTGAACGTTTGATAATTCTTGACTAATCCTCGATTAGCGAGGCTAATCCTCATTTAATCTTAATTAATCCCAAAAATTTGGGACGGGTCGTTACACTATGGCCTCCTGAGCTTTACACTATGGCCTCCTGAGCTTTACACTATGGCTAGCGGCTTGTTTGATTGCCTTCTCAGCCTCTTGCAGCTTGAGAGTTAGCTCCTCCTGCTTCTTTCTCAATTTCTCCTTATCCCTCAGAGTAGCAGCCACTTTCCTCTGTGCGGTACTGAATTGAAGATAGACTTCTCCGAAGGCCTACACAATGAAAATTGTTAGAGCAACTCTAACTCCACATATAAATTGAACTTGCACCAAACAAGGAAAACTTACATTACTAAGTAGCAGCAAGGCTTTTTCCATCTTCTGGTCGGCCGACCTGCATTGTACCTCAGCTAACTCGTCCAAGGGGATGGAAGCCCTCTGACAAACTCCATTCAGCAACGGCATCATCTGCCTCAGACAGCACAAGGTCGCCTCAGCACTAGAGGCCTCGCCCACCGACTCTCCCTCGGTGAATACACCAAGGTTCACGTCCCTACACCTCTTCAGCATGTCCAGAATCCTCACATCCATACGAGGAGAGGATGAAGGAGGAATGAACTCTAGGGGCGGAATGGTCCTTTTGCCCCTAATTTCTTCCTGAATCGACAGAACGACCTCGACCTCCATCCGCGCCTTGGTCCGCCTAGGGTCAGGGGAAAGCACACAGCCTTCCTTGGTCTTCGGTTTCTTCCTTTTTAGAGACCGAGGGGGACTCAGCGGTCTTGGCTTGGAGGACTGGCCCTGCCTCGGGTGATCGGTCCGCTCATGTTGGCCTTTGTCTGCTCTGTCTTTCTTCTTCTTGAGCAGATACTCCAAACGCTCGGCAGTCTTTGACACCGATGCCGACTCCTCCACGGTCTTGTCAGCCTTCATCCCCATCTGCTCGCAATCCTTTAGTATTCGGCTACCGACATGATAGGGAACTGCACCACCAAGCAACTGGTCAGCACAAATCAAAAGAAAACAAAACAAATATAATGCAACTCAGTCTAGTAAAACTTACCCTCGTCGGTGTCGATTAGGCATTCCTTGTGCTGTAATCCTGGCAACTGAAGTATGCGTTGGTTCCGGTTTATGCCATCCAAGATCGCCGTCACTTGGTGTACGACTGCATTCTCTTATGCTGAGATATCTTCGTGAGGAAACAAACCTACACACCGAGCGACAAGTCAGCATTTATAATGACACTTGGACAAAATACAAAAAGTCAGCCTATGCTACAAATGGACACCTTATGTATGAAATTTGGTCGGTATGGGCCCCTCCTCGGTGTCCCCCTCCTAACAACCACTGACCAGGAAAAACTTAGTTTTGTACGACTTTTGGGAGGTTAGTATATCCAAAATAAACTCACCTCGTTTGCTCTTCTTACGATGACGAACGACGACCCACCCGGTGCTCTGCTGTTGGAACCCAAACTCATATAAGTACATAAGCTGGGCATAGGTTGGCCCCGGTCGTTTGGCCTAACGGAAGACCATGTAAAGGGAGCAGAGCACAATCCAGACATTGGCATTGAGCTGGCCGAGTGCTACCCCCATCCTCTTCACCATTCGTCGCAACCAAAGGGGCAGCGACATCCTCACCCCATGGTACATCAGCTCGGTATAGAACAATGCCATATCGCCCGGAGGGTTAATCGGTCTTTCATCCTTTGTTGGTAATCGTGTGATCACTGACTCGGGCACGCCGAACTCGATCTGCATCTTCCTCACTAGTCACTTTTCCCTTGTTCAACCACACCGAGTCCTTATCCCAACCTTGGGTCAATTTTAATGCCTGGTGTACCCGTACCTTTACTAGTGTCTCGGCGTCCACCAGGAGATTGCCACCATCCGATCGGTTGGACAATTCAACTCCCACAGCCATCTCAGTCTTTTGACCAGAGGTTCGGCCGTATCATGCACCGAGTAAGTCCTATTTCTTACTTCGGCCAAGATGGCCTCGTCCTCACTCCTAGACACGGGAATGAGAACCTGCAAACTACTGTCTGAAGACTCACTGCCTTGTGAGTCGTAGCACTTCCCATCCGTCACCGAGTCACTATCCCAGGATGTAATATCCGTGTCCTGGAAGGAACGGTGAACAATTCCATATTCATGCGAGGGGAATAGTCTGGGAAGTGGAATGGCGATGTGCCTTAAAGGTGTAGGCACACACCTATCTAGCATAAGGCCTTTTGGGAGGTCACTGGCTTTGGATTTCTTGGGAACTCCAAAGTTAAGCGAGTTGAGGCTGGTGCTATCTCAAGATGGTTGACCTACTGGAAGTTGCACGTGAGCTCCCGAAAACAAAACCGTGAGGGCTGGGCCCAAAGCGAACAATATTATCCTAGAGTCGGGTCCTGACCGAGGAGGGTCGAGTCCTGACCGAGGAGGGTCGGGTCCTGACAGATTGTTATCAGAGCCAGTCCCCAACCGGGAAGTGTGCAAGCAAAGACACTGGGCCCTAAGGGGGGTGGATTGTAAGACCCGTGTCCTGGAGAGAACGGTGACCGATCTCACATTCCTGCGAGGGGAATAGTATGGGAAGGGGAATGGCGGTGTGCCTTAAATGTAACAACCCATCCCAAAAATCGGGATTAGATTAGTTAATAATGACGGATTAGTGAAGTTAATCAGTAGTTTATTGGATGCGTGCGGACGGACGGTGCGAAATGACGATTTTGCCCTTGGAATGGGTAAAAATGTTGAATTTTAGTTCAGGCGGTCAAATGGACTTTGACCGATGACCGTGACGTAGTTCGGGATGTCACGAGTTCATAGACAGGTGGCATGTCCGATTCCGACGTCCGAGGAAAAAGTTATGACGTGCGGAAGTTCAAGGGTATTTTGGTAATTTGGTTGAAATGGGGTAATTTGTGGACATTTCAAATGACAACTACTTTTCATGTAATTCGAGGACCGTTAGGAAGGTCTCGATCCCCTGAGTACAACGATAGGTGGCATGCGGTCATCGGAGTTCAGACGGTTTAGTTACGGGTCTAGATAATGAAGGGCAAAATGGTAATTTTACAGGGCAGGGGTAAAATGGCCTTTTGGCATCTTGGTTTCTGTGCCCAATCAGGTGAGGACACGTGGGGCTGATGGATTGGATATTTGTGAGTTGAACCACCAAATTAAGGACACATGGCCACTTCCTAGAGGCTTCTAGCCAATTCAATCTCACATGTTTAAGTTTTAAATCTGAGTTTATCGACTAAGGGAGAACAGGGACAGAGAGCAGAGTGTGTGTGTGTGTGTGTGTGTGTGTGTGTGTGTGTGTGTGTGTGTGTGTGTGTGTGTGTGTGTGTGTGTGTGTGTGTGTGTGTGTGTGTGTGTGTGTGTGCATTTGTGAGAAACCAAATCTTTTCCTTTGTCTTGTTGTCTGAAATGAAGGGGAAGAGAAAGGTCAGACGAAGAATGTGGTGGTGGTTTGGAGGATGGCCGCCTTGCACGGTGGTTGCAGACAGGGTGTCACTGTGAAACACCCTGTGAGGAAAACAGAGGAGGCTTGTGTTCTCAAAGCTAGACAACCATCAACTCTTATTATTTGACGGTAGTGTTTGAACGAAAAATGAAGGAGGTGTTGAGGCGGCTCTAGTGATGCCACCGTGGAGAGCCGCCGTGGATGGTGGCTGGCAAACACGGTAAGAAATTGGTTCAAATTTAGGTACTTGTTTTTACTATCTATTGATGGTTTCTAATGCTTGGAACATGATTAGGGAGGTCTTATAGGATGATCAGGACTGAATACGAGGTCAAGGAAGGACGGTAAGTGAATTTCCAGAAAAAATTGGTTTTAAATGTCGAACATGGCAAACTTGGTTAGGATTACTAAGAAGTGGTTTGGTTAATTGGTTGAGATTTTGGACATCACAAGGAGGTTTTTGGACGAAGAATGATTGACAGGGATGGCCGGAAACCCGAGACATGGACGGTGGGAACATTGGACGTTTTGGATCGTCGAATTGGAAGGTAAACTCAGTTAGCTTATATGTTTTGATCATGTAGATGCATAAGAAAAGGATGGACGAACCTAATAGGCTAAAAAGGGATGAAAATGGACCAGAATTGAACGGTTTAAGCCGTTGGACCGTCTGCGCCGGTTCGGACCGGATCAAACCGGGTCTGTCTCAAGGAAGGGGACGATGAATAGTAGGCGTGTGGCTCCCACGCGCAGCCCCTTTGGGCGGCGCGTGATGGCGCATGGGGCCCCTTTTGGGGAAGTTTCCAACATGACTTTTAAAGTATTCGATGTAACAAACATTTTGGCATTGGTTTCGAGTAGATCAGACATCGTCTCGATATGTTTCGGGATGTCCGAAGGTTTTAGGCCTCGGTTAAAAATAGTTAAAAATTTTAGAAAAATTACGGGGACTTAGTAGGAGCTTCATGAAGTAGTTAGTGACCTTATTATGAGATTTGGATAGGTTCAGGAAAGCCGAGGATAGTGAATCGGCCGGGAACGGCGTAAGTGCACGCGTATCGAAACAGCGGCGAAATGGTCTGTGAATGGACTTTGCATTCTAACTCTTGATGCATGCATATATGTTTTTATATGTTTTCTATACGTGATTCTATGATTTGATTTATAAGCTTGGTGTTTTACGATTTTGCACGTTTTTCGGGGTATTTACAGAATTTCACGTTTTACGAGATTTCGATGGATGTTGTGATTTGAACCTGGTTTTAATGATTTGATTTCGGGATTTGAAATACGATTTGATTTCAATGAAATTAAAGGGATTTTGGAAAATGACTTCGGGCTTAGAGGCTCAGTTTAGAAAAGTGTTTTGAGAAACATGATTTCGAATTTTTGAATCAGATTTCAAAATGACGATTTTGGATTTGATTGTGGAAATCTTGGAAGTGGGTTTCCGGGTTTGGGTTCAAAATGGTTATTTCGGATGCCGACTTATGGAATGATGGTTTCAGGCTCGGATTTGGAAATGGAGATGGATATGAGTTCTGGGTTTGGATCCGGGATCCTGATGAGATTGCGGATTCAGATTCGGATATGGATAGTGGTCATGGAAGGGATTTGCTGGATCTGGTTATTGGGTTTAAAGACCCGGATATGATATGACGGGGGCGGGCCCGGATTGGGTTTAAAGACCCAGATTGAGTTTAAAAACTCGAGAGTTTAAAGACTCGGATATTGATACTTCCCCCGTAGGCCTATTGAGTTTAAAGACTCGGATTATATTGAGGCCTAGATTGAGTTTAAAGACTTAGATAGATCCAGCAGGTTCGATAGATGGAAATATGGTTTCAAATGTGTTTTGGTTTTCACTGATACTTGATGATGATGGCCTAGATGAAATGGTTTTCGATGGTTTTGGGCTGAGGCCCGGGATTTTAGAAAAGGAAACTGTGTTCGGTTTTTCTTACATGGTTTCTTAACCTAAATATTGCATGGTTTCATGACATGGACTTGATATGCATGCATTGGTTTTTAATTGGAGGGTATAAATGCACTTGTTTTCTGGAAACTGTTTTTAAACCTATACTTTATTTTTGTCCACTCACAGTTTTTTTGTGTTTTCAATACCCTCCAGGTTGTTGGGATGCGGGCTGTTGGTCGAGAGAGACGGAGACATCACACACGCGATCCACAGTAGAGCCTGCACATTCTGGGAAGTCCGGAAGCTTTTGGACGGTCGGATCGAGAATCCCTTGTCTGACATACGTGTCACATGGAGGTTGGACGTCGGTTTAGCCTTCGTGTCATGCGTAGGTTAGACGGAAGTAGGACTTAGCCCTTAATCCTGGGGGATTGGGGGTGGGTCCTATCATTAAAGGTGTAGGCACACACCTATCTAGTACAAGGCCTTTTGGGAGCTCACTGGCTTTGGATTCCTTGGGAACTCCAAAGTTAAGCGAGTTGAGGCTGGTGCAATCCCAAGATGGGTGACCTACTGGGAAGTTGCACGTGAGCTCCCGAAAACAAAACCGTGAGGACTGGGCCCAAAGCGGACAATATTGTGCTGGAGTCGAGTCCTGACCGAGGAAATTGGGCACAAATTTGGCACAAGGGGTGCTTACCGTGTTTTTTCGCGAAGGAGTTGTTAATCGGAAATCGTACCCCATGAGCACAATCGCCGAGAGCTGATCGGAAATCGCCTTTTCACTTCGACAGAGTTTTCCCACTTTTCTAAAAGAATGTAAGTGAGGAAATCAGTGAAAGACCCTTCTTATTTATAGAGCTTGGCATAGACTACGTGTAACGAACCGTCCCAAATTCCTAGATTAGATTAGTGACTAATCACGATTAGTGAGGCTAATCGGTGATTAGTTAGGCGAAATCGGACGAACGATACGAAATGACCGTTTTACCCCTAGGCGTGGGCAAAACGTTGACTTTTTATTCGGGCGGTCAAATGGACTTTGACCGATGATCGTAACGTAGTTCGTGACGTCACGAGTTCATAGACGGGTGACACGTTCAATTTCGACGTTCGAGGAAGAAGTTATGACGTTCGAAAGTTTAGGGGCATTTTGGTAATTTTGGTTAAAAGGGGTCAAATGTTGACTTTTGATTGGGATATCCGATGGCCGAGGGCCGAGGACCGTTACGTAGATCGTGACGATATGAATCCATAGACAAGCGGCACGTCGAATTTGGACGTTCGACGGCGAAGTTACGGTTCACGAAAGTTCAAGGGTACTATTGCACGAATTACGAAATAACTTAACTTTTGGACTTTAGTGGGGCCCAGATATTTAATGGAGGCCCAATGGATGAGTGACAAGTGTCACCCATCCAATGGACACCATTTTCCCTTCATGCATCGACCATTCCATTTTTCTCCATTCAAAAACACAAAACCATTTCCCCGATCTCACATTTTCTCTCATCTCTGTGCAACCCAAAACCCATTCAACCCTTACCCAATGATCATGAATGAGACCAGAGATGGAGGGGAGGACAGGAGGAAGTGGTGGTCGGCCAGAACCACCGTCCACAGCGGCGAGAGGAGGAGGAACCCGAGAGGTACTCGGTTCCACCATTTTTCCTTTTTATTTTCATTTCGCACGTTAAGGTTGATTTTGGGTGATTAGAATGATCTTAGGGGGTTAATAGGAACCTAATAAGATGATTTTGCGGATGGTTTGCTGGCTGCAAAACCTGGGAACGAAAATGGAAGTTTGAACCGAAAAAGGGGGAAATCGGTTTAATGGGATTTTGATGTTTTTAGGTTGTTTTGATGATTGGAAATGATAGGGAATGAAGAAATAGGAATTATAGGATTAATTAGGGTTGAAATCAGACCCAAATAGAGGGAGAAAACCACTGAACCTTTCACGCCGGTTCGGAACAGTGCATGAACAGTGAATCGGTTCAGCATAGTGCCGCTGGAGGTTGAAGATGATGAACAATATTTTAAGCCTTCTTGGGGCGCGTGAGGGTGCGTGAATAGTAATTTGAGAAAGTGTTCAACATATGAAATCTTCTATTCGATGTAACGAAGATTTTGGGACTGGTCTCGCGTCAATCGGACATCATTTCGATAGGTTTCAGGCTATCTTAGGTTCGGTTTTAAAGATAGTTAGAAAATCGGGAAAATTATGGGACTTCAATGAGAGGTTAATGAGGCTATTAGTAACCCACTAAATGAATTTGGACAGGTTTGGGAGTCCCGGTGATGACGATTGACCCAGGAGACGATTATGGCATGCGTATCGAGGCGAGGCTTCGGACGGTCTGTGAGTGGACCTTGATTTCTAAACTGTGATGCATGCATAAATGTTTTCTATGGATTATGATTGTGATTTCATGGTGTTGATTTGGATTGTTGTGAATTATATGTTTCACGCATTTCGAGGCAATTTACGTGTTTGCACATAAATCGAGGTTTTTCGATTTTACTCTGATTTTCCATTCTTATGGTTTTGGAAATAGTTTAATGAAATGGTTTTGGATTTGAAAAGGTAACTCTCGGACTTGAGGTCCATTTGATTTAACGAGGCATCGGGCCAGAGGCCCAGTTGGTTTACGATTCGGACCGGAGGTCCAGTTTCTATGGGGATTCGGGCCTAGCGCCCAGCAATATGTTACAAATGGGTTTTATAGTTCATGACAGTTTATGGGAACCGGCATGAACCCTTGAAATGATTTTTATGGTTCATGACGGTTTATGTGAACCGGCATGAACCTTTGAAATGGTTTTTACGGGTCATGGCGGTTTATGGGAACCGGCATGAACCTTTGAAATGGTTTTTACGGGTCATGACGGTTTATGGGAACCGGCATGAACCCATGAAAGGATTTTATGGATTATGACGGCTTATGGGGGCCGGGCATGAATCCTGGAAAGGTTTAAAGAATAATTTCAAAAGGTTTTTCATATGCCATCCTTTATATATGATTGTCTCCTCCGGGGAGGGTCGTTGGCTTGGGTGGACCCCGGAGTAGTCACGGAGCACTGACTGAGTGGAGTCGCCCCCCAGCTGGGTTCCTTACTCTCAGGATGGGCATGGTTCGTTACCTCCAGGGAGGGTCATTGATCTACGGACATTGACCTGGGTGGACCCTGGGGAGACTTGGGTTTGAGACCCCGGTTAGCACGCGCGTAGCTCTATTTCACCGTGACAAGTTTTGGATATGAATATAATGGATAAACATGATTTCAATTGGTTTGGGAAATTGTGTTTATAATGATAAATGGATTTGGGCTGAGATCCCACGTATGTTTACTATACTATGGTTTTTTGTAAATGGTTTTGGGCAGGAGCCCGTGTGACTTGGATTTACGGAACTTGGGGCTGTGACCCTAATTATGGTTGTTTAAACATATGTGTTTGGATAAATGGTTTTACTATGCGTGCATACTTTTTAGTGAAGGGTATAAAGGTCTTTTATAAATGTGTTTTACGAAACTTATTCCTTTTTGTCCACTCACAGTCTTTCTGTTTTTAATACCCTTCAGGTTGACATCGGATGTGGACTGTAGCAGAGATCGAGATATCACATACCTCCTCCGGATCCTAGCGTACTCTGATAGCCCTAGAGGGCAAAGGTCGAAAATATCCCTTGTCTGACACTTCGTGTTAGACGGGAGCAGGGTCATCCCGCGTTAATCCGGGGGGGGGGGGGGGATTGGGATGGGTCCTGTCACTACGAGGCGTCACCACCCTTAGTGGCTGACACGTGTCGCGACACACAGATCCGACCGACACGTGTCACACATCTAGTCGAGGGAGACCAACAATTATTCCCACCTCCACCACCGACCTCTAAGAAGTCCCACCGAACCAAGTACACCGCTCGGTGTTTCCTACGTACCGAAGGCGCTGGGACACCCCTGACCGAGCCTTCATGGTACCTCCACCGAGCCAGGTACACTGCTCAGTATTTCGCCACCTCCCGTAGGCCCTAGGCCACCCCTTCACCGAGCCAGGTACACCGATCTACTTTCCCTTATGGCCGACCAACCTGGTTCCACCGAGCCACCTTCTCATGTGGCCAACCACATACCACTTCTCTGTTATGATCGAGACAAGCTCGGCGGACTCTCTCGCTAAGGGACTTGGGGGATTACATGTATACTTCCCACTAGGCCTGGGAGAATGAAACAAGTCCCCTACCGAGAAATTCCACCTAAGTCAAGAACTTGGGGGACTTCTGTTGACATCATATTTGACCAGACCCACTAGACCGTATACCTAAAGCTCAAGCACTAAACAAGGCCCGAGCCCACAATACTGATATAGCCCCAACACTGGGCCCAATGCGGGATGCCATGTGGAGGCATATCCACCCTCAATCTACGTAACACGTGTTAGCACACAATTCGAGGAGTCCCATACATAAGGGGAATATATTCCCAATAAAGGTAACTAATATCTACTATTCACTATTACTCTGCCGAACTTACCATTTACTATTTCCTCTTACGAATAAAGTTACTAACTTGACTGTAGGAGAACCTTAGGTTGGCACCACACCGGTGCCTGTACTAACGGAAAACCCACTACTCTCCTAGTTGGCAGGTTACGAGGAAGGACACCTGTCATTTGGTTATTGGACGGCGAGTAATCAACAGTTGAAACATTTAACGTTTCAACAATAAGAAAAGAAGTTTTTCTAGGATGAGGCTGAGGAAGGTGCAGGCTGCTAGTCCAGCGGTAAAGCTAAAAAAAGGAGAGGGAGGATCAGTTGGGTGGGTTAGGTGATTGGATAAGGGTTTATTAGTTTTCTTTTTAAAAAAGAAATTAATATAAAATTTATTAAAAGACATCAAATATCTAAATTACCCTTAAAAATTTGTAATATGACTGCCACGTCATCAGTTTTCACAGTGTAAATAATGGGGATGGACGATTGGTGCAACGGTATTGACGGTGTTTCAATTCCTGCAGCACACTAAGGCAAATTTCCGTTCCTGCTGCATTTTGAGATTTCGTGTCGTGTTCCTAGTGCACTTAACGTAATAAGCCAAAATGATTTTCAATTTTCCCGACAACGGTGCCAAAATTGATACGACTTAAACTACACATTTAAATAAACATGTAATTCAAGTATATGCAATTTAAACCCTTTTAGTGTAGATATAGTATTGGTAAATAGATATCGTTCTTAACCGGAGAAATTAAGGAACATTAAATAATGGTTAGTGAAAAAGAATAATAAATAATCAAAAAATAAAATAATAAAATAATAAATGAATAAATGAATTAAAAAAATTAAAAAATTAAAAAATTAAAGAATTAAAGAATAAAAATATAAAAATAAAAGAATTAAATTGGGGGTTTTAAAAAGAGATATAGCTGAAAATACATTTTTAAACAAACTAAGAATTAAAATGCTCATGCTCATACTAATTAGAATTTACAAACGATATATTAATCTCATAGACAAAACCGACACTTTTACGTAAATAAATTCAAATTAACAATCACATTATTTAAACTACTCTTACAATGGAATTTGTTTAGACACAAATTTTACCAACACTCAAACATTTTGCTCATATTGAACCAATCACGAAATCCTACCTTCATCATCTCAATTACATGCATACATTTTTCAATACTATAAATGCACTGAACAACACTCATAAACACTTATAATATGATTCACCTTGCGTTTTTTTATTTGAATGCGCGTCAAACATTTAAATCTCTTCAATCATATTCTAAGTGCACTGAACATCGGTCATAAACACTTAGCGTTAAATTGAAGGTTAAGCATTAAAACATATGAAGTAAATGAAATTCAGAAAGTAAAACACACAGAGATTGTATTTACTTTTAAAAATGTTTAGAAAGAAAATACTACCATATGTATTGAATTATAAGTAAACCGAAAACAATAACAAGAGTTTTAAATAGATGGAATAAAGTTACACTTTCATAATTCAATAACATCTTGTGATTCCTAAGTGGATGAAAACAATAGATTGTTATTCACAAGATTCTTTGATAGCATAAGAAAACTTGTGAAGATGGAAAAAGAAAAATGAGTAATTACAGACTTAAAATCTAGAATTGCCTAGGAAATACTCGGCCTAAGTTTTTCTTAAGGAAAGCATAAATTCATATACAAAGAGAAGTTAAAGAAAATTTAAGAACAAAAACTAAAAACAAGTCAAAAAAAAAAATTAAAAGAAAACTAAGAAGAAAAATCTAAAAGAAGCTAAAAAGAGATCCCTAAATGTATCTATAAAGAGAGAAAAAAAAACTAAAAGAGGACTAAAAAAAGACTAAAGTGAGATCCTAAACAATGAAATGACCTCCCTATTTATAGAGGAAGTTCCACTAAAAATCTAAGAAAAATAAAATACAAACTAAAATAAAAATAAATGGTGAAATGATGAGCTTTTGGGCTGAAATTCTGAGTAAAAGGGAGCATGTGAAGCAGCTGGAATTCGACATGGCCCTATTGACAAAAAGGAGTGGGTTTTGGCAACTAGCTGCTGAGGAAGGCGGGTGGGAGTCGGAGGCTGCAACGTCGAAAGGAGCAAGTGGATTCGGCGCACGCCCGTTGACACGGGCGTGGGTGGAAAGCGCACAGACGCAGGCCAAGGCGAGTTCTAGGCTTTGCGATGATGGGCTCAATTAGATTTGGGTCGTAACAAGTTGGCTGCTGGGATGGGCGAGCAATTTGGGCTACAACTTTATGCCCTAGGCTGGATTCGGTAGGCCCCCACCGAATTCGCCTGCAAATTTTGATGGCCATCCTTATTTATCTTCTTCAATATAACTCCGATTGGGACAATTCTTTCGCCAAAATATTCAAAGATCCATACTTTTATTTATTTTTGCAAACTTCCCATAAAATATATTATTTTCTCCAATTGTTTGGTATTTTAACATTAAAAGATAGGTATAAAAGGTATAAAATAATATAAAATAAAACCATATCAGTACACATGTGGGAATATTCTCTGGAATATTCCTAGAATATTCTATGGAATATTCCGTTCACGTCTGTTAGGTTGACCGTTAAGTCTTACCGTTGACTAATGGTCGACCATCGTTGACCCCTGTCACCGGAGCCTTGTTAGAGACGGTGATTGGACCGCCGCCAACGCCATCGTGAGAAAAGAAAAATCACATCTACTCATCTCAAGAAAAATCCCGGAATCCAATGAGGCCATTCTCTCTCGATTCTAACTCAAAATTAACATGCAATTTGTCAGATCATATCTACTCATCACAAGGATTATGGAAATCAAGATTTCAGACTTAGAAACTATATGTCCTGACCGTAGAGTGACTAGAAAGCTCGTGATTCTGGAACTTCCTACCACTGTGGCCTCTACTATAACCTCACACATCCACCACATGCAATAAGCTCAAAATAACGCCCTCAATCCAACTATCTAGGTTACTAAACTCAAGAAGTGGTTCTTACCTTTACAACCCTCGAATTGAACGACATCTGAACGGGTTCGAAGTCGGGTCGAAAATGGGTTGTACGTTATCGTCGTTCCTCGCACCAGAAACCGCATGCAACTAGTCAGAAAGGTTGCCCTAACTACGACGGAGATGACAAAGGGATTCAAGTGGGTCGATTTTACCTCAAGGTACTTCGATTGTGGTCGGGTCACGCTTGGGTCTGAGCCCGGTTATCCCGTTTCTGTATGCAGTTCAGGCTTGCTCCACGAATTCAAGGAAATTTGCTCGCACCTCAAACTGGAATGTCCAAATTAGACCTCAATTCAACGCCCAAAGAAATAAAAACTAAAAGCAAGTTTGAATCCATATCTTGTGTGACAGGACCCGTCTTAATCCCCCTGGATTATAGTGGGAGGTGCCCTGCTCATATCTGACCATTATACTCAAAATATCGAAAAAACCCTTTTATGGGTTTAAAAGTAAACAAAGTTCAACTACAACGTTGTCATACAAGGGATAAGTATCTCTACATAATCGAGCATACATGTCAGTACAATAAAAGTACCAAACATACCCTGAAGGGTGTTCAGGTGCGTAACGGTATTGTCTATGCCTCTGCCTCAGTATCAACCCCTACCTCGATGTCACGGCCTGGAGGGTCAATAAAACAATCAAAGTGTGAGTGGACCAAAAATAAATATTTTTGAAATACGATTTAAGAACAATAACATTTTCCCCTCTGTTTTATAAACATGGATACATTTCAATCAAATTGTATAAAAATAGTTCAAATTATATATATATATATATGTATATATATATCTAGACACACATATTAGTAAAACACAATATAACCAATCCTCGACATCCGCAATATCTATACCTAATACCAGTCATGATTTCCAATGCTACGCGTGCAACTCGGGGTCTCATCTCTAAGTACCTCCCCACGATCCAACTCAACGACGTCCGGGGTGATATCATAATGGGGTGCCTTTCCCGGATCTACCACATCCAGAGTGATATCATAATCTCGCACTCCTGGACGTAAGCCTATCTTTAAAGCTACCCATCCCAAGAAATGCACCGTGACTAGCTAGGGATTCTTGATGTCTAGAGGAGATTATTCAATTCACACAGGATGGTATATGTAAAACAGTAACCAAATCCGGTAGAAAATCGTAATAAAACCATTTATGTCTCACACTGAGTCAAAAATACTATTCAATTGGGCCAATGCCCGAGACATAACTTTCACAAGTCTTTTCCACAAAACCATTAGAAAATCGTGTTTAGAACTCATTTATAAATTCCGATTTATTCAAACTGATCATACCAGATCGCCATTCAAATCCATTAAAATACATTCTTTTTTTCCAATTTCCCGTTTGATTCTAAATCTAAGCCAAACTTTTTATTCAATCGGGTCTCAAGCCCAAAACATCATTTTCACGTAAATCCATAAAATGTTTCTTAACCGATGATTAAATCCACAACATCATCAAATAACGATATCAAAGAATTTCAACTTAAATCATATAATAAAGCATTCAAAACAATTATGCATGCATTTCAGTTATAAAACAAAAGTCCATTCACGCTCGGTCCACGCTACGCGTTCAATATTCGCACCCTAATCTTACACCGAGCTAGTCCAAGGTCTCCGGGCCTGTCCAAATCACATCGAAGGGTTACTAAAGTTATATACAATTTCATATACTAAACCCTCAAAAAGCCCAACACCGAAAACGCGTCCTAGACATACTTTTCGAGGCTAAAAACTCCTAAATGACCTATCAAACGGTCTCCGATCGACCAGAAAGCACCACCATTGGATTCAGATCGTCGAAATCTTTCGAATAAGATCAATTTAACCTTAAAATTCATGTCCATGTGCCCCCACACACCGTTCAAAGTTTGGTTAACGCTGGTCGTTGCTGGTTAACGACGGTCAACGGTTGACGTCATACAAACGTCAGCTTGACATCTGACACGTCTGACACCTCTGACAGTCTGCCACGTCACATCACCCCACTGGTCCACGTGGTTTGACAATGCTGACTGGACCTTCCACGTTAGCTGTCACATAGGCCCGATAGAGTCTAACACCTTGCCACGTGGCACCACCCTACTGTTACACGTAGTCTAACATGGCTGATGTGGACTGACACGTCAGCTGCCACATCACTCTAACACCTTCTGAAAGGTTGCCAGTGGCACCACCTCATTATTCCACGTGGTCTAACATGCTGAGGTGGACCTGACACGTTTGCTACTAATTGGGCCTAATAGCTGCCACGTGGCATCACCTTATTTGCCACGTGGACTGACAGGTTTGACAGGGTGATGACATAGACTGCCACGTCTTCATCCCCTACCTTTGGCTGTGTCAACCCATTTTTCTGTAACGGGTCGTTTGACCCACGACCTTGACCTGGCCAAAACTCACTCATTTCTCAACTTTTTTCCACCATTTTTCTTCCTACAAGTTTGCAATGAACCCAACAATGGATCTATGGACTCAAAAACATCAAACAATGGCTAAATATACCTATTTAAGCTTGATGATTTTTGGTTGGATTCCAAACATGCACCCAGTCAATTCCATTGCCCTTTTTCCTCTATTTTTCGACCTTGTGGACTTATCCAATGCCAAAGAACCATTTTTTATCATTAGAACAGTCCAACAACCCCTATAACTTGAATTCAAATTTTGACCCACATTACTTACCTTCTCGGTATTCCAGCCACCGTATGTGATTGTCATTTTCGTTGATACCTTCGTCTTGTCTCAACTCACTCACTCAGTTTCCCTTTCACTCAGACATCAAAGATGATGGATAGGGTGGTGGGTGTGTGTGGGTTATGGTTTCGGGTTAACAAAGAAAATGAAGAAGATGAAGATGGAAATAGGTGCATGATTTTTGGGTTAATGGGCCAATGGGATGAGACACTTGTCATTCATCAATTGGTCCAAGTTGGATATTTTGACCAATGAAAAATCAGCAACCTGTTCATACCTCATAAAATATGAATAGTATGTAATTTCTTCCGTGACCCGTAACTTTCTCGTCTGACGTCCGATTTCGACATGTCGTCTGTTTACGGACTAGCGATGTCTCGATCTACGTAATGGGTCTTGGTCAAAGTCCAAATAGTCTCATGAGTCAAAAGTCAATATTTTCCCTATCTAGGAGAAGAATGGTCATTTTCCATTAAATTTTAGAATTTACATTTATTAAAAGTTCCGGTTGTTACAGTGTGCACTCGAGAAAACATCGGGAGCTCTCAGTTGCACCAACGCTCATCTCATCCACACTCCCTCGCGGTGGTCATTAGCGATTCTTGGCGTAGACTAAGGGTTCACTTCACTTGAGTGGGGCATTGCGAAGGTCATGCGTGGATAGTGAAATCCTACCTGTCACCTACTTCAACTTCTATCCTTAGAACATACAAAGTGGGATCTTGAAGTTGAGCCTCTATAATTCAGTCAATCAGGATAGGTCTGACATGAAAACTTGCCAACAGAGCTCCATCTTCATCTAATTTGAGAATAACTCCAACTCTTCGGAGTTCTACTAATAAGGACAAATACATAATCCTCAGATGAAATACTGAACTCGTAGACTTTCTGCTCAAAGCGTCTGTTACTACATTTGCCTTTCCGCGATGATACTCGATCGTGCAATCGTAGTCCTTGAATAGCTCCAACTATCGTCTCTATCTCAGATTCAGTTCCTTTTGAGTGAAAAGGTGCTTCAAACTCTGATGGTCAGTGAAAATTCTGCAGATCTCTCCGTACAGATAATATCTCATGATCTTTAGAGTATGTACCACTGCTGCCAGCTCTAAATCACGGGTAGGGTAGTTTGATTAATGTGGCCTTAACTGTCGGCAGGCATAGGCAATGACTCTCCCGTGTTGCGTCAGCAAGCAACCCAATCCTTGCAACAACGCATCACTATATACCTCATACTCCTCACTATCATCTGGAAGAGCTAAAATTGGCGTAGAAGACAATTGTCTTATCAATTCCTAGAAACTTCGTTCGCAGTGTTCGTTCCAAATGAACTTAACCTTTTTTTCTGGTCAAATAGGATAATGGAGCAGCAATAGTAGAGAAACCCTCTACAAAGTGTCTGCAGTATCCAGTTAACCCTACAAAACTCTGGACCTCAGTAACAGTCTTCGGTTGCTCCCAATTGGTTACAGATTCTATCTTTTGGGAGTCCACACTAATCCCCTCAGCTGAAATCACATGTCCCAAGAAACCTATATTGTTAAACCAGAATTGACATTTACTCAACTTAGCATACAGTTGGTTCTTCCTCAACCGGTTTAGCACCCACCTCAAATGTTTCTCGTTCGCCTTGGCACTCTTCCAATATACCAAGATGTCATCGATGGTCACAATCACAAACAGATCCAGATATGATCGAAATACCCAGTTCATCAAATCTATAAATGCAGTCGATGCATTTGTTAACCCAAATGACATCACTAGAAACTCATAATATCCATATCTTGTTCGGAAAACAGTCTTCGGAACATCCCTCAGCAATCCTCAACTGATGGCATCCAGATCGAAGATCAATCTTCAAAAAGTACTTAGCCCCTCTCAACTGATCGAACAAATCATCTATCCGGGGTAAAGGATACTTATTCCTCATAGTTACTTTGTTGAGTTGCCGATAATCTATACACAATCGCAGGCTACCATACTTTTTCCTTACGAACAAAACCGGGGCTCCATAAGGTGATGTACTTGGTCGAAGAAACCTCATATCCACCAAATTTTGCAACTGCACCTTCAGTTCCCGTAATTCAGCTGGTGCCATATGATATGGTGTCTGAGATATATGTCGTGTACCTGGGAGAAGCTCGATGGTGAACTCGATCTCTCTGTGAGGTGGTAGTCCTGGTAAGTCATTTGGGAATACATCTGGGAATTCCCGCACCACTGGCATGTCCTCTGATCTCTCACGTATAGCCTGTCACTCCATCACATGAGTCAAGTAGCCTTGACAGCCTTTCCTCAGTAACTTATTCGCTATCAATATTGATATAACTCAGAGGGAAACACCCTCTAGTCTCACTGAAAAGTGGTCTCGAGTAGTCCTGGACTCTGGATTATCACCCTCTTATTGAAACAGTCGATGACAGCATGATGTTCTGACAACCAGTCCATCCCAAGTATGGCATCGAAGTCATGTAAATCTAGGAGTATCAAATCAGCCACCAAATCAACATCTCCTATCCTCATAGGACAGTTTCTCAACGCCTGATTCACAATGTATACATCCTCAGTCGGTGTACCCACACCCATATTGAATTTGAGAGCAGACACTTCTCTATCCACCAAAAATGCACAAATTCGCGATATAAATGAATGAGTAGCTCCAAGGTCTATCAAAATGCGTACAACATGATCAAAGATAGTGAGTGTACCTATCACCACTCCCGGGGCTGCCCAGGCCTCCTATTGGGTAACCACAAACACTCGGGCCTGTGGTCCAAATGATCGACCACGTCCTTGAGATCCTCGGAATCCACCTCTGGCTCCTCCAAATCCTCTGCCACTAGTCGCATATGAAGTCTTGGCGGTACTCGAGTCCTGCTCTGTTGCACCTCGACTAATGCCACTGCCACCGGAAATCCGAGGGCACTCCCTCCTGAAGTGGCTAGGATTTCTGCATAAATAACATGTCAATTTCTTAGGTCTGCTAGTAGAACCCACTGATGTACCACTCATATGAGAAGTCTGCTGCGCTCTAAAGCCAAACCTCTAGGTACTACTGTACCTCCCAAACCGACCACTACCAGATAATTATGATGCTCCACTAAATCAGCCTCCCTTCAGGGCCATTTGGCTCAAAGGTCAAGAATACAAATGTTGATGACGCTATCTGTCAGGACCCACCCCTAATCCCTTGGGATTAAGGGCTAAATCCCGATCCCGTCTAACTTACGCATGACACGAAGGCTAAACCGACGTCCAACCTTCATGCGACACGTAAATCGGACAAGGGATTCTCGATCCAACCATCCAAAAAGTAACCGGTCTTCCCAGAGTATATCGAACTACTGTGGATCGCAGGTGTGATGTCTTCGTCTCTCTCGATCAACAGCCCGTGACGCAACAACCTGGAGGGTATCAAACGCACGAAAAGACTGTGAGTGGACAAAAAATAAAGAATAAGTTTAAAACAGTTCAATAAAACAATTACAGTTATACCCTCAATTTCAAACCAATGCATGCATATCAATTTCATGTCATAAAATCCATTCAATATTCCGGTTAAGCAAACCATGTAAGAAAAACCGAACATAGGTTTTTTTTCCAAATCCCCAGCCTCAGCCCAAAACCATCGAAAACCATTTCATCCGGGCATAGCCCAAAACATCAGAAAACCTTTATTGAAAACCATACCACATTTCCATTCATCGAACCTGCTGGATCTATCCGAATCGTTAAACTCCCGAGTCTTTAAACTCAATCTAGGCCTCAATATAATACGAGTCTTTAAACTCCCGAGTCTTTAAACTCAATAGGCCTACGGGGGAAATCATAATATCCGAGTCTTTAAACTCCCGAGTCTTTAAACTCAATCCGAGTCTTTAAACTCAATCTGGGTATTTAAACCCAATCCGGGCCCACCCCCGTCATAATCATATCCGGGTCTTTAAACCCAACAACCAGATCCAGCAAATCCAATTTAAAACCGTTTGAAAACCATTTTCCATTTCCGAATCCGAATCCACAATCTCATCAGGATCCCGAATCCAAACCCAGAACTCATATCCATATCCATTTCCAAATCCGAGTTCGAAACCATCATCCCGTAAGCTAGCATCCGGAATAACCATTCTGAACCCAAACCCGGAAATTCACTTTCAAGTTCCAAACCGAATCCAGAATCGTCATCCTAGAATCCGATTCCAAAACCCGAAAACCCGTTTCTCAAAACCATTTTTCTGAACTGGGCTTCAAGCCCGAAATCATTTTCCGAAATCCATTTTTAAATCATTGATATTAAATCATATTTCAAATCCCGTCATCAAATCATTTAAACCAGGTTTAAATCACAACATCCGTCAAAACTCGTAAAACGTGAAATTTTGTAAAATACCTCGAAAAACATGCAAAATCGTAAAGCATCAAGATCATAAATCAAATCATAAAATCACGTATGAAAACACATTAAAACATATATGCATGCATCATAAGTTTGAAAGCAAAGTCCACCCACAGACCATTCCGACGTCGCCTCGACTTCCTAAACCTGTCCAAATCCCATACTAAGGTTACTAACTACTTCAAAAAGGTCATAGTAAAGCCCCATAATTTTTTCCGAATTGTTAACTATTTTTAACCGAGCCCTAACACCTTCGGACATGCCGAAACATATCGAGATGATCTCCGATTGACTCGAAACCAGCGCCAAAATGTTCGTTACATCGATTATAGTGAAAACCATGTTGGACACTTCCCCAAAACCTGCCCTACGCGCCCTCAAGCGCTGCCCAAAAGGGCTGCACGTGGGAGCCACGTGCCGCACTGTTCATCGTCCCCTACTTCCAGCCAACCCGGTTCAGACTGGTCCAGACCGGTCTGGTCCAACCGAGCCGACGAGGCCGATTCTCACTCGAATCCAGTCCATTTTCAATCCTTTCCTCACCAACAGTTTTGTCCCACTCTAACCAATCTATTCAACTACTTAAATCACGAATTAAAGGTCTAACACTCACCTTCCAAACTCGAAGAAAAACCCAGAAAAAACCGGGTTCTGATTCTGGCCACCAGTCGTCACCGCAGGGCACTAGTTCGACTTCTGAGGTCCAAGACAACTTCCTAGAGCTATTAGGACCAAGAAACCGATTCAAAAACTCTCCAAAATCCACAACTTTTGTTTTGAACCAAATTGGAAAAATAGAGAAAACAGGGGAAGCCGAAGAACTCACCTACTTTCTGACCTCCACCGTGAGCTCCGCCGTGCTCCTCCGGGTCTACAAGACACTCCTCAGGTCGCTGAACACCGCCACAAGTCTAATTTTGATGGGTTGATCGACTGAGGTGCACAGTCGTGCACGGTTGTCCTGTTTCTGTTTCCTGGTTTTCCTCCTTAAACACACTTACTCGACCCTTCAAGTTCTCCTAATCACGCTCACACAAAACACTCAAACACTTTTGATCACTCACTCAAGCCCAAAGCCTTCAAACACTGGAAATTGATCGATGGTTCTCACGGTCTCAGTCTCTGTTCTATTTCCTACTTGTTTGAATGATTAACAAACCCAGCATTTAAAATGTAACCGTGTAGGTGAGAACCCTCTAGGATCACCCCAGGTGTCAAACAGCCCGTGGACACAACCCAAACTATCCAATCCCTACTCCCCAGGTGGCCTTATCTGATAGGGCACAAATCCCAAGGTATTAAATGACCAAAATGCCCCTACAAGTCCAAATTACCATTTTACCCTTCACCTTTCTAGAACCATAACTTATCCGTTCGACGCCCGATGACAGCGTGCCGCTTGTCATTGTACTCAGGACGTTGAGATCTATCTAACGGTCCTTGGTTTGTGTGAAAACTAAGGGTCAAACAAAAAGTCAACAATTTCCCTCTTTTTAACCAAATTACAAAAAGGCCATCAATCTTCCGAACATCATAACTTCCTCCTCGGATGTCGGAATCGGGCGTGCCACCTGTCTACGGACTCGTGACGTCTCGAACTACGTCACGGGCATCGGTCAATGTCCATCTGACCACCCGAACTAAAAGTCAACATTTTACCCATTCTAGGGGCAAAATCGTCATTCTGTGCCGTTCATCCAAAAGTATCTAACTAATCAGCGATTTACTTTGCTAATCCGACATTAGTTACTAATCTAATCCTGGTTTCCAGGATGGGTCGTTACACTATCCATCACCAAAAAACTGCTATCGAGCTGGTAAATTGGCCTCTACTCTCACAGCTGCGTTTGTTAACTCCCTCAGTGTGGCATAGGATTGTGCCGTCACAATGGTACAGATCTCCCCTCACAGGCCCATCTCAAATCGACGACACTTGTCGGCCTCAATACTCACAAATGTAGAAGCATGGAAACTCTGCTCGCACTCTGGCATTAACATGCTCCCATGTCGGAGCTATAAGAACTCAGACTCCCTGGCATCACGAAATGAGCGAGGGTAGTACTGATCCAAGAAACGCTATTGGAAGACCACCCATGTCACTTTCCGGAAATCCCAACCAGACATCTCAAATGTGTACCAACACTGATTAGCACCACCGTCCAACAAGAAGGTAGCTAGTAAAACTCGATCCGAGTAATCCACTGGTAGGCTTCCTCATGGTCTGCCCCATTACTAAATGTAATAGCCCCCAATCGTTGGGCTCTCTCAATACTAGCACTCTCGAAATCTCTAGCGAGATTGTTATCAGACCGTACACGAGGCACTCGTCTCGGAGGCATGTTTACTGTTAAGAGGCATAAATTAGTACGACATCGTACGCAAGTCAATCTATAATGTACAAACCGCTATCCTAATGCTCTAATACTAAGCTGACAGGACCCGTCCCAATCCCCTTGGATTATAGTGGGACGTGTACTGCTCCCGTCTAACAATCATACTCAACATACCGAAAATACTGTTTATGGGTTTAAAATTAAACATAGTTCAACTACAACGTTGTCACATAAGGGATAAGTATCAGCTCCTACCTTTGTGTCATGGTCTGGAGGGTCAATAAAACAGTCAAAGTATGAGTTGACCAAAAATAAACATTTTTGAAATACGATTTAAGAATAATAACATTTCCCCCTCCGTTTTATAAACATGCATGCATTTAAATCAAATCGTATGAAAACAGTTCAAATTATATATATATATATATATATATATCTGGACATTCATATCAGTAAAACATAATATAACCAATCCGCGATGTCTATACCCAATACTAGTCACGATTTCCAATGCTGCGCGTTCAACCTGGGGTCTCATCTCCGAGTACCTCCCTAGGATCCAACTCAACGACGTCTTGGGTGATATCATAATAGGGTGCCTTCCTCGGATCTACCATATCCAGGGTGATATAATAAGCTCGTACTCCTAGGCTCGAGTCCCTCCTCGGAGCTACCCATCCCAAGCAATGCACCGTGACTAGCCCAAGATCCTTGAAGTCTAGAGGAGACTATCCAATTCACACAGGATGGTATATGTGTAACCAAATCCGGTAGAAAATCGTAATAAAACCATTTATGTCTCACACTGAGTCAAAAATACTATTCAATTGGGCCAATGCCCGAGACATAACTTTCACAAGTCTTTTCCATAAAACCATTAGAAAACCGTGTCTAGAAATCATTTATAAATTCCGATTTATCCAAACTGATCATACCAGATCGCCATTCAAATCCATTAAAATACATTCTTTCTTTCCAATTTCCCGTTTGATTCTAAATCTAAGCCAAACTCGTTATTCAATCGGGTCTCAAGCCCAAAACATCATTTTCACGTAAATCCGTAAAATGTTTCTTAATCGATGATTAAATCCACAACATCATCAAATAACGATATCAAAGAATTTCAACTTAAATAATATAATAAAACATTCAACATAGTTATGCATGCATTTCAGTTATAAAACAAAATTCCACTCACGCTCAGTCCACGTTGCATGCTCAATATCCACACCGTAATCTCACACCAAGCTAGTCCAAAGTCTTCGGGCCTGTCCAAATCACATCCAAGGGTCACTAAAGTTCTATACAAGTTCATACCTTAAACTCTCACAAATCTTGATACCAAAAATGTGTTTTGGACACGTTTCCCTAGGCTAAAAACCCCTAAATGGCCTATCAACCGATCTCCGATCGACCTGAAACCACTATCATTGGATTTAGATCATCGAAATCTTTCAAACAAGGTTTATTTTACCTTAAAATTTTTGTCCACACGCCACCACGTGTCGATCAAAGTTTGATCAACGCTGGTCATCGCTAGTCAACGACTAACGTCATGTTGACTTCAGCCTGACATCTGACAAGTCTGACACCTCTGACAGCCTACCATGTGGCACCACCCCACTAGTCCACGTGGTTTGATAATGCTGACAGGACTTGCCACGTTAGCTGCCATGTAGTCCTGACAGAGTCTGACACCCTACCACGTGGCACCACCCCCTGGTACACGTAATCTAACATGGCAGATGTCGACTGACACGTCAACTGCCATGTCACTATGACACCTTTGACAGGTTGCCACGTGGCACCACCCCATTAGTCCACATGGTCTAACATGCTGACGTGGACCTAGCATGTCAGCTGCTAATTGGGCCTAAAATGTAACGACCCGTCCAGGGAGTCGGGATTAGTGAAGTGATTAGTGATGGATTAGTGAGGTTAATCGGAGGTTAGATGGTTACTTTTGGACATTACGCGCAGAATCACGATTTTGCCCCTAGCTTGGGCAAAAAGTTGACTTTTAGTTCGGGCGGTCAATTGGGCATTGACCGATGACTGTGACGTAATTTGGGATGTCACGAGTCCGTAGACAGGTGGCATACCCGATTCCGACATCCGAGGAGGAAGTTATGATGTTCGGAAGGTTGAGGGCATTATCGTAATTTTGGGTAAACGAAGGGGAAAAGTTGACTTTTCATACGACAAGGTTTTTATACGTAGACCGAAGACCGTTAGGTAGATCTCGTAGTCCTGAGTTCAACGACAGGCGGCATGCTTTCATCGGACGTAGAATGAGTGAGATACAGGTTTAGAACGGCGAAGGGTAAAAGTGTAATTTGAACAAGTATGGGCATTTTGGTCTTTTGCACATTGGGAATTGTGCAATTCAGATTGGGACAAGTGTACAGCAAATATTGGATATTTTTGAGTTTGGGACTATGGGATTGTGACACGTGCCCTATGTCTAGTGGGTTCTAGTTTGTGCACGGGTTAAATTAATTTGGCTGTGTTTTGAGTTTGAGTCGTGCTTGGAGAAAACAGAGACTGGAGACAGTGAGGAGGAATCGATCCAATTGAGTGAGTGTGTGAGTGTTGTGAGGTTCTGTGGTGTTTGAATGAGAGTTAGGAAGAGTGTGTGATCGTGTTTGTGAGGATTGGAGAGTGACTGTGTGTGTGAGGTGAGTAGCAGACCAGAGAAACAGAGAGGGAGTTGGGAGGTGGTGCTGTCGTGTTTTGATCAATTGTGGCTGCTGGTGGTGTTCAGAGGACGGAGGAGGAGGAGAGAAGAAGTTTGGGGACCCTAAGACCACGGTGGAGCTCACGGCGGTGAGCAGAGACACGGGTAAGCTCTGGTTCCCTTGTTTCTCAGTTTTGGTTCGAATCAAAAGTTGTGACTTTTGGACGATTGTTGGCTTGTTTTGATGATCCTGGCAGCTTAAGGAGGTTGTAAGTGAGCTTTGGGAAACAGAGACGTGGCTGGAAGGACGGCGGGTGGCCGGAATCGGAAAACTGGTTTTTCTGGGTTTCTGGTTCGAGCTTGACAGGTGAGGTGTTAGTTTCTAATTCGTGTTTTTGGTTAGTGGAATAGGTTGCTAGGAGTAGGACGATCCTAATGGTGTTGGAAGGATAAAAAACAGACTGGATTTGAGGGGAAACCGGTCACGCCGGTTCGGTTCACCTAGACCAGTCTGAATCGGCTGAGCAGAAGGTTGAAGACGATGAACAGTGCAGGCGCGTGAGGTCCACGGGCTGCCACTTTGGGCGGCGCGTGGTGGCTTTTCTGGGGAAACTTCCAACATATTTTTTGGTCTAATCTTTGTAACGAATCTTTTGGGACTAGTTTCGGGACGATCAGACGTTGTTTCGGGTTAGTTCTGCGGGATCGAAGGTTTAGGGTTTCCGATTAATTACGTTTAGGATTAGGGGAAATTGGGGAAAATTAGGAGGAACTTCGTTGACGTGTTAGTGATGAGTTTTGGTGATTTGTGACAGGATCGAGAATTCCCGAGGAGGTCGAGGAACGTACGGGACGCGAGTGACGTGCCCAGTAACTGTGAGTGGACTTCTTCCTTATAACTGAGCATGCATAACTGCTTTTAATTACTTGATTTATGGTTTTATATGTGATTTCATGATTAGTTGAATATGCTATAACTGTTTTATATAATTGCACGTTTTTCGAGGAATTACGGTTTTCAGCACGTTTTACGAGGAATGTGATGATTGTGATTTTGATGCTATGCTTTTGGGATATTAAATGATAATGGGTTTTCAATGATTATAAATGGATTTTTATACATGATTTGATGATCAAGGGTTTTCGATTTTAGAATCGGATTTCAGAAAGCGGAATTTGGTTTTAAAGTTGAAAAGTGGTTTTACGGATTTGGGTTTGGAATGACGGTTCTGGATGCCGGAATGGCTTCAGACCAATGGATTCGGATTCGGATTTGAATATGGATTTAGAAATGGTTTTCAAACGGTTTTGGATTGGATTTGCTGAATCTGGTTATTGGGTTTAAAGACCCGAATTATATTTAACGGGGGACGGGCCCGGATTGGGTTTAAAGACCCGGATTGAGTTTAAAGACTCGGGAGTTTAAAGACTCGGATATTGATATTTTCCCCCGTAGGCCTGTTGAGTTTAAAGACTCGGATTATATTGAGGCCTGGATTGAGTTTAAAGACTCGGGAGTTTAAAGACTCGGATAGGTCCAGCAGGTTTGATCGGATAATGATATTGGTATTCATGTTTTATGATACTGTTTTCCATGATGATTATTATGTGCTTTATAACTGTTTTCAATTATTGGGTTATGCATGCATGTTTTCAAAACGGAGGGTCAAAACCCTAGTTTGATGAAATTGTTTTTCCACTCACACCTTTATGTTTTTAAATGCCCTCCAGGTCGTGGAGCTAGCGCGGGGGTTGTTGTTGAGGCAGAGTCAGAGGCATAGAGTGACCCTGGAGTGATTTCAGCTTTCCGTTGTGTGTGTGGATACTTTTAGTGTAGTTTTGCTTTATCTTGTTTGTACTATGCTCTGTATGACTGTGACCTTATTGGATTTTAAGTTATCCCTTGTCTAGCAATGAAATTTGGGGTTTTTGTGAGGTTCTTTTGGGTCTTTGTGTTGGGTTTCCAGACGGGAGCAGGGTTCACCTCGGTTATTGGGGTGATAATCGGAGTGAGTCCTGTCATAAAAGCCTGCCACGTGGCATCACTTGATTTCCCATTTGAACTAACAGGTCTGAAAGGGTGATGACGTGGACTACCACGTCATCATCCCCTACCTCTAGTCGGGTCGACCCGTTTGTCTGTAACGGGTCGTTCGACCTGCGACTTTGACCCGACCAAAACTCACTCATTTCTCATCCTTTTTCCATCATTTTTCTTCCTACATGCTCGCAATGAACCCAACAATGGATCTATGGACTCAAAAACATCAAACAATGACTAAATATACCTGTTCGAGCTTGATGATTTTCGGTTGGATTCCACAATTGCACACAGTCAATTCCACAATTGAACCCCTATAACTTGATTTCGAATTTTGTCCCACACGACTTACCTTCTCGGTTTTCCAACCATTGTACGCGGTTGTCCTTGCCGTTGGTACCTTCCGTCTTGTCTCAACTCACTCTCTCATTCTCCCTTTCATTTAAACATCATAGATGATGGATAGGGTGGTGGGTATGTGTGGGTTTTGGTTTCGGGTTAATAAAGAAAATGAAGAAGTTGAAGATGGAAATAGGTGCATGATTTTTGGATTTTTGGGTCCAAGTTGGATATTTTGACCAATGAAAAATCAACCAACTGTTTATACCTTGTAAAACATGAATAGTACATAATTTCTTCCGTGACCCGTAACTTTTACGTTCAACGTCCGATTTCGACGTGTCGCCTGTTTATGGACTCGTAACGTCTCGATCTACGTAATGGGTCTTGGTCAAAGTCCAATAAGTCTCTCGGGTCAAATGTCAACATTTTCCCTATTTAGGGGAAAAATGGTCATTTTCATTAAATTTCCGAATTTACACTTATTAAAAGTTTGGGTTGTTACAGTGTGCACTCGAGAAAACATCGGGAGCTCTCGGTTGCACCAAAGCTCATCTTATTCACGTTCCCTCGCGGTGGTCATTAGAGATTCTTGGCGTAGACTAAGGGTTCACTCCACTTGAGTGGGGCATTGCGAATGGCATGCGTACTATGTGTTGGTTCTCTCTGTTCTTAGTAGTGTCACACAAGGTGGGGGAGAAAAGATGGTGAGTGTGTGTGTAACTAGTGTGTGCATACGTGTGTCCATAGTGAGGGAGATAAAAAAATTAGAAGTATCCAGAGGCTACAGGTTTTGGGCTGATGGGTTAATAGGAATATAAGAAATTGGGCTCTCACTTTGAATCACACCCCTTTTTTTGGGCTTAACTAATTGGCCAAGAAGGCTAAAATGGACATGTAACTTGGGTTGTGGGCTTTGGCCCCCAAAATAGTGACTCACAAGGCTCAACCCAAGCTAAATTACTACAACCCAAGGCCTAATAGGATCCGAATAGTTAAATAAATGTAAAATGGAAAATTTCGAAGTTTTCAATTCAGGTTTTCGATAGGGGATGTATCAAAAACAACCTAATAATCATCTAAAATTGCAAGTAAATTAGAAACCCACAAAAACTAATATTTCAAATTCAATAAACAAAAATCACGGAAATTATATGAAAATTACCCCAAAAAGTCCACGAAAATATTCTTACATTTCTAAGATCAAAACCACTAAAGCTATATACTTTTGCATAATGCAAGTCAACTGTTGAGAAACAACTTATCAGAATCTCTATAAAATCTTCACTTCTAGAAGCACTCCAATTACTTTCCAAACGAAAATTTTCCTACAGTAGCTCCAACAAAATTAAACAGTACCAAATTTAGAAGATGAAGTACCTTGATGAAAACAGTGGAGATAGCGAAACCAATATCATGATCGATGATCTAAAAATTTAACAGAAACAATAAAAATCTACAATTAGGCAAAGGAAGAGAACAATAACTAATTTCATCAAATTTCAATAACATTGAAAAAGACAAAATTTTATACGAGAATTTCTCCAAATCTAAAGAATTTATTTCTCAATCCTTGCAAAAAATTAACATGTAAAACTTTAGAAAGGGCCGAAAAAGTAAATCTCATTAACAATTTCATCAGTTTAGCAAAAATAAACTGCTTAGGTCCCTACTAATAAGAATGATATATCCTTAAGTTTTTATTTGAATAATAACATTGTACCACTTGTATAATTTTTATTCAAATTAATTATAACCTACATTTAACTTTAATATTTATTATAATAAATAGACATGCACTATTAAATTAATGGAGATAAAAGATAAATTTAGTAACTAAGTATTGTTCCTTTAATATATTGTAAATTATTCCATCTTACTAAATTAATGCTATACCATAAGGGTGTATTTGGTACACCGTATTACGGTCTGTATAGACTAAATAATCCGAAACATGTATTTGGTACCAGTCGTATTAATTAGTCACCGTATAAGTTAATACGGTTGAATATTTTTATTCGGTCCAGACACGCTAAAATAATACGCTCGAAATTGTTCGTATTAAATAGTCGGATAACTAGTAATCTTGTAAAATATAATAATAATAATAATAATAATAAATAGTAATATAATAAAAATAAAATATTAATTTAGTAAATATTAATAATAAAAATTAATAAAGTAATAAATACTACTAATAATAAATTAATAATTAATGATATTTTAATAAATAATAATGATAAAATTAAAAATAATTAATTAATAAAAATGTAATAAATAGTAATAATAATTATTATTAAAATAAATAATAATAAAAATAATGACATACATAATTAATATTTAAGATATAAGTATTTCGTCAATTACTATAATATAATCCGGTCAGTATAATATAGTCGGCATTCTAATCCGGAAAAGTACCAAACGCCCGACTAAATAATCAGTCTATCCGGTGGACAGATTAGTCTATCCGATTGAAATAGTCAGTACAGTACGGTATACCAAACGAGGCCTAAATGGCTTATTATATTGTCACTTAATCTACATGGTTATGAAGCCCGCCTAAAATTTTACCCAGGCCCAATAGGCCTGCAGTGAACATCCTAATTTTTATTTTTTCGATCAAGTGACAAAATCCTAAATAGATCTTACAATTTGGGACTGATTTAACGACCACAAAACCCTCGCCTCACCTCACCTCACACCAAATCACCGTAACAGCGGCAGCGAGAAACGAAGATGGGAGTGGAGAAGGAAGTAATCAGGGCTGGAACCGGTGCTAAACCGGCAGTTGGTCAGAAGGTCACCGTTCACTGCACTGGTTACGGTTAGTTCTTCACTCAAGTTTTTATTTTCCTTAAAAAATAAAAATAAAAAAGCAAAATTTATAGTTTTGTTGGATGCTTGATTTTATTCTGCTTTCTGATTTCCACTTCTGTTTTGGTAGGAAAAGATGGCGATCTGAGTCAGAAGTTTTGGAGGTGAGCATTTTGTTGATTTTCTATTTCTATAGGAGACAGTAAATGACAATCTTTTCAGGCTTGGGTATTTTTGAAAATTGAATTATTCAATTTCTTGTTTTCTTTGCTCTTTGTAGCACGAAAGACCCTGGGCAGCAGCCCTTCTCCTTCCAAATTGGCCGTGGGGCTGTCATTAAGGGTAGCTATATCTTCTTTTTTCTTCAAGTTTTCTCGTTCTTGTATATATTTTTGACACATTTTATTGAAACTCCATTTGTAGGATGGGATGAAGGTGTTCTCCAAATGCAGCTGGGAGAAGTTGCTCGTCTCCGGGTAATGTTCTTCTTATGTGCTAATGAAAATTTATACCCTATGGTGGCCTGGTGCGCAGGATTGGTTAACGCTCCAAATTCAATATATTTTGAATGTATAAATGGATTTAGTTTCCTTGTAGGAGGATTTAATAGTATTAGATATAGAAGGAAACTTGCCTATTCTATTCCTACTATTTTAAGGGGATTGGATTGGATAATTTTCTTCTATCTCTACTCACTTGAACCCCCTTGCAATGAAAACACCCATTTTTACTGTCAAAGTAGATTAAATTTGATGAGTTATATAATCCAATCCTGCTCACCAAATTGTTTGGGCATCATGTTGATGTCTCATTTGGGAATTTAATCTTCTCATTCGTTTGTCATTGTGAAATCATTTTCGTTGCGTTTTTAGAAATATATGGGTAATGGTTTAACGACTCTATCACATCTCTTGCTCTTCTAATGGTACCATAGTGTTGTGTATATACCGTTTTATACACTCAGAAGTAATTAGAAATGTGAGATGATCACTGTTTCTATGGGAAAATAGTTGTTTTACCTCTTTCCTTCTCTATGGGACATGTTTTTGCCCTCTAGAAATTCTAAATATGTTTTTTCTCATTTCATGATTTTATATTTTTATAAAATGTGTGTTGGTGTTGACTGATTCCTAAATTATGAAAGCCTGTTCTAAATGAACGGCCACTGTCATAGTTTTTACATATGTTATTTCTAAAATTTTGACTTAAATTGTATGAAGCTAGGAATATCGTGTCTTTCCTCTTTTCATCTGGTATGCATTTTGTCTTTCGGGAACTTTGTCTAACAGTTACATCTTATATTCTTTATTGCTGGCTTTGCAGTGCTCTCCAGATTATGCTTATGGTCCTAGTGGATTTCCTGCTTGGGGGATCCAGCCCAATTCGGTTCTGGTTTTTGAGATTGAAGTCCTTGGTGCAGAGTAACATCTTGTAGGACATCTGCAAACCCGTATGGTTATCCTAATTCACTATCTTTCAAGGGACATGTATAAATGTTACGACCAAATTTATATTCCTGAATGCTTGTGGGTGTTTCCTTTGTGACCTTTTTCCTGATCAAACCTTGGTGGATATGTCTATGTTTATGTTACAAATAATTTTCCTGGCATATCTGACATGTTTTAAGGATTTGGTTATGATATATTTTTATATGATGCACCTACATGAAGCATAATACCTCAGCCAACGAAGTTGTATGACAAAGTTGTTTTTGGTGTTCATTGGAGTCAATCTTTGGTTTCGTTAGAGCTGGGAACATTTGTATCTTTTTGCTCTGCATGCAGGCTGCAGGCTGCAAGTTGGAGTGTTATGTGTTTGTATACAGCAGATTCAGTCAAAATAATTCTGATTTTTTGTTGGTTAATCCTTCTATGATTTGTTTTCTCGCGCATCTTATACCTTGTAAACTTTATTGTCCTGCTTTTCTATAGATTGTAGGCAAGAAGATTGTGTACACGCATTAAGTTTCTGGTGGGGGATCTGTTTCTAATATATGGAGCAATTGCTCAGATTGTTGATCTGAGGCCAGGCGGTAGACAAACTGGAAACTGATGATAGCTAGTGTAGGGGAGAGTCAAGTTTTCCTTTGAGATGCCCTTAAATAGACGGGATTAATTTTCTTGACATTCGCTGCAGCCTTTGAGATAGCCCTGTTAATCTGTTTTTCGGTTCGGTTTTTTGGTCAAAATAAAAACCGAACTGGTTAGAGAATCAGTTTTAGTTCGGTCTGGTTCTCAATCTCAAAACTGTTTGAACTGAAAATTAATTAAATTGGTTCGGTTTGGTTTTGAACCGGTTTAACCGGTTTCAAGCCTAAATTCACGCTCAAATGAGAAAATAACCATCGAATTTTTTAGATCGAAACATAAGCGATAACAATCGAAACAAATAAAAAAAATATTTATAGTAAATGCAGACCCCAAATTGAAACCCTAAATCGAGACAACAAATTGACCCTAAATCAAAACTAACCGTCCTCGAATACGAAGATGATGAAGAATATCCATCCCCCAACTCTTGATTGATCATCATCTTGCACAACCTTCGCTCGATCCACCATCCCTTTAATCCTCAATTGCTCAACTGTGAGTTAGATGAGAGGGATCAGTTGAGATCGTGAGAAACCGAGAACATAAGAGATGAGTGAGTGTTAGAGACCGAGAGAGTGAGAGAACTGAGAGAGATGAGTGAGACTCAGAGGATGAGACATGAGAGGCTTGAGAGTTGAGAGAGGATGCGCGCAGATCACACTTTGCACTTTTGATGTTTCGCAGAAACCGAGGGATGAGTGCGACTGTTTGAGAGTGTGAGATAGAATGAGAGACAACGAAGGGGGAGGAATGAAATGAAATGTATCAAATGAACTGTTTCACTTTATTTTTAGGGTTTCAGAAACTGTGGGTTAGACAATTGGGCTTGGGTTGTTTAGAATCTTCAGATCGAAAAAACATTGGGCTTGGGCTTCCACCTAGTTTCTGGGGTTGGGTTAGACAATTGTTTCTAGGGCTGGGCCTGGGATGGGCTTCCATATGGTTTCTTGGGCTGGGCTTCCAAAAACAGAAGCCTGTTTCTTAAGGTTCGATTTTTCGGTTCCGTTCGATTTTTCGGTTCGGTTCGATTTTGGTAAATTGAAAACTAAAATCGAACTGATTTAGACTTGGTTCGGTTTGATTTCTACTATTCGATTTCGGTTTTCTTTCGATTCGGTTTTTTTTTTTTTAATTTAGGTTCTGATTTGGTTCAATTTTCAGTCCGGTTTTTTAGAACTAATTAACAGGGCTACTACTTGAGATCTGTTTTGGACTATCAAGGCTTGTTTTGTGGCAATATTATATTGGATTGGAGAAAATTTATAAAGCTAGAGCTATTTTGAGGTAGAAGTGAATGTTTTTCATTCTTGGGATTAGCTTCAAATCTTCTCAAGTGCTCCAAGAATGAAAACCATTCACTTCTTCCTTCTATAATAGCTTTAGCTATATAAAATTTATGTATTCCATTCTCACCCACAATAGGAATTTTTGGTACATACAAATTGTTATAATTAATCTTGTAAATTAAAATGAATAATATAATTGCATCCTACACTAGTGATATCTTTTTGTACAATTCTCTTGATTTATCAAACAATTTTTATACATATATTATAATAAGAACTATTTATTTTTTAAAGTATCATTTCGAGATCATTTTAGTAAAAAAATTAATAAGATTAGAGGTTATGTAATCATTCATATTATCAAATAACTTAACAAATTTAGTAATAATTGTTATAATTAATCTTGTAAATTAAAATGATAATATAATTGCATCCTACACTAGTGATATCTTTTTGTACAATTCTCTTGATTTATCAAACAATTTTTATACATATATTATAATAAGAACTGTTTATTTTCTAAAGTATCATTTCAAGATCATCTTAGTAAAAAAATTAACAAGATTAGAGGTTATGTAATCATTCATATTATTAAATAACTTAACAAATTTAATAATAATTAAGATTCGCATGAAGAACTGTCTATTTAATTGAGACATATGAAACACTAAATGATCTCCGATTTCGTTCATTATTTTCATGAATGATTTTAAATGGTGATTTAGTAGTTGAACGATTTTGATTACGAATATATATAACAAAAATTATATAAATCGAGACTAGTGATACAAGGAGTTATCATCAGAATAAAATGTAAGTATTATTTAATTAAAATTATGCTATTAGATGATTTTTTTTAAAAAAAATAAGAACATTTAGCCACTGTCATGTTATGGAGATTTATTATCCATTTAAAATTATGCTATTAGATTGAAAATTTTAAAACAAATAAGAACATTTAACCATTGTCATGTTATGGAGATTTTATATGTATCTATGATAAAAGACAAAAAGTAACTAAGATTGTTTAAAAAAAGAAGTTAAAACTAAAGTAATGCACGCGGTGATGGACCACTAGATGGATAATTGATTCCCTTATTGTTTGATTTAGGTTGAGATAATCAACCATCAGATATAATTTCATTGAAAAGATATGCTAATAGCCATCATAAGCCGAGCTAAATCTAACAAACAGTATCTGATAGAATCTGATTGGGAGCTTATCAACATAAAAACTATAGGGTCCAATAAGAAGACCGACTACTAGCCCATTGTTACTAAGCCCATTTTAGACTCAAACCTAAGAAGACCAAAGACATTAACCACCCAAATCAGCGTAGCGCTCATACACCCACTAGGGTAGCGCTCATACGCCTACCAGGGTAGCACCCAGCTAGTGGTATCATATCTACTAGGATAGCGCTCAGATACCCACCAAGGTAGCGCTCAACAAGTGGTGTTGTATCACCATAGACAACATCTAGCACTACTTTTACCACAACTATAAAGGAGGATACTTGCCACATGTTCCATGGTGTAGAAGGTCCCGTCCTCCTTGGAACTCATGTGTTTTACTTTTTAAATTTCATTTACTTCATATATTTTAGCGCTTAACTTTCAATTTAACGCTAAGTGTGTATGACAGCTGTTCGGTGCATTTAGAATATGGTTGAAAAGATTTAAATGTTTGACGCACATTGAAATAAAAAACGTAAGGTGAATAATATTATAAGTGTTTATGATTGATGTTCGGTGCATTTATAGTATTGAAAAATGTATGCTTATAATTGAGATGATGAAGGTAAAATTTCGTGATTGATTCAATATGAGCAAAATATTAGAGTGTTGGTGAAAATTTGTGTTTGAAGAAAGTCCACTTGTACAAAGGTTAAAGTAGAAGTAAAATTAAATTCTTAATTGTTTTTACTTGTTTTTTTTATTTCATGATTACAATATTTCAAAACCCCTCATTTTATTCTTTAATTAATTTATTTCATTAATTTTTTAATTCTTTGATTCTTTGATTCATTTATTATTTTATTATTTATTTATTTATTATTCTTTTTCACTAGCACATTATTAATGTTCTATTATTTCTCCGATTAAGAATGATCTATATTTACCAATACTACATCTACACCAAAATGGTTTAAATTGCAAATACTCGAATTACGTGTTTTAATTAATGCGTAGTTCGAGCGTTATCATTGCCCCATCACCTAGATGCTGCATAGCTACCATCTCGGGATGACAAGCCCCTTCGAAACCCTCCAACTACAATCACAAGATTTACATAGGAGCAACGGTATAGAAGAGCAAGCACATCCTTTCCATAGATCATTCGTACCTACCAAACAAGAGCATCAAGATCGAGTCCTACACATCAATTTTCAGAAGGCGATGGTCGAGACCCGCCAAGCATATAGTGATCCATTGGTAATTACTGTAACGCCCCGGAAATTCGGAAAATGTAATATTGTAAAATATTGAATAAAATGACGTTTTTACCCCTGTGTTTGGTGTGGTCAAACTGTTGACTTTTTATTGGAAGGTCGAACGGACGTTGACTGATGACCGTGACGTAGTTCGGGACGTCACGAGTTCATAGACAGGTGGCACGTCCAATTCCGACGTTCGTGGTGAAAGTTATAACGTTCGGAAGCCCGGGGGAATTATCGTAATTTGGACGTTATAGGGGAAAAAGTTGACTTTTTGTTGACAATTGATTTTCACATGACTCGAAGACCGTTAGGTTCGTCTCGATGCCCCGAGTACAACGACAGGCGGCACACGTGAAACGGACATCGGATGACCGAGTTACGAGTCACGGAAGTTGGAGGGCATTTTGGTAATTATTGCCCTGAGGGCATTTTGGTCTTTTGCACGGGTTACTGTAGCACCACAGTGAAAAACAGAGTGCACGGCCATGCCGTGGTGTTTTGTGCGTGCAAATTGTTTATGGCTTTAGTGGACTGATGAGTGGGATTAGTTTATGGACTTTGAGGTTGTGGGAGGCATTCAGGCGTGTTTGGGCAGAGTTTCAGAGCACGAGTTGGTTTAAAAAATGGCCATGGTTTCTTGTTTGCGGGAAACCATTTTCAGAGACCTCAGTTGGTCTCCCATGAGCTGCTGGCTGCACTGATAGATTAACCGTGTAGGGGAGTGGAGAGAGGATTCATTTGGCATCATTTTGCATCAGTTGAGAGGGCTGAGATTGAGAGAAACCGAGTCGGGGAGAAAAAACAGAAATTGAGGGAAATTCAAAGGTCGAGTTTTGAGGTGAGTCGAGCCAAACCGTGAGTCGGATTAGCCTTCTAAGATCATTTCTAACACCACCGTGCAAAAATCAAAGGAGGAGGAGGACTGGTTGCCCAGGAACCTGAGTTCCAATTTCTGGAAAAACACAGTGTTGAGGACGACGGCTACTAGGTAATGGCTTGTTCAATTGGCTGTGCAATTGTGTTCGTCTAGGTTCCCTTAAGCTCCTGCCTGAGTTAATTTGAAAATGGGGCTAGGTTGGGTGAGTTCCAGACGTCGACCAGTTCGACTGTTCGAGTTTGGGATTGATCAATTTAATGTTTGTCGAGGGAAATATTGGATACAGATCTAAAATTAATGGATTAGAGAAGAAGTTAGGATCGAGAACGAGAGCAATTGATGGAGAATTGAGGGTTAACTGGTCGGGTTGAGTCGCGGGTAACAGACCCGTTTAACAGGCTAGTCGGGTAGGAGAGATGACACTGTAGCTGGGCGCGTGGCCTTCACGCGAAACCACTTTGGGCGGCGCGTGACGGCGCGTGTGATGTCATCTCCGGTCACGGTCAACATGAAACTTATTCCTTTCAGTCTAATTCACATTTTATCTTTAGAGTTCGAGTCGATCGGGAGTCGTTCGGGATAATTTCGGGAGTTCGGAAGTTTAGGTCCTTAAGGTTAATTTCGTCGAAAAATCCGGAAAAATTAGGAAAAATCCTACGAGTTATTTGGGGATGATTGTAACCCTCCTTGTACGTTTTTACAGGCTCGGACATTTCCGAAGCTACTGAGGAGCGCACGGGGCGCGATTGACGCGTCCTAAAATCGTGAGTGGACTTTTGATTTCCAAATTGTGCATGCATGACTATTTTACTTATTTATCTTGTGTTTTCACTTATGACTTTATGTTGATAAATATGATATTTCGGTTCTATGTGATTTCAAGCTTTTCGAGATAATTATCGTATTTCACGCATTTCGAGGTTACAGTTTTCTCCTATGCATGAATGATGTTTTGATGAAGGGTTTGGATATGATTATGCATGTTACGTATTTATGATGTTTGATTATATTTGTGAAGTGATTTCGGGAATTGCATGTTTTGGAATTTTCATGTGATTTCGGACATAAGTCCTATTATGACAAGATATGATTTTCGGAATGATTTTTGGAAAACGGATAATGTTGAATCCTGGTTTATTGTGTTTATAAATGGTTTTGGGTTTAAAGACCCGATTGATTGTTGGATCTGGTTTTGGGTTTAAAGACCCGGTTAATTGATGATGACGGGGGCGGGCCCGAAAAATTGGGTTTAAAGACCCGGATTGAGTTTAAAGACTCGTGAGTTTAAAGACTCGGTTATTGTGATACCCCCGAGGCCTATTGATTATGTTTTGAGTTTAAAGACTCGTTGATATCCCGGGAAGGCCTGATATTGAGTTTAAAGACTCAGATGGATCCAACGGTTTAATTGTGATTGTTGATTCACTTTTTACTTGATTTACGTAATTGATGTTTCAAAATGACGGTTTCTGGATTTTGGTAATCTTACATGATTTTTACACGAGTTATGATGGTTTTCTGCAATGTTTTCCATGTGTTTCGGAAAAAGGGATTTCAAATGTTTAATACGCGATTTTCGAATGTCTGGTTATGCATGCGTGTTATAAAACTGGAGGGCGAACCTCGATTTCCTTAAACTGTTTTCTGCAAACTTTTGTTTCGGTCCACTCACACTTTGTTGTTTTAACTACCCTCCAGGTCGTGGTACAAGTTCGGGGGCTAGCGCCGAGGCAGAGGCAGAGGCATAAAGTTTTCCGTTGCAGAGTAGTTAGTTCACAGAGTAGGATTTGTTCTTTATTTTGTTTTGTAATATTATGCTCTGTGAAACTATGGACTTGATGTCCAGTCGGTTGTATTTGTTTAATCTCCCTGGTCTGACAATGGGTGTGATGTAATATTGTTTGGATTTCCGGTCTTTTGGGTTCGATTGTCAGACGGGAGCAGAATGCTTCCCGATTATCGAGGCGATAATCAGGGTGGGTCCTGTCAATTGGTATCAGAGCATAGGTTTACGGTTCGTGTCTGGCACTTGGGTGTGCCTCGATTATTGTACTAACTTATGCCTCTTTCAGAGAAGGACGATCGGCCATGCTTCCACGACGTGAACCCCCTCCACGACCTGACGGTGATGCTGAGAGTGCTTCAATTGAGCGAGCCCAGCGTCTTGGGGCTACGGTGTTTAGTGGTGGAACGGATCCCGAGGATGCCCACCGTTGGATTTCTCTGTTTGAGCGGATCTTTGCTGTGATGCACTGTCCTCCTGAGGAGCGAGTTGTGTTGGCCACATTTTTGCTTGATGGATCTGCTTATGAGTGGTGGTATACTCTGGAGTTGTTGGGTTGGGATGCCCGTACGGTGACTTGGGAGACCTTTCGTGAACGGTTTCTGGATCAGTATTATCCCCGTTCATTCCGTGATGCTAGGGAGACCGAGTTTCCGCAGCTCCAACAGGGGAGCATGTCGGTAGCAGAGTATGAGCAGAAATTTCAGATGCTAGCCCGTTTTGCTCCTACCTTTGTGTCTACTGAGGCTGAGAAATGTAGTAGGTTTGAGCTTGGCCTACGGGGTGAGAGCCATTGTGACAGCCGGAGCTTTTACTACTCTCAGAAAGTTGTCTGATGCCACAGTGCGGGTTGAGGCTAGTCTCCCAACACGTCCACAGTACTCTGGTGGTGGACAACATCGAAAGCGTTCATATCCTGGATCGTATGGTCAGAGAGCCCCGAAGAAGGGACGTTATGGTGGAGCCTCATATGCAGACAATGATCGTTATGGCAGGCCTGGTAATTTTCAGAGTCCTGGATTCATAGCGCCTAGGGCACAGACTGCTCCGCAGGCGAGCGCGACTTCGGTTGCTTCCACAGGACGGTAGAGTGGTGGTTTTGGTCGAGATGCTTCCAGTGTTATCTATTTCTTCTGTGGCGAGCGGGGCCACTATCGGAGGGAGTGTCCATCTTTGCTACAGGGTGGTGGCGCAGGTCGGGGTGGAGTAGAGCAGGGACGGAACACAGCTGCAGTTTCTGGGATTGGGAGTACTAGAGGAGGAGGTACTGGAGCGACTAGTGGACAGAGGGGCCGGGGCCGTGGGCGAGCAGCTGGACCACAGGCCCGAGTTTTTGCGGTTACGCAGTAGGAGGCCAGGGCAGTACCTGGTGTTATGACAGGTACACTCACGATCTTTGGACATGATGTTTGTGCTTTAATTGATCACGGAGCTACCCATTCGTTTATATCACGGGACTGTGAGTTGTTGGCGGGTAGAGAGGTGTCTGCGTTGGACTGTGACATGGGTGTGAGTACGCCCACAGGAGATGTATTTGTGGTAAATCAAGTGTTGCGGGAGTGTCCCGTAATGGTAGGCGACGTTGGTTTGGTAGCAGACTTGATACTCTTGGACTTGCACGACTTTGATGTCATTTTGGGAATGGATTGGTTGACGCTCCATCATGCTTCTATCGAATGTGTCGATAAGAAGGTTACTTTTCGGAGCCCGGGGTTACCGGAAACCACATTTCAGGGAATACAGCGAGCAACTCCTGTCGGAGTGATTTCAGCCCTGAAGGCAAGTAAGTTGTTAAGGAAAATGTGCCAGGGTTACTTAGCTCAAGTGATGGACGCACGAGCTGCACCATTGAGAGTGGAGGATATACCGATAGTACGGGAGTTCCCAGATGTCTTTCTGGAGGATCTACCGGGATTGCCACCGCATCGAGATGTCGAGTTCACTATTGATCTTGTTCCAGGTACGCAACCTATTTCTCAGACTCCGTATCGTATGGCGCCAGCTGAGTTGAAAGAACTGAAGGCGCAGTTGCAAGAGTTACTTGAGATGGGGTTTATTAGACCGAGTGTATCCCCTTGGGGAGCCCCAGTGTTGTTTGTGACGAAAAAGGATGGGAGTTTTAGACTCTACATCGATTACAGGCAACTGAATAAAGTAATAGTCAGGAACAAATACCCGTTGCCTCGGATCGATGACTTGTTCGATCAGCTGCGAGGAGCGCAGTACTTCTCCAAAATCGATCTTCGTTCTGGGTATCATCAGTTGCGGGTTAAGGATGGGGATGTACCCAAGACAGCCTTTAGAACCCGATATGGTCATTATGAGTTCCTTGTGATGCCGTTTGGGTTGACCAACGCACCCGCATCATTTATGGATTTGATGAACCGAGTGTTGCAGCCATACTTGGATCACTTTGTCATCGTGTTCATCGACGATATTCTAGTTTACTCGAAGAGTGCGGGAGAGCACGGGGTGGGTCCTGTCAATTACAACCCTAATATTGGAAGAGTTATTATACAACTTCTAGGATGCTTGCACCACACATTGATGGTAGAACAACTCGCCTTAGTGGAGTTGGACACAATTATGTGCTACCAAATATTGCTTATATTGCTCCCCACAATAGAAGTTGGAAAGCAAACACAAGGGGCCATGTTGATTAACAACACTGAAATAGGAGAATCCACCTCACTTACACCGTACCCTACTTGGGCCCATAAGAGTGGCTATTAAGCCTTATTCACTGCCACATAGGGAAGATTGAAGAGGTACTTGTCTCAAATAAATACTCAAGTGGGTAGTGAAGAGCGAAATCGACTTGATCCTATTCACATGAGCCAATACAATCACTTTTGCATGGCCCTTCTCAGACATGCTCAACATTAATCTTGGTACAACAACCAACCATTCAAGTGCCAACCTCCAGAATGAACCAGTTAGCCAAAAAATGATATCATACATTTATGTAGCGCTATGATGCCATGTAGATGGTACGATACCACTAGCTGAATCCAGACCATACAAAAGAATGTGCATCCATATACCCCAACTAGGGTATTTAGTATTATCCAAATAAAGGGTAGATTGAATAGCTAGTAAAAGCTACCGCTAACCATGGGCGATTGAGTATGCACACAAACGGTCAAAAGAAAATCTTCTTCATCACATACAAAGGGTGACATTGCTACAATGTCATGCCCTTCAGCTTAGAACATATGAGACCACCTATTGGTGGCTTGCTAACAATGTAACGACCCGTCCCGAATTTCGGGATTTGATTAGTGATTATCATGATTAGTGGGATTGATCGGTGATTAGTTGGTCGAAATCGGACAAAATGTGCAAAATGACCGTTTTGCCCCTAGTTCGTGGGCAAAATGTTGACTTTTTGATCGGGCGGTCAAACGGACTTTGGCCGATGACCGTGACGTAGTTCGGGACGTCACGAGTTCATAGGCAGGCGGCACGTTCGATTCCGACATTCGAGGAGAAAGTTATGACTATCGGAAGTTCAGGGGTATTACCGTAATTTGGACATTTGGGGGCGAAAATGTTGACTTTTCGTCTAATAACTAATTTTCAGTTGACTCAAGGACCGTTGGGTAGGTCTCGACGTCCTGAGTCCATTGACAGGCGGCACGCCGAAATCGGACTTCGTACGAGGAAGTTATGGTCAGAAACGTGAAATCGGGAGGTTCGTGTCTCGGTTTTCGTGTCGAATACTTTATTCTTAAATTTCTGACTGGAGGACACCTGGGGAGTGACAAGTGTCACTCACCCATTGGTTAGATTGGATCAAGCTCCACTAAGCATTTAAATAGGATTTAATCTGCTTTTGATCTCAGCCCTTCATCTCAAAACCCTCAGATTGCATCTCAGCCCTTGATCTCATTTCTGAGATTCAATCTGGGCCGTCCATCATTTCCCTCCATTTCTATATATATTTCCTTACCCGACACCCACGTACTGCCCATTCCATACCATCACACCACATTGCACCTGACCCTACTCTGTGTGCCACTGGGCTGGACGAGTGAGGCGGCAGACGGCAGTGACCACGGCGGAGGACGGCGGCGAGGTGAGCTGTTTTCAAAACCCGAAACCATTTTAAAAACTCAGGATTTGGAAGCTTGATTCCAGCATGTGTTGTCGAGTTCTAGTGACCCTAATCGACTCTCTGGATTAGTAGAAAACCTTGGGACGTGTCTGCGTGGCCAGTGGTGACCTGAACGGTGGCTAAAGGGCGACGGGAAGGCCGGCTCTGTTCTTCGAGGTAGGCCTTCGATCCCGTCTGTATTTGTCAATTTTGATTCCATAGAACTGTTGTTAGGATTGAGACGATCATGTAGGAACAAACCAGAGTGAAAATGATTGAGAAATTAGGAAATGGTGACCGGGTCATGATTGCGGGTCTGATCGACCCGAGTTGCAGAAATACGGGTCAACCCGTCTGAGGACAGAGGTGATGATGTGGCACCCTGTCAGATTGTCAGGTGACGTGGACTAATCGTGAGCCGACACGTGTCACATGTCAGTGCACAGTCAGCACTGACATGTCAGTGACGTGGCCCAATCTGGGACTGCGACGTGTCACTGACATGTCAGTGATGTGGACCAGTGCCGTGCTGACACGTGGCACATGTCAGATCTGACACGTGGCCTGACAGATCAGCGAGGTGGACCAATCGGATGTTGACATGTGGCACCTGTCAGAGTCTGACACGTCAGACCTGACAGCTGTCAGATGACGTCATGCTGACGTCAGCAGGAACTGTTCCTGCATTGACCGACGCGTTGACCGGCGCGTGGGGGCGCGTGTGAACAGTAATTTTGGTGGGACCACCACCATTCTTTAGGTTTCGACGATCCGGATCCAATGGCGGTGGTTTCGGGTCGATCGGAGATCATTAAGTTGGTCAAAATGAGGATTATTGCCTTGGGAAGCGCGTTCGGGCGACTTTTCCGGACCAGTTTCGGTCTAGGGTTTCATGGTTAAATGTTAGGGGTTTGTATTGACCTTTACGTATACTTTGGATATGACAGGGATTGTATAAGCGTACCAGAACGAGGGTATACGTTCGGTTTTCAGCAGGATTGTACTGTGAGTGGGCCATTTTCTTAAACCCTTGCGTGCATAAATGTTTTCTGGTTTATTATACTTATTCACATGCTAAAACAATAATGGTTTTGATGATATGGAAAATATGGTTGTGGCATGTTTCACGGTATTTGGGCTTGAGACCCGTCTGATGAAACTTAATGATTGGTTCAGATTTTATCTATGTATATATATGTTTTGCATGTGGATATCAATAAAATGTATTTGGTACTGCACTGTATAGATCCTTTCATATTATATTGTCTCCTCCGGCGAGGTACCCCGGAGAGGTCATGGACGTCTAGTACGTCCAGCGTCTATGACGCTAAGCATCAGGTGATGCTGTACCCGAACGGGATTCGGGGATTTAACTCGGAAATTGAGACCCGAGTGGCACGCGTAGCCTTATTATTGTGACCTTATTAGGCGTCAAGAACGTCAAACATCAGGTGATGTCGGGATTGGAGTGTATAGTGCAGCAACTAAAATTATACTTATGGTTTTATTATATGCCTTATGGTTCATATTATATGATTGATGGTTTTAATTACGGATGCATGCATGTTTGGAAAACGGAGGGGTAAATTATACGTTTTACTTATCAAATGATTTTATAAATTTGAGTTTCGGTCCACTCACCCTTATTGTTTTTGGTAACCCCTCCAGGTCGTGATACTGAGGTAGAGGAGGAAACTGAGGCTGAGGCATAGATCTACTTCTGCGTACCTGAACCCCTGTTGGGTGGTTTGCCCGCAGGTTTTATTTTAGAGTCGTGCTCGCAACTTGTAATTTTGGATTTCATCCCTTGTCTGACATCTGTTTAATTCGGATTTGATGTATGACTTTAATTTGGTTATTTATGCATTTGATGTTTTGAAGTTAAAATTGGTATGAATTATTGGGTGTCAGACGGGAGCAGGGCACGTCCCCTTGTGGTCCCTGTGGGATCGGGTCGGGTCCTGTCAAACAAAATGTACGCATATCACTTACAGGAAAACCATCGAAGTCTATGTTGATGACATACTAGTGAGGTTAAAGCCAACCACATGGGCAACCTAACCAACACCTCTACCATATTTCACACATACAACATGAGGATGAACCACACTAAGTGCGTATTCAGTGTTAGATTAGGAAAAATGTCTAGGCACCATAATCAAGGCCCTTTTCGACATACAAGCCCATAAACAAGGAAAGAGGTGAAGCCAATCGAGTAGCCACCCTCAATCCCCTCATATCGTGGTCCACTGACCACTGGTTTCTATTCTTTAGCACTCAAAGGCTCAAGCCTAAACCTAACAAGAACTAGGAAGTGCTCCATAGTTCTGAACAACGCCCAGTCTACAAAACCTTCCTGTTACTAATAGGAGAAGAGGCCCTACACCCCGACATAGATAAGCTAGTACTAGCCTTTGTCACCTATTCTAGAAAGCTTCGCCCATATGCCCACACAATCAAAGTTATGACCGATTTCCGCATCAGATGCTACCATGATTTAAAACCTTAGATTTCCTCTTCAAATGGTCCATCGAGCTTGACTACTGCATCAAGGTTCTCCACTATACACTTTTTGTGGTTGGCGTGTCCAACAAATACGTTTATGGAGCTGGATTAAGCCTTTATCACCTCTAAGGACCACTGGTACCTAGAGATAATCACGAAGGTATATATGGTAGCCACACAGTAAGACAAGTCCTATCCACCAAGGTAATACGAAGAATCCATTTCTAGCCAAATGCTAATAAACTCCATGTGCATACCCTACTCTTAGAAGCCCTACCAATATCTCGCACATATCCACTGATAAGTGGCCGAACTCTTCACCATTGTGGTTCGCACCAGACCATTTGCACGATGGGCTACTAAGGCACCTAAGGCTATCACTGAACTGAATTCTGGATCTTCCAAAAAGCTACATATGCTAACTACAATCAGACATATGGTACCTTTACTTAGTCTTACGCCTAGGGACCTACTACCTTACTACCTCCGCGAGCACTACTTACACTCAATAAACAATGATTGAGTATGTGGCTAGTGGGGAGGAGGACACCTACTAGTGTCCTAACCCATTCGATGTGTCCTACAATGCCCACCTAGGTGATCTTCGTCTTCTGGTGACATGCTCTAGCTACAAAGGACACACTTCCCACATGATAGATGCATGTTCCCTACATGCTGGATGCACATTCTCTACATGCTGGATTAACTACTACCCACATGTTGGATGCTCATTCCCCACATGCTGGATGAACTACTACCCATATACTGGATGCACATTTCCTAGAAGTTCGATGAAGTACTATGCACATGCTGGATGCACATTCCCCACATGATGGATGAACTACTGCCCATATGTTGGATGCATATTCCCCATATGCCGGATAAACTACTCCCCACATGCTAGATGCACATTCCCACTTACTGGATGAACCAGTGCCCACATGCTAGACAAACCACTCTTTACATGTTGGATGTATATTTCCTACTTGATTGACGAACCAATCCCCACCTGATGGATGACATGCTCCCCATTGAATGGATGATTACCTCTCCAAATGTCCTATCTTGATTAGGTGATACACTCCCTATCCATCATAATTTGATTGGATGATGCGCTCTCTACCTGTCATATATGAAACCCCCCCCCCCCCCCGATTAACACTTGGGTTTTTTAATGCCCCGATTAACACTTGGGTTTTTTAATGCACCATTTTCAATTCGTCATTTCTTACTTGTTACTTGCTTTATTAATTCTATTAAATTTTGGTTGACCTAGCACACAAAGTACACACACTAACTACCTTGTCTGTAGCTTAAGTACAACTCTCACAAAATCAAACATCTAAATATTACCTATGCATGTCTCACCAACCATCCACAAAAATACTTAAAAGCAAAGGGCAAAGCAACAACAACCCTCTTTTTTTCAAACTCAGCAAAAAGTACATGAAAAATGTCAATCCACAACTAAGCAACATTGCTAAGTTCAAGTTAAAAGGCCTCAAACGGGCACACGACAACTTAAAAAAAATGTTAAGTTGTACCAAGAGAGAACCCACTTGACAGGTCATCCACGCCCATCATTTTTTGCATATTCATCTTGTTCGCGCATATGGCCAAGGGCCTAAGGCAGGTACCTACAATTAACAAGGGGACTACCCAGTGCGAACCGTTACTCTATGGTTACCCACTCTTCTATTTCATCTGTACTTCAACTCCACTGGTGCTCTCTCCTTCGTACCAGCTCCCTACCTAGCACATATTGATGGGAAGATCTGCTTTCCCTCAATGGCCACCACAACAAGCGTGAAGTGTGGTATCACAACTCTGATCGCAGCTAACCTAAAGTATACACTTGCCTGGTACCATGACGCCTCACCCGCCTACTCTTGCCTTCAACATGCGTAAAAATGCCCAAATGACCAAAAACAAGGTACCAAAAAAGCAATGAGGATAGCACCAGGTTAGGTTTTCAACTCTCTGATGATTTCGTATATTTGGTTTTATGACTTCAAAGCCATGATTCGTTTTGTGTAAAATCCTCATTTTGCGTTTCTTGAGCCTTGTTTGTAAAAACAATTTGTGTCTTAGTTTGATTGTCAGACTGAGATCCTATTGTTGAGAATTCATGGCTGCTTATATTTTATTCTCCAGGAACATGCTAATTTTATGTTCTTTTGTCAAAACTAAGATTTTGTTTTTAATGATACCAAATACTCAAGGATTAAATTGGTAATTTGGACTTGTCACTTGTATTTTGGAAAGTCATTGAAATTATGCTTTTAATTACAGCTTCACCTCCTTCGCAAAATTGTTTTGCTCTAGGCCTTTTCTCTCCTTTCGTCTTCTCCTAAATCTACATCTTCTCCCTTTGTTTTCTTGCCTTCTGAATAGCATCTTGAATTAAAATTATTCTGCCTTTTTATTTTTTTCCCGTTGTAGAGAAGATGATATTGGAATTGTGAGACATTGGGCATTTAGTCTCTCTTTCTTGAATAAAAGGGCGATATGCTTGTTTTTAATTGGCATTTTGACTATGAATTCGTTGATGGTGTTTTGATTTCCTGTGATAACTCTATATTGTTTCCTTAATTGATATCTTGTTAATTTCAGGAATTATCATGCATTGACAATTTTGAGGAGGCCATATCTTTGCATTTGATTATTGGATAATGAAATGACTAACATCTTGCTGTTAGGAGTTATCGCATGTACCTTGAATTTGTATGCTGAATACAACAGTTGTTTGATCAAATCATACGGGACTCGATTTGATCATTGTGACTTAATTACATTGTGACTGGTCGAATTTTTCTAGAGTGTTTTTGTGCTGTGCTGCTGTTTTGTAATTTTGTGGGAGTTAACTTTAGTGGTTTGTGTTCTGTACAAACTGTGGATGTTGTGAGTATTTGATCAATGCGTATTCATTTGTACTTGTCAGAATACCACACCCAACTTATATGTGATATACTTTATGCTCAAAGTTGATTTTATGATCACTGTACTCATGACAAATGAATTAGAAACCTTATGCCTTGTTTTGATTCATTCAACCCTTCAGTACTATGAAGCTTATGTTTAAGATTAAGAATGAATTCTAGAAACCACACCAATAACCGACCTTTTCAGGTAAAATTGTCATTTTTTTAATGCTCATTATCTTTATGGGGAGTGATAATAATTTTGCTAAATTGTATCTGCGTTATGGATGAATCATACATATGCTTATGACTTGATCAATATGTCCGCACCTGATCAACATGTCAACCTTTTTGATACTAGGTTCTTCTTCTTTTATTGATTCCTTTTGTTAGAAAGAATATAGCATGATATGCAAAAGTTACACATCTTTGAACTGAGCGTTAGTTAACTAATCAATTAATTCAGAAATTGAACTGATTATTATGACTCTATGAATATGTATCCTTCAAAGGGTGTGAGTTTGAGTATTGAATATAATATTGTTTATGTCCAAAGGTGATTCAAGTTTGTATGCTAAAATAAGATCAGAAGCATTATATGAGTACAATCTCTCTGATTTAACAAAACATATGTTTTGTATCTATGTTGCAGTTTTGTGTCTACGTGTATCAACATACTACAGAAATGGACAAATTAAGTTGTTCAATGATTCATTATTTGGATGGTTACACGACATGATAATTTTTAAATTAGCTAATTGTTGTTTAGAATATGCAAATTCTGGGAAATTCAGCAATGAATTTCAAGTCTGGACCAAAATATGGGAGCATTAAGTTTAGCTTCCAATTATTTTCTGTTGTTTGCAACACATATTGTATAGTAATTTTTGATTTTCAGTGATTATGGAGTAACGATGCAGCTGACATGCATCTAATTTTCCTTAATTCTATAATCAAACATGCTTGACCATTGTAATTAAAGGAGGTTATTTTTATTTTGAAAGGCTCGGTGATCACTATTGCCAAAATATTCTACAAAATTGTAGAATTGAGATTATGTTCTACTCAAGTGGGAGAATGTACGCATTGAGTACTAATGTAATCACTATTCTATTTAGCCTGTTACATGATCTAGTTAAGGGAGTCTTTTAAAGATAAAGATGAATTTTGTACTCCCTATTATGTTAGATGACTATTGTTAGAAATAGAGTTTAATTATGACTCTATTGCAAATTAACTTTTAGTGTTCTATCATAACTCAAATAGGTGTGTTTTGATAGACTTAGTTAACACCATATAAGGTTGGTCGTTCTCTGCTATCCAAGACATGCTTAAAAATGGTGCTAAGCCCTATTGCAAGCATAAGCATTTAGTTCTTCGGAGGGGAGAAGATAGATTTCCATTATTTCATTATGTTTATGGTTAGTTTTTTATTATATATTATCTTTCGATTATGCTATATAGACTCTGATCTTTATCGAAATTAAACTTCAGTGTGTTATAGTTCTAACATTAAGTGCTAGTGAAAAGTGGAGTCATTGTGGTCACTTCCATCGCGGAGGCATGCAGGGTTGGGTGGAGCGGCTTAGTTTGGTGGATTTGAGCCATAATGCATGTGATATATATATATATATATATATATATATATATATGGTCGAATAATCAGACTATAATCAATAAGGTTATGTTGTTAGGAAATTAATCATCCGCCACGAAAGTATTAGAAATAAAAATGGAAGAAAATGAAATAAAGGAGCCAAGAATACGACAGATTTAACGAGGTTCGGATAAATACTTGTCTACGTCCTCGAGAGTTTTCACATTCACTATGAGAGAAAAGAAGTACAAGATTATACCACCCAAGTTTATACCCAACCCGAGCTCTTGTATCCAATAAGATACCCCTTGTACACCTTCTCTCAACCTAAAAGATCACTCTACCCCAAGAGCTATGCACACTCTTGAAACACTCACAACTCACCTTGCTTCTATACCCGAAGACCCTTAGAGTTGTTCTCACTCACTCACTTGTGATGTTTTCTCCTTGATTTCCAAATGTGGTCAAGATCTCCTCCTTATATAGGTCAAGGAGAAACCATCTAGATGTCTTTATTAATACTCAATTCACCTACCTACTTCATTTATTGAATCTTCCACCTACTTCTTTCATGAACCTTCTACACATATCTTGGGTTCATGCACCTTAATCTAGAACTACAATTATGTTATAGATAAGCCTAATAATGTGGAAGCTTAAATGCCTTTTGTGATTATACTTTAGTATTGGGCCTGGATATTTTACAATCTTCCCCTTCAGGCCAACTTAGGTGGATACTGTCACACCGTCACTTCAATATCTAAAGTCCATCTCAAATTGAGATACCACTTGATATACCTATAAATATTCCATTGGTCTTGTTTTTGTACCAGCTACACATACCCTAAATCAGTTGCATACGGTCCTAGCTCCCCCTGATTCAAAATGGTCAATGTTATGTGCAGATGCTCTGAGTTAACAATCACCAGTTGGTTTCGAAGAGAGACCTCAACTTTACCTTATCCCTAGCAGAATTTTCCTTCTCACCACCATCTAAAACTTGGAAGCATGTGGATATCATCTCTGCTGTACTCGCAAACGAGACCCGCTTCAGGTCTAGTTGATATCAGTTAACTCTATGGTGATGCTCATAGAAACTAGTCCTTTGACTAAGTTGGTCTCTTGAGTTCCATGACTGACATAATACGTGTTTACAACTTGTGTTGTTGCACAAAACTGTTTCTTCACATATTTAATACATATTTTGATTTTATTCTAGCTCTGGTGGCAATATTCTAGACCAATGTTCCCTTCAATCCGGGCCTTCGAAGTTGAGGGAGCAGGTATCCAACACGTGGCCCTCGCGTGAAGGTACTTGGGTCACGAAGGCCTTGGACGCCTGGCCTTGGCTGTGCGGATCATGGGGATCATATGGATTCCTTCATGCCTTGGGCGATTGGGCCTCATGCCCCTTTGACGATCCTGGTTTCTTCTTATAGGGTTTAAATCGTGATGAGCAACGTCATTTGCTTCAAGAAATGGCGTTGCTCCGGTACAACCCGGTTGGTATTGATCATTTTTTAATAATAAGTGGTTGTTCCTTTTTGCAAGCAACATGGTAGTGACCAATTCCATGAATGGGTAAAATGCTTTTCCATTGTAGTTGTTGGGCTAGACATGAGGTAGGGAAGGTGGGAGCAAGTCTTGTAAAGTAGGTCAACTTCGGTAAGCAATTTAAGAAGTGACAAATTCGGCAAATTTTGGAATTGTATTCATTTGTGAATTTAAAATCCTTACAAACGGATGCTAAATTAGTCATTTCTTGTTTCAAGTAAGAAGATGTCTCTCTAATCTCTAAAGTGCTCTTCTAGAGTGTCCATAGAGCTCTCGAGTTCTCTTGGGCGAGATATTAAACTTGAAGTACTTCCTCCATATGTCACGTGATGAGATTATGGCTTGCGCTCCCATGGTTTTTGAGGTAACATTATTTGCAGTGATTATTGACGTTATTTTGTTTGTAGTCAGATGAAACATCACATCTTGAGTCTACTTGAAATAGTTTCTCTAGGAAATTTTTAAAGTGGCAAAGTCGAGCTGGTTGAGATGTGTCATTCTTTAAAATGGACAAATAATCGCATTTAGAGCTTTAGGTAATATCATCAATATGTAAGTCATATGAACTTCTGGTCCATATGGTATGATAAATCAGATTAAATATGTAAAATCTTATCATGTTGACATTTGAAAGATAACAAATAGGACCTAGAAAGAATATTTGAGATTGGTTAAATGAATGCTTCTGGAAATAAAGTTGTCATAAATCACAAAAGCACAAGTATGAACATACGTTTGACATGCATGAGGCCCGTGGTTCAAACACCAGATGTGTAAAGAGCTTTTATTTATTATTATTTTTTTTACTGACATAGACTTCATCTACTGACATGGTAGACACGTTGCTGCCACGTCACACTTCGGATAACGCACTTCATCTACTGACATGTTAGACACATGGCTGCTACATCACACTACGGGTAACGCTAGATCTCTTCAGGGCTCCATCTCACTGACGTGGCATCAGTTCGGTTTGATCCAGTTTGTACCAGATTGTAGAGTTGGTTGTGGGCTCAGATTAGGCCTGGTGACATGTGGTTCTACATTGAATGGGGTCTTCAGGACCATGTGGGCTAGCAACTAGTAGCCTGGCTGCAGCCGCGACTTCCAGTCGCCAATGAACATTCCCAATCATCCATAACAATAAAGACGGAGAGAAAGTTTGGAGGGAGAGAGAAGAATTTATTCATTTGGTAAAAATTCTTTTGATATAAAAGTAAAGTTTAAGGGTTTAGTAAAACTATATACCTTTTACTATCTGCATGAAATGAATAGCTGCAATAATAATTAATTACTTACAACAGATTAGACCATGTCCGTAGTGATCAATTTTTTGGCTCGTTTAATCAGCTTTCGCTCGTTTACTTACAACAGAGTCACACTTGTCTTGTTGTGGACTCATATTCAGTCACTCGTTACATCAATTCTCCATAAATAGCTGGAAAAACCTTTTCAAATACATATTGCAGAATAGACATAATGTGACCACTTGCTGAAGGGACCTTGTTGCATGGAGAATAAGTGTGGGTGGATAGTAAAGGATTTTAATTGCTTGAGCAATAAGAAAGTGTACAATGTAGGACGAATTCGAAACTCAAGAGTGTACGAATAATGTAATCCCTTCGCCTATGCCACACAGTTGTTGGTAAGTGTTGGTTTCATATTGGGGTTCTACATCCGTTTACGGCTCACAAAGTAGAATATGAGATGTCTTGATATGCTTGTCAAATATCCAACTGTAACTACAACAAAACAAAATAAAACAGTTGCTAAAGGAATGAAGTCTTCCAATGCCTATGTAAATTAAAAAAAATAAAAAATGAAAAAGAAACAAAGAACCCCAAAAACAAAAAAAAAATTGAGAAAAGCTTTGGAACACAAAGTAAAACATGCCTCTCCCTCCAAATTTGTGTTCTGTTATTTTCAGGAAATGGAATTTCTCCACCTCCTAGGTGCCTTTCTTGTGCTATTATCTGCAGATGTTGGGTGGTCAGGCCCATTGGTTTGGTTCTCTAAATTTGTGTTCTTTGTGAGTTTGCTCAGTTTCTTCCACCCACTGCTCCATGCTGATGTCTGTTTCTGCTTTGACATTTTATCAAATTGTCTCTGCAAGTTTTCCATGTCATGCTGGAGTTCGAGGTACTTGGCTTTCACACTTTCCAGTTCAAACTTAACCGTGTTGATGTCCTTTTTAGCCGTTGCCCATCCTTCTTGGAACGATTGTGGGGTTCCTTCCAGTAGTGTTTTTCGATTTGAAACCAGTGGCTGATACTGAGACTGAGACTCTCCGGCCTCTTTGAGGGAGCTGCTGGCCAATGCATTGTTTATTTTAACTTGTTCAGAGAAAAGAACTTGCACCACCACTCTCAATGGGAGCCTTTCGTTTTGGGCAGCATGCATGCACGCATCAATTGACAACTTCTGGCAATCCATCACCCGGCAAAGCCTCTTCCTTTCATGTTCTGAAAGTGTGGGATGTGCCTGTTACATTCATAAAGATAGGAACTGTAAATTTGAATCAATCCATCAACAAGAATACTATTTACAATTGGAGTAATAATACAAGGACATGTTACATTCTATTTCAAGTCTGGGTTACAAAACGCAATTTGCAGTGTTGGTAAATCAGCATTTTCTTCACCACCAACAAGGTAGCAGCAACTAGAAAATATAAGGTTCAGATTTGAAATCAGTATACCATTTTTTAATTTTCTATGCTTCTGAGATTCTCTAGTTCTTAGTTGCAAATATTCTATGTGGAGACTATCTAGGTACGCAAGGAACTTCTGCTGTTTTTTCAGACCCCTCATTGTCAAAATGGCTCACTAATTAGATATTCAAGTCCTTGCAGTAAAGCATCCGTTTTCATAATTCTTGTAATTTTCTAAAGTTTTATCAAGAATTCCAGATAGCAAAATAAATATCTATACTTAAAGATCCATACATTTTGCTGCTGGATCGAAACTAGGTAAGTGATAAACTTCTTTATGTTGCACATTTTCTCTTTTATTTCCTTCTTGAACATTCAAAGTGTGCACACGTGAAAAAGGTAATAACTTCTACAAAGAAATCAAAGGTTGTATGAAACATGGTATGACACAGTAAGTAAATATGGAAGAAAGGAATACCTTAAGATAGGAATCAATTGCTCTATACAGTCCGTCATCGCAGATCCTTGCAGATTCAGGCAAAGCTTCTGCCAATACCTGAAACTTCGTTAGGGAGAGACTACTATCTCTGGACACCTCCGTGAGATAACTATCAACAAGCCTAGCTACCCTCGTCTTCGCATTTGGGCCGTTACCCCTTTGGATATCATCGTGGTGTTTGACTGGAAAAGATTGTTGGGTTGGACTTGAAATGTCTGTCTGGTCTTGAACCAGAAAATGCTCTAGAAGCCTTTGAACAAGATCCACATCATACATAGTTTCATTAATTTTATTGTAAGAAGGAATAAGAAGATCCACCAATGTAGCCTGTTCGAACTGCATTCCCACCCGTTTCTCAAGCTCAGTAACCAAAGCAGGTGCCACTTTGAACATGTTTGCTATTCTCAAAAGCCGAAGAAGGAAGCTGCATAAGACACTATCCTTCTGTGGTGGAATTATGCTAATAAGGCTCTCAATGATCATTCTTTGGTCTTTGGCCTGAGCAGTTGAACGCTCGTCTTTATTTCCTGCGACAATCATATGGAGTCCACCCTTCCAACTGCTGTCCTCGTTGTTACTAGTGTTACTATTGCTGCTGTTGCATGCTTCATCAACAGGACTGCTCGTTCCATCATTGATTAAACCCGGAAGCCATTTATATGCATAATGCATCAACACAGCTCCAATAAGCTCAAACCTCATACCCTTTACCTTGATTGCGGTAATAACCCTGACAAAATGATCAATCCTGAGAATCGAAACATCTTCAAACCACCAATCAGGAGGGACCGGCTGCTGGTTTCTACTTGGACTTGGATCCTTCATGTCACTCCAGGTTGGGTTTGAAACTTTCAGTGGCTTTCCAGTATATGCCCATCTTATCCCTTTTGGATTGGCACAAGCCTTCCAAGCAATAGATTCGCTGCATCTTCGGACAATTTGAAGGTTTTCTGCCCATGGTGACAGCTTCTCACAGCTTTTCAACACCACTATGGAGTCTCTCCATGAGGATAAAACCACATAACTCAGAAAAGCCTCCGTTTTGAAGATAAGATTGCCTTCTTCCAAGTCCTCTGTCATTTCTAGATACTCTGCCGCACATCTCAGGCCTGAGATGTTGGCAGCTGTTAGATCAACAGCAATTCCATAACAGAACTTTGCCGCGAGCTCCAAGGCCTCCGGTCCGCCAGGAAGGTCATCCAAAACCATTTTGCTCAACTCCGGGCCTCGTAATTCATACATCATTCTGTTCATCTTTCCACTCCTTGAAAGCAGGGGATACTTTCACAACACAATCACACAATCATAAAAATTTCATTCTTATATGTTATCACACACAACTCAAATGATCACATAACTGATGCTTGGGGAGGGTTTCAAAGTTTAAACATTTTGGACAAGGAATTAGGGATGATGCTACCTTGTGTAGATGAAAATTCACACCCCCAACTTGAACAAGCAGGTCACTTGGGATATCAGTTGTAACATACCTGTATTTGAAAACAAAGAAAAAAGAAGCATCAATCTTTTATTGTAATTAGCAACCAATTAGCCCAAAAACATTATGAAGAACTCAATCAGAGCTCATTTTTATTAGAGTTAAAAAAGTACATTAAGACACTAGTTGAAATTAGCAGCAGCTTCATACATACCAGGAGTTTCCTTTAAACTCAAACCCATCAGTCTTAACACTATGCTTGGTTGAACTAAGAACTCCATTCCCATAATCTCTGCCACCAGCAGACTCAGTCTCAGAATCCCACATGATTTTAACGAAAACCCAGAAAATTGAAGCTGAAAATTCTAAGGAAATAAAGAGCAGGCGCAGAGATTAGAGATAGAGCAGTGAAACTGAGATATGGGAGACTGATTGAAAAGGAATTAAGAGTGTCACTCACATGGGGTGCTTGGAATTGTCGTCAAACTGTCGGCTTCTTAAGAGGTTTCCAAGAGCTCTTACAGGCTGTGTGGTAATGGGCATGGTAGGTACTGCTTTTGGATCACTCGGAATCGGAGCCTCTTTTCTTTCTTTGCCTTTCAGCTTAACCGCTAATTTTTGCTCGTTTGCTTCTCCCTATGCACTTATGCATACAAACAATTCGATAGGAGATTCAGTCAAGATTCAGTCATATCCTCTTTGTTATTCTTTTTTTTTCCTCTTTTCTTTCCAATTTACTTCGAGATATACAATTTATGGTACATAACGTCACGCATCTCCTCGTATAATTTAGCACCTAAATAAGTAATACTCCTTTTAATATTTTATTTTTGATATCATATGAAATGCCTAGGTCTCGTCATTGGGCCGGGTCGGGCAAGTCCGGCCCAAAATTTTTGGGCTTGGGCCGGGCCGGGCCGGACCTATTTCATAATTTAAAAAATACCGGGCCGGGTCGGGCGGACTTGATCATAAATATGAAAGCCCATGCCCTTTGTCGGGCCGGGTTTGGGCCGGGCTTTTATCGGGCTTTACGGGTCGGGCCTACTAAGCCCACTTGGGCCAGGCCTACTAAGCCCATTTGTACCTACCTAATTGTAAAAAAAAAAGGTGAGTTGAGCTTAAATATTATTATCGAATATTGAAATAAGCTAAGGAGGGGTACTATTGGATTTGGAGAATTGACTTAACTTTTAGACCATAAAGCCGAGATAGGATAAGGAGGTCGATAAGAGAGTCAGAGACCTAGTGAGTTTTTTTGAATTTAGGGTTAGAGTTTGGTTTGAGCATTGGGCTTTTAAATGACACTAGGTTGAGATTTGGTTGGAGTTTTGGATTTTGGCTATGATAGTAGTAACAAGATTGGATTGGGTATCAATTCTTAATTTATAATTATTTTATATTTTCGGGCTTATGGGTCGGGTTTACCTGGGCGGGTCGGGCTGGGCTTACCGGGTTTTATCGGGCTCGGGCCTAGCGGGCTTGAATACCCTAAGCCCAAGTCCAGCCCGTCAACATGCGGGCCGGGCCGGCCCACGGCCCATATCGAGTCGGGTCGGGCTTTTTGTCATCGGGTCTATCGGGTACCCATAAGCCCGTGGGCTTCTGGGCCAAATGATGAGGGTTAGAAATGCCTAAGTCCAAATTGGTATGTGACTAACCCTCATCTCTCAAAAACTCAGGAGTCAGTATGAGGCCGATATAATGATAAAGCACCCCTTTTAGTAAAATTTGACAATATAAATAAATTTTATTAATATAAAAGTAAAATATTTCATTAATATGAAAAAAATGCATCAGATTAAGGGAGTGGGGAGGGGTGTAATGACAGGACCCACCTCCAATCCCACGGGATTAAGGGTTAAGACCTGCTCCCATCTATCTTACGCATGACACGAAGGCTAAACCGACGTCCAACCTCCATGTGACACGTAAGTCGAACAAAAGATTCCCAAACGTACCGCTTAACACGTCCGGACCATCCCAGAGTGCGCAGACTCTACTGTGGATCGCGTGTGCGATGTCTCCGTCTCTCTCGACCAACAGCCCACACCGCAACAACCTGGAGGGTATCAAAACATGAAAAGACTGTGAGTGGACAAAAATAAATAATTATTTAGAAAACAGTTCAGAAGAAATTACATTTTTACCCTCCACGCAAAAACCAATGCATGTATATCAATTCATGTTATGAAACCATTTCATATCAATTTCATATCAAAATTGTCAAGACCCGACCCTCCTCGGTCAGGACCCGACCCATCTAGCACCATATTGTCCGCTTTGGGCCTCGCCCTCACGGTTTTGTTTTCGGGAGCTCATGGTGCAACTTCCCAAGGGGTCACCCATCATGGAATTGCACCAGTCTCAACTCGTTTAACTTTGGGGTTCCAATCCCCCAAAGCCACTTGAGCTCCCAAAAGGCCTAGTGCTAGATAGGTGTGTGCCTACACCTTTAAGGCACACCACCATCCTCTCCCAGACCATTCCCCATCGCAGGAATGTGAGATTGTTCACCGTTCCCTCCAGGACACGGATCTTACAATCCACCCCTCTTAGGGCCCAGCGTCCTCGCTGGCACACTTCCTGGTCGGGGTCTGGTTCTGATACCAAATTGTCAGGACCCGACCCTCCTTGGTCAGGACCCGACTCATCTAGCACCATATTATCCGCTTTGGGCCTCGCCCTCACAGTTTTGTTTTCGGGAGCTCATGGTGCAACTTCCCAGGGGGTCACCCATCATGTAATTGCACCAGCCTCAACTCGCTTAACTTTGGGGTTCCAATCCCCCCAAAGCCACTTGAGCTCCCAAAAGGCCTAGTGCTAGATAGGTGTGTGTCTACACCTTTAAGGCACACCACCATCCTCTCCCAGACCATTCCCCCTCGCAGGAATGTGGGATTGTTCACCGTTCCCTCCAGGACACGGGTCTTACAAAAAACCATCAATGAAAATCATTATTGAAAACCCGAATCAAATTCGTTATTCAAATCAGAGCCTCAGCCCAAAATCACAATCAATCTCAAAATATGGGAACTCAGTCCCAAAACTCATCAAATCCAAATCATCCGGGCCACTGCCCAAAATATCTGAAAAACCAGTGAAAAACATCAATCATGCGAGTTGTTGGATCTCAAGTGCGCTCGAGTTTTTAAACTCAAAACCATGCGCATAATCAGGCCTTCCTGGGATATCAACATCAATCAACCGAGTGTTTAAACTCAAAACCAGATCCAGCGGTTTTTCTTTTTCTTTTTCCGGGTCTTTAAACCCAAAACTATTTTTCAAAGCAACAGTGAAAAACCATAGAAAATCCATATCCGAATTTGCAATAATGATTCCGTAAGCCGGCATCCGGAACCATCATCCCGAACCCAAATCCAGATTTCATTTCCAAGTTTCAAAACCAAATCCGAAACATCGTTTCCAAAATCCAGTTCCAAAACCGAAATCTCATTTATCATAATCACATGAACAGGGCTCCAAGCCCGAAATCACCTTTCCAAAATCCATTTCAAATCATTGAAATCAAATCATATTTCAAATCTCAAAATCAAATCCTCAAAACCAGGATCAAATCACAATATAAAGCGAAACCTCGTAAAACGAGCAATTCCATAATTATCTCGGAAATCGTGAAAAACCGTAAATCATCAACATCAATTTACAATCATAGAAATCATGTAGGGAAAAAAATATAAAACATATATGCATGCATCATAAGTTTGAAAGCAAAGTCCACTCACAGACCATTTCTCTGTTGCCTCGATACGCGTGCACTTATGCCGTTCCGGCAAATCCACTATCACCGGCTTCCCCGAACTTGTCCAAATCCCATAATAAGGTCACTAACTACTTCATTAAGCTTCTAATAAGTCCCTGTAATTTTTCCAAATTTTTAACTATTTTTAACTGAGCCATAAAATCTTCGGACATCCCGAAACATATCAAGACGATGTTCGATTGACTCGAAACCAGTGCCAAAATGTTCTTTACATCGAGTACTTTAAAAGTCATGTTGGGACCTTCCTCAAAAGGCGGGCCACGCGCCCACACGGCCCACCCAAAGGGGCTGCGCGTGGGAGCCACGCGCCCAACACAGTCATCTTCAACCTTACTTCGACCCGGTCTGGGCTGGTCCGGTCCAAGCTAAACCGGCGTGAGCGGTTTAACTCAATTCCTGCATCTTTTCGATCCGTTTTAGTGTCTAACTAATCCTATAGCTTTGGCACAAAATTTCCTATCGATCTACCTATTCAAATAATGAAAGGAGAGTTAAAAACATACCTCCTGAAATGTGATAAAAAACCGTGAAGTTCATCCGTCGTGTTGACCACGATTCTGGCCACCCCTGCCCTAAATTCACATCCAACCAACTTCTTTTCGCTTCCAAAACCTCATCCAACACATTAACATAAGCAACATCCAATAAATTCTTACTTACCATAATCGACTTCAACTCATGCTTTCACTGGTTTCGTCCTTACCGTCTCTTATAGGTCTCGAAACCAAGCCCTTTCAACTTTCTGAACCTCCAGAAACCATTTCCTGTCAACTTCATCTAGAAAAACCCATCAGAACATGATCGTCCATTTCAACTGACAAACAGGACTTCGCCTTCGCGAGTTTTTGTTTTAACCCGCTGCCGTGGCTCCACCGTGGCCACCACCACGCTCAAACTCGACCTCCTCTCACCTTCCTTCACACATCACTAATCAGGGATGGGCCTTGGTTCATGGTTTCACGCTCACCCTCGGTTTGTACTCTGTTCTATTTCCATGGGGCCGTGGCCACCGTCCACGGTGGCTTGCCACGGTGGCACCACCAGAGCCCTCAACTCAACCTCCTCTTCCTTTCTTGATCACACTTCAAAGGAAAAAGCTGAGGGTTATGAAGTGAATTGGGGTGGGGTTCAGGGTTTACTTTGTTTTTCTTTTCTGGTGTTCCAAACCATGCAACCCGTTTAAATTGTTTGCAAGGCGGTGAACAGATTTCTACAATCCTCCAGAAGTGCACAAGTGTCCCAAAACCATTGGGTCCAATTCTCAAAACAGCCACATGTCTTATGATCACTGGGCACAACTTCCAAGAAGCAAAATGACCAAACTGCCCTTGTTAGGTAAAATTACCAAACTGCCCCTAGCATATCTGGACCGAACCTTGAGTCATCCGAACTCCGAATGACATATGCTGTATATCGTTGTAATTAGAGGATCGAGACCTACCTAATGGTCCTCGAATTACGTGAAATTGACTTGTCATCCAGAAAGTCAACAAATTGCCCTTTTTTACTAAATTACCAAATTACCCTTGAACTTCCAAACGTAATAAATTTTTCCTCGAATGTCAGAATTGGACGTGTCACCTGTCTATGAACTCGTGACGTCCCGAACTACGTCACGGTCATCGGTCAAAGTTCATTTGACCGCCCGATCAAAAAGTCAATATTTTGCCCAATTTCAAGGGCAAAAGCGTCATTTTTCACTGTCTGTCCGAACGCATCCAACTAATCACCGATTAACTTTACTAATTCGTCATTAACCACTATTCCAATCCCGGTTTCCGGAACTTGCTATTACATGTAATGAGCCATACCCCTCAAAATGCATACTAAAACATAAAAATTCAAAGAAAAAACAATAAACTCAGATATAAACATGCAAAGCAATACAATAGAAAACTAATTAAAATGTACCATATGAGTCTTTAGATCACTAAATTCATCAATTATTGAATCTAGGTTGATGTTTTCAACAAGTTCCTTTTGTATGCTAAGAATCATACTGTCAGGACCCACCCCGGTTTCACCCCGAAAACCGAGGTAAACCCTGCTCCCGTCTGACATCCCGACACAACACAAAGTAACTACTAAACTACACCGTCAGACGTAGGAGAAAAGTAATTACAACACCTCGAAGTCAAGTTTATAGAACATAGTACTGAATACAACAGAAAGAAAACCGATAAACTAGATACACGCACACGGAAAAAATTACGACACTCTAGGATCGCTCTCGTGACTTCTATGCCTCAGACGCTGCCTCGACGCCGAAACCCTGCTTTAGCTCCGCGACCTGGAGGGCAATTAAAAACAGAAGGTGTGAGTGGACCAGAACAAAAGAAAAGTTTCCAAAACCATTTTATAATAAAACCAGGGTTTTAGCCCTCCATTTTGAAATCACACATGCATAACCCAGTTGCTAAAACAATTATAATCACATAAACTTCATCATAAAAACAGAAACACTATAAAACAGTTATAGAAATCATAGCACCAGCGTCATAAAACTGTATTAGAAAACATAAATACCAAGCCATAACCAACCGATCAAACCTGCTGGATCTATCCGAGTCTTTAAACTCCCGAGTCTTTAAACTCAATCCAGGCCTCAATAATATCCGAGTCTTTAAACTCAACAGGCCTACGGGGGAAATATCAATATATCCGAGTCTTTAAACTCCCGAGTCTTTAAACTCAATCCGGGTCTTTAAACCCAATAACCAGATCCAGCAAATCCAATCCAAGCCATTGAAAACCATTTCGAAATCCATATCCAAACCCGAATTCGAAATCACCGGTCTGATGCCCTTCCGGCGTCCAGAACCGTCATTCCGAACCCAAATCCGGAAATCCACTTTTCAATTTCAAAACCAAATTCCGCTTTCAGAAATCCGATTCTAAAACTGAAAACCTTGATCATTACAATCATGTTCCAAAATCCCTTTATAAGCATTCAAAACCAGTTCTCATTTGAAAACCCCAAAACCATGGCCTTATACTCAGAAATCGACATTTCCTCGTAAAACGTGCCAATTACGTTATTTATCGAAAACCGTGCAATTATATAAAACCAATATAGCATATTCAACATTCATGAAATCACATATAAAACAATAAAACAATTATAGAAAAACAGTTATGCATGCTCGAGTTTAAGTAAAGGGTCCACTCACAGTACCGAGCCCTCAATCGCGTCTTGAACGTCCCGTACGTTCCTCTGCTTCCTCGGGAAGTCCCAATCCTGTCAACAACCACCAAAGTACGTTACTAACACGTCTACGAAAGTCCACCTAATTTTCCCTAAAAATCCCCGGATCTTAAACGAAACGAACCGGAACCCTAAACCTTCACCCTCGCGGAACTACCTTGAAGACGTCCGATCAACCCGAAACCAATTCCATTAGACTTGTCACAACACCTAGACTAAAAACCATGTTGACCGTTTTCCCATCCGCCGCCACACGCACCCCCACGCGCCGCCCAAAGTGGCTGTGCGTGGCCCTCACGCGCCAGCTACAGTGTCACCAGCAACCTCTGGTCGACCTGGTCGAACCGGCCTCTACAATTCGAACCGGCGAGGACGGTTCTCCACCGTTCCGCCACCGAATCAACTCCTATCTTCACCATCTTCATCATCCAGACCTAAGCTATCCTTTCCCCTACTCCAGACACCTCGACACGGCCTAAAACCCATCAACTCAAACTAAAAAAAAAACCTCGTACAACCCCTGTTTTTTTCTCCGGCTACCCAGGTCTTCCCCTGTCACGGTGGCTGTCTTAAACTCTTCCTAGGACCTTCCTAAGTCTCACCCAACACATAGAAACCCTCGACTCAGTCCCTAAGTCCACGACTTCTGATTTGAAAATCGACTATAAAACAGAGTATCGAAAGGAAAACCAGAAATTACCTGCCTTCCGGTCGCCATCTTGAGCTCAGCCGTGAGTAAGTATCTCCTCCCGTCCTCCTCCGTCCTCTGGGCACCTCCACCGGCCTCGATTGATCGAACACGACAGCACCACCGCCCAAAACTCCTCTCTGTTCTCTGTTTTCCCCTTGGTTTTCCCGTGGCTCACAACTCACCTACACACAACCACCACACCTTCTACCCTTCTCACTGCCTCCCTCTCAATCTCTGATCACTCACCCCCTCACCAATTTACACAAACTCCCACCGTCACCGTCCAAATCTCCCAATTCCTCAGTCTCTATTTCTGTTCTTCGAACACACACACATCACACACCTGCACGATTACCCCAAATAATTGGGACCGTGCACAAGCCTAGAACCAACTAGAACTCCTACGCGTGTCACAATCCTACCATTCCTCTCCCAAGTGGCTAAACCTCAACCCTCCATTTTTCCCTCTCTGTTGCACCAGGCCCAAAGCACAAAGACCAAAATGCCCTTCCTTTAAAGCCAAAATTACCATTTTGCCCTTACCGTTTTAGACCCGCAACTCACACATCGTAAGTCCGATGAATACGTGCTGCCTGTCATCGAACTCAGGACGACAAGATCTACCTAACTATCCAAGGTCAACGTACAAAAGCCCGTTCGTACGAAAAGTCAACTTTTCCCCCTCTTTTTGCCAAATTACGGTTATGCCCTCAACCTTCCGAACATCATAACTTCCTCCTCGGATGTCGGAATCGGGCGTGCCACCTGTCTACGGATTCGTGATGTCCTAAACTACGTCCTGGTCATCGGTCAAAACCCACTTGACCGCTCGAACTAAAAGTCAACATTTTACCCGAATTAGGGGCAAAATCGTCATTCTAGGCTAACGACCTTATCGGGACCAACTAACCCCCGATTAAACTCACTAATCTCAGCTTAAGCACTGTCTTAACCCTAATTTCCGGGACGGGTCGTTACACATACAATTTCCAAGAAAGTCATCCTCCATCTTGTTTCAAAATCGATTTTTTATGATTTTCATAGTTGAAAATGAATGCCCTGTTGTAGTTGTACAGATAGCGAGAGTTAATACTAGCCGAATTAATCTCTCAGTCAAAAAATGTCTTGCTTGATGTAAAAGTTGTTCACATAAACTAGAAAGAGAAGACATATTCGGGAATTGTGAAAAATCAAAGATCTCATACACATAATGTTGGAATTGCTCAATAAGCGAATGTGATAATCTTTCAAATCTCCATGATAGAACTTCTCTTCCAAATTACATATCTTCTCAATGTCAAATAATTCGAAACCATCACGAGAATCCAATGATTAGCTAAGCGAAAGGAATTTCATTGCTTGTTCACTAAATCTACCTTCTAACTCACTCAATTGACAATCTAGCACACCATTAAATATGTTAATATAGAAGTAAGGTTCAACTGTAATAATGTCTTTTTGTTGATGAGATCAACCTGTACCTTTCATATATTGAGCATTGAAATCGAGATTATTTATGTTTTTTTTTGTTCCATACAACCCTTTCAATGAAAGCATCCCATCCATTTTCTCTCATCCATAGAAGAAAAGACTGTGTACTTGAAACCAATTTCATTGTATTTATGATGTCTTGAGATACAATTTTTTACAAAGAACATTAGTGATGCCTATAACCTTATACAACAAATGCTCATTAAACATATATATTCAAAAGATCTCAAAGCTATATATGCACCTTTAGCTTCCCCCACACACTTTGTTGTTAAGTCCATCCATTTTCCATATTTCGAAGAACTGCAATAGTGTGGTTAAACAAGTCAATCAATCCCTTAATAGATTAAAAATGGGAGCTCCTAATAAGAATAAAACCAGCACACAAATGTGTAACTAATTCAATCCTAATTAAAATCCTTGCAAGCGTACAATGTTGTAGAAAGTAGTAAAGCAGCGAGCAAGGGTCGATTCCTTAGGGACTCAGACAACGGATGAATAATTAATCTACACTCTTAACTCAAATGAAGACTTAACAAAGGGAAAGATGCAACGACTCAAAACAGTAAACAACTAAATTAAACACTCAAATGAGGGGTTTGATGATGCTTGAGTTGAACTAATTGAAAACGTAAACTTAAAGTAAACGCAATGAAAAGTAGCGAAGAGATCAAATGATGGTTCTTTGATTGATTAAGGCGAACAAAAGAGAACTATCCACCACTAACCAATTGAATCTATAACATGTTCTTGGATTAAGTCACTAACGAATGTATGAATCCAATGGCCATACAAGAGCATTGATGTTGAGTCACCTTACACATTTGTTCCTCCTAACTTATCATATCCTAGGCATAATGTTTACCTCGGGATGTCTATTCAATTTTAGCAATTAAATGCATTACAAACAAGAGGAATTTCATGACATTACACTATCCATTGAAAGTTAATAAGCAACCCAAGGGGGTCAAGGATTGGAGTACATGTCAGATGTAATCTATTATCTTATGTCCTAAAAACTACACGATGGTAATCAATCAACATGCAGTCATTCACCAATAATCGCAAAACAATCAATTACATAATCATGGTAATCATAATCAGATCCACAACATTCATATTAACAATAATCAAAGACAAACCATATTATTCAACTCCGATGGTTAGGGCTTCAATCAACCCTAGTTTAATGGAAACTACTTAATCATATTAATAATGAATGAATAAATTGTAAAAACAGATTGAATTACAAATGTAAGGGACTTGAGTTTAGGAGTAGAAAATATAAGTACTATGAGAACACAGCAATGAACACGAGCATGTCTTCATCTCATGAGCAGCACGTCCAAAGCTTGGAACCATAACTCAAAAAGAATGCTGAAAACTATAACTTCCCTTTTTATGGATAACCAAAATTTAGGGCAGAAATTTTGCAATGGAAGGAACCCCGCGCAAGCCTTTGTGCAACCCTTAAATAGGAGAGACTTCCATGTAATTTAGGGAATATTCTGGAAGGAAATCTCCCTGGAAATAAGAATAGGAGAGCTGTCCTTATTCAGCTTGGAAAAGCAACCTGCAAGCAAGAAGGATTCATGGCTTTCTTGAATTCCTTGGGCTAGAGCGAAAAGGGATAAGTACACATGCTTTTCCTAGAATCTTGGGACTTTTCTTTTCCGAAAATAATGAGGATATCAGCTAATGAATCCCAATTAATTTGGACTTGACACCTGTCCCTCGCTGGAAACTGATCACATGCATACTTGTTGTACAATTAGGAGTGCTATTTCGCCAAGAAAGGAAGAAACCCTTTCTTGGTCAATATTGGACTAAAAAATAGCTTTGAGGCTGCAATTAGGACACATGGAGTCCATCTAAATGGTTGTATTATGCCCTAGACACTTGAGTGTTAGCTGAAACCAGCTTATGCCCACACAAAACCCAAATTGGGCCCTTGAAATTTGTTAAATTCTAAAGTCCTTGGAATTGGGATCTGATTGAATGTTTAGAAAGAAAGTTAAAAATGTAGCTCACTGTATGAAAATCGTACCTAGAATTCACTCCTAACCCACTGGATCGAAGAGGCCAAAACTATGTTTCGCTGGCCCTTGGCGTGGCCTGGGCCAGATTCAGGTACACGGGTTGTCTAATGGCATCCAAGTGATACACTGGTGACATCCAAGTGACATGCCAGTGACATGATAGTGATATGATCCAGTGACAAGGTAGTGACATGCTATAGGTACATGGACTCGGTGACATGGTCCAATGACATGGTACAGTGACCTCAGTTAGGACCTATACTCCTTCTTAGGGCCATTTCTTTGTTCCATCTCCGATTTCAGTCATTCCTTTTGCATTGTTTTTGGTTTTGAATCCCTTTTCTTATTCTGCACAAGCTCATAAAATAGATCACTTTCTCCTATTGATTGCATGAATATCATCAAAAGACAAGTAAAAGGGATATGAACTGACATCAAAATGATGCATAATTAATGACTTATCGAATACCCCCAAACCTACCTTTTGCTAGTCCCTTAGAAAAAAAAACAAAAGACTCTATCTAACTAAGATAAGCATTCTTGGTTCACCTAGTAGGATGTGTTTGTCTCTTGAGGATTATAGCAGTACGATACCCATAAACATGTTACTTCAACAAAGACGATGCTAGAGACAATACTTTAACAAATTAATAGGAACTTAAGTACGAAGGAATATGCTTCACAAAACCAAGAGGTATGCCATAACAAGGAGTTCATGTGTTAAGTGAATATACAATGTTTCAATTGATCCTGTTAAAAAACAACTTCATCTAAGCACCCTAGAAAGTTTCAATGAAAAATAGCACTTTTTGAAATTTGGATCTCATGAAAGAATTACTTTTTAAGAACAGAAATACGTACCTTGATCCTCAGCATTCTTGTCTATAAGATTGTTGATACCATATCGACCAACCACGCTCCGTACAAACATGAGCCGCCATGGCTGAGAAGAGCCTGCTGATCGGCATCCAGCCCCCTCTCACTCGGCAAATCGGTATGGGCTGATCGGCATACCAAGCTAGTCCAACCACTCAGCACCCATTTACTGTTCACACTAGCTGGCCACACCAACTCTCTAGCACACCAACTCTCTGGCACACCAGCTCCCTGCCACACCTTCCTCTTGACACTAGCAGGCCAGGCACCACCTAGCACCTAACCCTGATCTCTAGGGATCCATAGTGAAATCCCAGCCGCAACATGGGACCTACTAGATGGAAGCACACTAGCACACATGCTCGAGATGCTAAGAACCCTCCGATCAGAAATGACTGAACTAAAAAAAAGCAACGTTTCCATCGAGAGCAGGAACCATGTGTGGGGAGAACAACATGGAAGCACCCTTGCCATCCTCCAATCCACACACCAAGAGCTTGAAGAGCAGCAAGAGGCGACAAGACGGGCCCTAGCGGCGGCGACCGATCTACAGGAGGTCGATGCTGGCTGAGTAGAGGCCACCGTTGCATATCGATCGGAAACATCTGGGCACTTACTTTTTCACCAAATAGAGGTACCCGGCCACTCGGGGATGCAGATCTTCCCTGACACCGACGAACTGGTCGATCGAAGGCAACCGCAGGCCCAGTCTAACTGTCTGACCTACCCTGTACACGACCGCCGAATCCAGGCGCAACTGCCACAACCACTGCTGTCATAGGGAGCTCATTCGCAGTCCGGATCAGCCCACCGAAAGGCCCAGTGCCAGAAGGCACCAGCCCAGCGGCTGAACATCTAACTCCCACCGACCAGCCATCACCACTTGGAGGATGATTCCGATTCAATGACTGCTGCATCCGGTCGGTAATCATCACAACTCGAACGGCCTAGGAAGGGCACGAGCGACACGAGTCGTCGACCTATCGCTAACCAGCTCGGACCATCAGCCAAACTCTACCGATTGGATGATGTGGTTTAGGAGCTTCTCCATCGTGTTCGTGAACTAGAGGCTAGCAAGGCTAAGGTAAAAATGCTGCCCAAGCCCAGGGCCAACATCGGCCCCTTCACGGATCACATCATGCAGTACCGATATGAAATAAAAGTCAAACCCCTCAAGATTGCCCTGTACAATGGTAAGGGAGACCCAGATACCCACATAAACAACGAAAACTCTGCCATAGCATTCAGAAATCTCTATGACGAGGCCCAGTGCTTGATGTTAAGCTCTACCCTTACCGAGGCCACGTTCAACTGGTTCTACCGATTGGAACCACGGTTAATCGACTCATTCGACCGCCTGCACACGGTCTTCTTGAACCAATTCATGATTCAAATGTATCGACTGCTCACCATTGAGGACCTAGGCACCCTCTGATAGGGGAAGAAGTGCCGATTCATCTCGTGGGAAATCGACAAGTGCCTCCCATTCTTCAAAATCCTGAAGACACGAAGTAAAACAGTCAGCTGGGACGCAGAATGCGACACCGTGTTCAATACGCTCAAAACCTACATGAGCACGGCACCCCTGCTCGCCCGACCAGACACTGGGGAACGACTCATAGTCTACCTCTCCGTCTCCACCTCCACCATTAGCTCAGTCCTCATTAAGAAAAAGGACGACGCTAAGTTCCCGGTATACTATGTAAGCAAGGCATTCTAGGATGCGAAAACTAGGTAATGCGACCTGGAAAAGTTGGCCTTTGCTTTGATCGTTACGGCCAGACTTCTCCGCCTATACTTCCAGGCACACCCCATACTGGTACTCTCCAACAAGCCCCTCCAGTAGGTCCTCCAAAAGCCGGATGCTTCTAGGCGGCTCATCAAATAGGCTATTGAGCTCAGTGAATTCGACATCACCTTCGCCCCTCGACCAGCAGAGAAGGGCCAGGCTGTCGCTGATCTCTTCTCTGAATTCACATATGGTACGACCCAACATATGTTGAGGAATCATGTAAGACCCGTGTCCTGGAGGGAACGGTGAACAATCCCACATTCCTGCGAGGGGGAATGGTCTGGGGGAGGATGGTGGTGTGCCTTAAAGGTGTAGGCGCACACCTATCTAGCACTAGGCCTTTTGGGAGCTCAAATGGCTTTGGTGGGGATTAGAACCCCAAAGTTAAGTGAGTTGAGGCTGGTGCAATTTCATGGTGGGTGATCCCCTAGGAAGTTGCACCAAGAGCTCCCGAAAACAAACCGTGAGGGCAAGGCCCAAACCGGACAATATGGTGCTAGATGAGTCGGGTCCTGACTGAGGAGGGTCGGGTCCTGAAAATTTGGTATCAGAGTCATACCTCGACCGGGAAGTGTGCTAGTGAGGACGCTGGGCCCTAAGGGGGGTGGATTGTAAGACCCGTGTTCTGGAGGAAACGGTGAACAATCCCACATTCCTGCGAGGGGGAATGGTCTGGGAGATGATGGTGGTGTGCCTTAAAGGTGTAGGTGCACACCTATCTAACACTAGGCCTTTTGGGAGCTCAAGTGGCTTTGGGAGGGATTGGAACCCCAAAGTTAAGCGAGTTGAGGCTAGTACAATTTCATGATGGGTGACCCCCTAGGAAGTTGCACCATGAGCTCCCGAAAACAAAACCGTGAGGGCGAGGCCCAAAGCGGACAATATGGTGCTAGATGAGTCGGGTCCTAACAAATCAAGATCCCAATATTATGCTATCATCCGCACCCCTCTGTACGGAGTCAAACCCATCCACCTTGACCCTTTATGTGGACGGATCAGCTTGTCACAGCGGCTCAGGCACCGGACTTGTGCTTACCACACCCACCCCGGAGAAGCTCGAATACGCACTCCGCTTCGGCTTCAAAGCCTCCAATAACGAAACAGAATACGAGGGCCTCCTCGTCGGCTTTCACCTGGCGAAAGACCTACAAACTCAACAACTGCAAATTTTCAGTGACTCCCATCTCATCGTTCGCCAGTTGAACAACCTTTACGATGCCAAAAATGTCTCCATGGCCCGTTACCTCAACGAAGTACGAACACTCATGCGCAAATTTCAAGCCTATGAGATCACCCAGATCCCGCGCTTTGAGAATTGTCACATTGACGCCTTGGCCTGCATGGCTTCCTCCATTGATGACAAAATCAGCCACCAAGTTCCAGTCAAACTCTTTGCAACCTCGAGCACTAAGGAGTGCCATGTCATGGTCGTCACCAGTGAACCCTCGTGGATGGATCCAATCATCTGGTACCTCACCATTATAGAACTACCAACAGACCAAAATGAGGCTCGATGCATCCAACACCAGTCCGCCTCATTCCACGGGGGAAAGGTGGGGTCGAACATACGGTCGTCGTAGTTGACTACTTCACCAAATGGGCGGAAGCAAAGTCTCTTAAAACGATCACCGCAGCCCTAATCAAGGGCTTTGTTTACCAAACCATTATCTGCCGATTCAACATTCCCTATATGTTCGTGATTGTTAACGGGAAGCAATTCGACTACGCTCATTTTCGGAACTTCTGTGAGGTTTATGGCCTCCAACTTTTCCTCACCTCAGTTGCACACCCCAAAGCCAATAGGCAGGTGGAAGCCGTCAATAAGCTCATAAAGCACAACCTAAAAACCCGGCTCGATGAGGCCCTGAAGGGCCAGTGGTCTGACTTCCTCTTTAATTTCCTCTGGTCCTACCGGACCTCCTACTGGATATCAACTAAGGAGACACCTTTTGCCCTGGCTTTTGGGATGGAGGCAGTCGTTCCGGTTGAAATCAGTGAAACATCCTACCAGGTGTTATCCTACGACCCCAACAAAAACAACGCACTCCACAACCTCAACCTCAACTTCCTTGAGGAAACTCGTGATCAGGCCAACCTCCACAACATGGCCCACAAGCAACACATCGCTTGATACTACGACTCCTAAGTACGAGCTCGCAGCTTCAAAGTCGGGGACTGGGTCCTCCGAAAGTTTAGCCTCGCAACTAAGGATAACACCGATGGCTCCCTCGGGCCCACATGGGAAGGACCTTACTTGTTCACCAAATCTTCCGACCAGGGACTTATGAATTGCAAACCACGAACTGTCGTCTATTAGCACACCCGTGGCACGCCGATCATCTCAAGTTCTTTTACATTTGATTTTTCTGTAATTTTACTTTGTTTGTAAAAACATTTGTGTAGTCGATTTGTCCATCTCCAGTCGACATTATCATTAGGTGCATAGCAAAGGCTTCTTGTGACCCGTCTTTTTTGTCAATCTTTTTTACATTGTAACTTTAGAATTTTACATTGTAATTTTTGAATTTCAAGTGTTCGCCTATCAACACCTTATTGATTGGCGCTTCACATATCACTCATGCCCAATGACACTATGCTCAACAACGGTTGATCAGACTACACTTAGTTCCAAACAGTTTGTGAGATAAACTATGACCTCTGCCCCTCACGGCATCGTACAACGTCTATTTTATTGTCTGAACCTTTCGGTACTATCTTGATCAGCAATTTCTTGATGGGTTAGCCTCCATAGGGAACCCTTGGGGGTACATGACTCCTATTTAGCTGACACGGGAATTGGCTTGTACTCGGCGATACAGTACACTTCCTCAGTCCATCACTTGGGGGGCTCCGGGGTACATTCCCCCAGTTGTTGGACATGCATCGGCCTGGATTATCGAAGAAATCTACCTTAGTTAAAGACTTAGGGGACTTATGTTGATACCATATCAACCAACCACGCTCCATACAAACATAAGCCGCCATGGCTGAGAAGAGCCTGCAGATCAGCATCCAGCCCCCTCTCACTCGGCAGATCGGTATGGGCCGATCGACATACTAAGCCAGTCCAGCCACTAGGCACCCGGTTACTATTCACACCAGCTGGCCACACCAACTCTCTGGCACACCAGCTCCCTGCCACACATTCCTCCTGACACCAGCAGGCCAGGCACCACCTAGCACCTGCCCATGATCTCCAGAGATCCACAGTGAAATCCCAGCCACAACATGGGACCTACTCCTAAATAGTGACTCAACCACCACATTCATGGCTGCTATAAATACCCCCAAATCCTTCACAAAGGTGAGCTCTCTTCCAACCACTATTACTTACACACTCACTCCTACGCCATTCGGCACACGCCTACTGACTTAGGCATCAGAGCCCATTCGTCCAATACCCCACCAGTGTCAAGTAGTTTACCTACCTTGCAGGTCATTTACCGAGAGGAAATCCAGGGCACGACGACACCCTCAGCGGGTCCAAAACACCACGTGGCTGGTCCTAGATCCCCCAACGGGTCTCATCACGTTAGGTCCATTTCAGGATCGAACAAAGATCACTTAGGTCTTTATTAAGGGTTGCAACAAGGCTAGGCTTATGGGGGTTTAGAAGGAAATGATAGGATTCAAAGAACCTAATTTATGTCAAGGCATGAGGGGTCATGACTCGAACTCAAATTTTAAACACTGAATCCATGCTCTAATCCATGACATTGTGCCTCTTGAGATACTTGGCTCACTTGGTTCAATTCCAATTTCAATTTTAATTTTTTTTCACTTTTTTTTCTTTCTTTTTGGTTCTTAATGAACATTTTTATATATTGTTTTTTCTTCTCTTTGAATTCAACCAATATCATGCAATAACTCCCTTAACTTTTATATTGCAAGCTGTCAATTCTTTGAATGCCAATCACATAACACGGACAACACATAATATTAACACATTCATTCTCATCACGAATCTCAATTGGGGCAACCTCAACACAAGCTCAGATTAAAGGTATGTCCTTAATGTTTAGTTGAAAACTTGGGAAGGTTGTAACATGGGTGATGAAACAAATGTCTAAGTGTTTGGCTACAAATTGGGCTTAGGGAGCATGGAATTGGGAAGGGTAAGGCCTTTAAGAGTTTAAGCACACAAAGCCTAGATCATTTCACATGGGAAAACATACATCATATGTCAAGACCCAACCCATCTAACATAATATTGTCCGCTTTGGGCCCATCCCTCATGGTTTTGTTTCTGGGAACTCACGTGCAACTTCCTAGTAGGTCATCCGTCCTGGGATTGCACCAGCCCAAACTCTCTTAACTTTGGAGTTCCCAAGGAATCCAAAGCCAGTGAGCTCCCAAAAGGCATCATGCTAGATAGATATGTGCCCACACATTTAAGGCATTTCACCTTTCCCTCTCCGAGCGATGTGGGATTGTTCACCGTTCTTCTCAAGACACGGGTCTTACAATCCACCCCCTTGGGGCCCAGCGTCCTCGCTGGCACACTTCCGATCGGGGTCCAGCTCTGATATCAAATTTTCAAGACCCGACCCATCTAACATGATATTTTCCACTTTGGGCCCAGCCCTCACGGTTTTGTTTCTGGGAACTCACGTGCAACTTTCCAGTAGGTCACCCATCCTGAGATTGCACTAGCCCAAACTCGCTTAACTTTGGAGTTCCCAAGCAAACCAAAGCCAGTGAGCTTCCAAAAGGCCTCATGCTAGATAGATATGTGCCCACACATTTAAGGCACTTCACCTTTCCTTCCCCGAGCGATGTGGGATTGTTCACCGTTCTTCTCAGGACACGGGTCTTACATCATATCAAGAGCATCTGCTACTTTGTTGAGTTTTCTTAATCACTCAAAACTTGGCATATGTGCAGTTCATATTATGACTCTTGGACGTGGTACAAACCGTAGCAAGCCAAAGCATGAAAGATAGGATGCAAGTCCCTATTAACAAGCTAAAATACTCTAACTAGTAAGGTAAAGACACAAAAAAATAGCAAATAAAGAAAAAAAAAATAGAAACTACATGAAAACAATAGGAAAGGTTTTTAGGAGGAAGGTCTATAAGACTCGTGATAGGGCTAGGAGAGTCTCGACGTAGTGCTTAAGGCGATGGCCATTCACTTTGAAGGGTTCCCACTTGATCAGATGCTGAATTTCCACTACACCATGGGGAAAACATGAATTATGACAAAAGGACCAGAGCAACTTGAACGGAGATTACCGGGAAACAACTTTAGCAGGGGATTGAAGAGGAAAATTTTCTGTTCCACTTGGAATTTCTTGCCCCAAATATGTTGGTCATGGAAACCTTTGGTCTTCTCTTTGTATTTTGAAAGCAGCATTTCAGATGTTGTCTAGCTCACTTAGCTAGAGTTTCCTTTGAAGACCAGCTTCATCCACATCCATGTTTACCTGTTTGATGGCCCAAAAGGCCTTGTACTTGAGCTCAACTAGTAGGTGACATCCTTTGCCATAGACGAGTCGAAACGGGGACATATCGATGAGAGTTTTGTAGGCAGTCCAATAGGCCCAAAGAGTATCATTGAGGTGGGATGGCCAATCCTTCCTATGTGGACTCAAGGTTTTCTCCAAGATGGCATTGATCTCATGGTTTGACACCTCATCTTAGCCAGGTATGGAGTGGAAATTCGGTGAGTGACACCGTACTTTCTCATGAGGGCCTTGAAGGGCTAGTTGCAAAAGTTCATACATCTATCAATAATAATAGCTCGTTGTGCACTAAAACTAGCTAAGCTATTTCCTTGAAAGAAACTTACAACCACTTTTGCATCGTTAGTCCTACTGGGCATTGCTTCCATCCACTTCGACATATAGTTAACTGAAAGCAAGATATACATGAAACCAAATGAGTTAGGGAATGGACCCATGAAATCAATGCCCCAAAATTTCAAGGATTTCCACAACGGGTATAGGGTGGAGAGGCATCTGATTTCGTGGACCAAGGTCACTTTACATTTGGTAGCGGTCGCATGTAAGCACAAATTCAGGTGCATCTTTAAAGAGGTTGGGCTAATAGAACCCACTTTGGAGAACCACGAGTGTGGTTTTCTTAGCTCCAAAGTGTCCACCATATGCCAATCTATGGAAGAAAGTGAGGATGGACTCATGCTCTTCCTTTGGCACAATGTTTCCATAGAGAGGGGTCAATAAAAATGTAGCATTGGGCCAATTTTCGAAGTTTGTTCTTTTGGTACCTATTCAAATTTTCAAGAAGGCATTTAGTGACAAGAAAATTAGTTAGATCAGCATATCATAGTTCCATAGTTGTGACGGCAAAGAGCTGCTCATCCCGTAACGTCTCAAGTAGAGGTAGATGGTTAGACTACTCATTGGGCCCATGAACCAAACGACTCATATGGTCAGCCACAACGTTTTCACTTCTCTTTTTATCACAAATCTTCTAGTCAAAATCTTGGAGAGTTTGCATCCATCTCAATAACTAGGGCTTGAAATCCTTCTTGAAAAAAGGTACTTCAATGCAACATGGTCCGTGTACACCACTACCTTGGTTTGGATGAGATAAGATCAAAACTTCTCTAGGGAAAGATGATAGCAATGAGCTCTTTCTTGGTGGTTGAGTAGTTTAGCTAGGCATCATTTATGGTCCTACTCGCATAGTAGATGACATGGGAAAGCTTCTCAACACGCTGTCCTAAAACAACAACTACTGTGAAATTTGATGCATCATACATATGCTCAAAATGAAGGTCCCAATCCGGAGGCATGATGATAGAGGCTACCGTGAGCTTAGCTTTGAGGGTGTTAACAACATTACTACAATCATTGTTGAATTCATAGGTTGCATCCTTGGCCAATAGTAAGCACAATGGTCGAGTGATCTTCGAAAAAACCTTGATTAACCTACGATAAAAAACACCATGGCCAAGGAATGATCTCACCTCATTCACAGTTGTAGGGTAGGGGAGTCTTTCCATGATGTCAAGCTTGGCCTTGTCCATTTCTATACCCATATTAAAGATCACATGCCCTACTATACCATGAAGTGGCACTTTCCGCAATTAAGAACCAAGTTACACTCTTGGCACCTCCCAAGCATATGGGTAAGATTTGCTAAGCATAGGTCAAATGAATGCCCAAACACCGAGAATTCATCCATGAACACTTCGATGATATCCTCAAACATGCCAGAGAAGATACTCATCCTGAATCTCTGAGAAGCAGCAGGTGCATTACATAAATCAAAAGGCATTCAATGATAAGCAAACACGCTGTATTGGTCATTTGAATGTCATTTTCTCTTAAACTTCCGGGGCGATCGCAATTTGGTTGGAATCGGAATAACCATCAAGGAAGCAATAGTGGGAATGTCAAGCTAACCTCTCTAATATTTGATAGATAAAAAGCAATGAGAAGTGGTCCTTGCGGGTTGTCGTATTCAACCTTCTATAATCAATGCACACGTGCCACTCGGTTTAGACCCTTTGTGGCACAAGTTCGTCTTTTTCATTCTTTACCACCGTGATGCCACTCTTCTTAGCACAAATTGAATTGGACTTAACCATTTGGAGTCCGAGATAATGTAGATGATCCCTATGTACAACAACTTCAAGAACGTATTCTTCACCTTTTCCTTCATTAGCAGATTGAGTTGACGTTGGGCTTCTCATGGGGGCTTGGCCTCATCTTCAAATAGGATCCTATGCATGCATTTGGATGGACTTATGCCCTTGATTTACGCAATCGTCCACCTAAGGAATGACACACCCCGACCCAGAAATTACACTTAGGCACATAGGTCGATGCATGTTGGCTGACATCTAGACGGTGACGTCCAGATGATGAAGCCAATTGAATAAAACGATGTTGTTTTATGCGTCGAGGGAAAACATAATCGATCAAAACCGAGCGAATATTTGACCCCATATCGGAAGCATAGAGCGGGCTCAAGATTATGATGATCATACCGTTATAACATCCTACTTGAAGTACTTGATCACCGCCACGTCGCCCAAAAATGGAAGCGTATTCTAGAGCAGCTACTAAGCCTTCTCGAAATGTGTGCACACTAACGGTACCTGAGGGGTTCAAAACACAAAGGTGAGTGGACCCAGTTGTTATTTCAGTGTAAAACCATTTACAATAAACAACATTTGACTCCTCATTTTAGTATAAAACTCAAAATCATTTACAACATCTTGCATGTAATACGAGAAACATAATATCATAGTTAAACCAATATGCATAAATGAGCCATGCAAAAACCATAAATGTGTCACAATATTAACCCACATTATAAATTTCTCTTGAGTCGCCTCAAGTCTTATACTCAGAATATAAACACTAGGTATCCTGCTCACGTACCATGACCACGTGAAGGACTGGGTGAAATGCACCATCCCCATGAGTCCCTTAGAGCTCGAGGATAGGACTGTCGCTTTTTAACTAGTATAGTGAGCAACATGGTTGAACGATCATGTAGAGGACTGCTCTATGGCTTACAGACGGGTACTAGATACCAGCGACTCCTAAGTGGGTTCTAAATATCTCAATCTCATCAATGCCCCGAAGACTTTCATGCAATGCAATGTAATGTATGACTCAATATAAACAACTGTGCGTACTTACCATCTTACTATAGAAAATATAACCGAATATACATAGTAACCATTCCTCATAATCAAACATTATAATACCATTCAGTAAATCATGCATGCTCAACAGATCTCAAATATGCAAGTATCGTAAAACGTGCGAGTAATGGAAAATATAAAACATAGGTTTAGGGAAGGGGGACCACTCACACTAGTTAGGGAATCGGGTCACCTGTCATGACTCGACCCATCTAGCCCAATATTTCCATCTTTGGGCCCAGCCCTCACAGTTTTGTTTCTAGGAACTCACGTGCAACTTCCTAGTAGGTCACCCATCTTGGGATTGCACCCGTCCAAACTTGTTTAACTTTGGAGTTCCCAAGGAATCCAAATCCAGTGACCTCCTAAATGGACTCATGCTAGATAAATACGAGCCCACATATATAAGACACTTCACCTTTCGCTCTCCGAGCGATATGGGATTGTTCACCGTTCTTTCCAAGACACAGGTCTTACAATCCACCCCCTTGGGGCCCAGTGTCCTCACTAGCACACTTCCGGTCAGGGTCCAGCTCTGATACCAAACTGTCAAGACCCGACCCATCTAGCACGATATTGTATACTTTGGGCCCAGCTCTCATGATTTGTTTCTGGGAACTCACGTGCAACTTACCAGTAGGTCACCCATCCTGAGATTACACTAGCCCAAACTCACTTAACCTTGGTGTTCCCAAGGAATCCAAAGCCACTGAGCTCCCAATAAGCCTCATACTAGATAGATATGAGCCCACACATATAAAGCACTTCACCTTTCCCTCCCCGACCAATGTGGCATTATTCACCATTCTTTCCGAGCTCGGTCCAGTCCTACAAGACCATTCATCAAAGTCAAAGTAAACTTACTTTTCAATCTATTCGCTTAAACCCCATAAGGGTGGCCCAACATAGCCTAAACTTACTTAACCGGGATCCTAACATGTTTAGGAATGTCCTAAGCCCCTTAAAACAGTACCTACACGTTCCCGAAATAGGAAAAACAACGCTTATGGGGTGTTGGGAGTCAAATCATAGCACTATGGGTCAAATCGAAGTTGGAAAACTGTTTAAAATTGTCAAAAAGGACTTGGAAACATACCCACAAGGTGCTGTGGGCTGGTAGAGTGCCGCATGCGCCTCCACATGTCCCCCACGTCCTGGCAGAGGGCCGAAAAAATGGTTCAGGCATTAGCTAGGGGTCTCACGCGCTGGTCACGGGCTCTTAAGCATGGCCACGTGCCCCCACACATGGCCACGCTGCCCTACGTGCGCGTTACTAGTCCCTGCGCGTGTGCTACAGTGCTCACATGTGTGCATCGTGTCACACGTGTGCACGGTACCACACGTGTGGTATATTCGAGGGAATATTCATTCCCTAACATCAAATTTGACACCGTTAGAACCTAAAAAAAATATGCTAATGCCGTTAGCATATTCAATTAGTTTCTAACGGCACATGTCAACTCTGAGGAAAAGTCCAGTCGTCGAGATCTCTCTAGAGAAGACCACTGGACCTTGGTCCTCACCGCCATTCAAGGTGACCAACAAATGGAAATTTTCCATTTCACTCGCAAATTCATCTACAGATTCGAAATTAAAATTTGAGTTCAATTTTCTATCTTCTGAGGTTCTAAAGAAGTCTAATACCCCTTATAGGAACCCAGAAATTGTGAAAATTGTCTACCTTCGTTCAGGGTCCAAATCAACATGCAATTAGTCTAAGACATTGTTTAGAACCTCATAAAACTAATGGAAGCATCAATAATTAATATTACCTTATCTAGATCCTAAACTCCCAAGGTCGGGTTTGGCAGGTTTGAAATGGGTGGAAGCCCAAATTGGACTGAGGGTTGTCCTTGTCGAGCCAAGGGTTTCGATGTTCATCCTTGTCGATTCTCCACTGCGCCGTTGGTCAGAAAACCACATGCAGTCCACCCATTAGTATCAAAACGCAGAGACAAGGACGAATATAGGATTAGTGTTAGAAAACTTTACCTCGATCTAGCTCAGGAACTCCAGGTTGTCGTCGGGTCCAGAGCGGGTCATACTCGGGTTGACGTCCAATACCATCGTAGTGTCACAGTTACCTACCTTCAAACCTCGCCACTAAGTCCAGGAGATTCTCACAGCTCAGTCGAAGGTCGTGCCCTTGGTCGAACACTACATCCATACCCCATGGATAGAAACTCGATCGTGGGCTCTCGATTTACCATGGAAGGGTCATGTTTAGTTGCAGTCCTTGAATCCAGAGTGTGACTAAGTTCGATAGGGTGATCTAAAATGGTGTGAAAGATGGGTCAGGGTGCCTTGAATAGAGGTGGAAGATGGATTAACAGCAGCCATTGCCATTTTGGTGAGGGTTCAGCGAGTTCTCTCATCGTTCGAGAGGAAATGAGAGACGACTAGAAGGTGCTAGTGACGTGGTGCAAGTTTGGTATCAAACTGGTGAGTCTTGGGCCTGGGCCAGCTTGCTCATTAAACTAGTGTTAAGTGAAAGCTTGGGCTTTCAGACGAGGGCCAAGTGTACAACAATGGCTAGTGTTATTACTAATTTGGGTCACCATACTTTAATTTGGTAACATAAATAGAACTAACTTAGCAACTTCCTACTTAGAGATTAGGGCTTCTAATTGGGTCTGGGCTTACTCAAGCTAGATTAGGCGGTGCATCAAGGGTCTTGGTTTAACAAACTTTTGGGTAGCGGGTTTTAGGCTCTACTAAAGTAATTTTTTACAAGGCCCAACCAAGTTGGACCGACCAATACGTGACTCACTGAGTCCTAAATAATTAAATGAGGGTATAAATGGTAAAATTCTAAATTCTGATTCATAATTTTAGTACTGGATGTATCTGTCTACCCCCCTCAAGGAAATTTCATCCTCGAACTTTGATCAAGGTCGGTTAGAGATACCATTCCCAATGGCATTCGAAAATTTTCCGTGATAGGTCCCATCCCAATCGCCCGGGATTATCGTGAGATGTACCTGCTCCCGCCTGACACCGCGTGTCAGACCAGGGATAAACTTGTCACCCGCTCGGGGTTAGCCAGAGTACGCCAGAATTAGTGGTGTCATGTGATCTCTCGATCACTTCTACAGCTCGCATCCGCAATCAACCCGAAGGGTATTAAAAACCATAAAATCTGTGAGTGGTCAAAAAAAAAGTTTATAAAAAAATCATTTATTGAAATCACATTTATATCCTTCACGTAAAAGCATGCATGCATCATAAAACAACATTTCAAATACTTTCTTAGAAGCAAGACGTATTGCTTCCCAAGTCAAATTTAGTGAAAAATTCTTCTCAATCGATGCCAGTATCTCAGTAAGGTTTCAGCCCAAAACCAGAAAACACGTACAAGGCCTCATCCCAAATCATAAAACACATGGAAACTCGTCCCATCCTCACCTCAGTGTCAGTCACGATTCCAATCCTAGCACATGTGCAAATATAAGCTCAGGACCGCTCACAACCCTAGCATGTCGCCGTGAACACATCACCCGCCGCGACCATCTCTAGATCATCGTGAACACATCACCGATTGTTCTTAGAGAATAAAATCGGTACTCCTAAGTCGAGCCTCCCTCAGCTATAGCCCCCAACGACTGCTCGACAACAGGAAGTGCATCATGACCTCTCCGGAAGGAACACATTCGCAGTCCGGAGGCGAGCGCCATATCACCCGGGACTCGAACCCGAATGTCATCATCGACAGGGACTCTAACCCGATCGTCCGGGACTCTAACCATATCACACATAGGATTCCGCAAATCCTATCAAATTGACAACTTGGTCTCATGGCCGAAATATAATCCAGGATCCCTCGAATCCTGTCAAATTCACCACTAGGTCTCATGCTCGAAATATCTTTCTAAATCTGGTAACTAGGTTGTAGCCCGACTTATCTTACGTTTGACTATACTCTAAGTCAAACCTCAAATCAATTGGGTCATATGGTCGAAAGATATTTCCAAATCCAAAAACCAGTTCTCATTTCCAAAACACTTTAAAAATCACCCTTGACTACAATCAAGTCAAGGTCTTTCAACTGGGACTCGTGCCCGAATCTCGATTTCACTCATCTCCGTGAAATCTTTTAAAACTGCAAATTAGTTTCTTGTTTTCATACCTCTCCATGAAACCATCGAAATCACATAAAATACATGCACGTAGTATACTTGGTCGAAGCCTGCATATCGCATAGAAAAAAAATCTCGAACTACGTGCAATAACGCATTTTCATACGAAAATGCCAAAAAATTCATATTTAAATCACATGCACTCATGACATATAAAATCATGTTCATAAAAACATATAAAACATTTATGCATGCATCATATTCATAAAACAAAGTTCATTAACAGACCATCCAAGATGCGGCTCGATATGTGCACCATAAACCTCTCCGGGCTAATCTAACCTTTTTGGGTCATCCGGACCTTTCCAAATCATACCCAAAGGTTACTACTAACCTATAGAATTCCATATCAAGAGTCCCCAACATTATAGGAAAAGTAAACGTATCCTGGACACGCTTCCCTAGGCTTTAAACCTCAATTTTACCAATCTAATAATCTCTGATTGACTCGAAACCACCACTATTGGATTCGTAACGTCAAAACCTTTGAAATGGTCTGGTCCCACCTCGAAATACGTGCCCCCACGTACTGGTGAAAGGTGGCTGGTCAAAAGTCAACGCTAGTGTCAGTAAAGTCAACGGTCAAAGTCAATGTAGCAGTGATGTCATCTCTGACACCTGTCAGTCTAACATGTCAGGTCTAACATGATGACATCATCAATGATGTCATCTCATCCCTAACCTCGATCCAGGTCAACCCGAATCCACTGTAGCCAGTTGTATAGACCTGCGACCCGACCCGGCTAGAAAACGCTCCTCTGACCACCGTTTTCAAAGCCGTTAGTCCCTATGTGATCGTCTAATCCCCACGAAGAGGTTCCTATAATCCAAACTGAGGAAATCGACTAGAATCTTACTTGTTTATGGATGAATAGTGGTGGCCCATTTTCAAATTTTCTTCCTCGTCGATCCCAGCCATCGTAGTCCCTCCTTTTGGTCTCTCTGAGATCGTACACTACCGAGGAACCTTATTCGATCGTTAGAAATGGCCCAACAACCCTCTAAACCCAACTTCGAAAATTGACCCATTTAACGATTTCGGGTTTTACATGGCCATGACTCCTTGCCGTGATCAACCTTACCTCCGTCGTCTAGCACCCTTCCCTCCACTCTCAGTCTCTATCTCAGGCCACCAGCACATGCGACATGATGAGGAAAGGGATGGGGTGGTTTTTGGTTTTGGGTTTGATGGGTTGAAATGAAATAGATGAAGGGGAAATAGATGCATGTATGTAACATAATCGGCAATGGATGAGTGACACTTGTCACTCATCCATTGGGCCTAACACAAATATCTAGGCCCCATACTAAATGACAAAAGTCAACTTTGCCTCATAAAATGTGCCACCATAAATAGTTTCTGAAAGCTTTCGTGACCCGTAACTTTCCCATCGAATGTCTATTTTCGACGTTCCGTGTGTCTATGGACTCTTATCGACTCAATTTATGTAACGGTCCTCGATCCTCGTGTATTTGACCTCCCAGGTCGAAAGTCAACTTTTTACCCTCGTCTAAGGATAATATTGTAATTTCACCCAAAACGTCCGATAATCCTCGACTAAGTCTCGATTAGTCTCACTAATCCTCAATTAGTTCTTAATTAATCCCAAAAATTTGGGACGGGTCGTTACAATCTTCCCTCCTTAAATAATTCGTCCTCAAAATTAAAAGTGACCCAAATTCCACAACTAAACGATAGGAATCCAATCATGTCTCCCACTTGAGGCACTCTTGTGTAAACGTACACGTGCGACACAACCCACAGTACATGTCGGTACTCACTGTCACTCAACAAGAACCACAATCCAATGGTCAATGCTGAGACTCAGCTCAGCCCTCTGTGACCGTATTCAACCTCCTCGTGACCAACCGTCACCGAAGCTTTCAAAGCTCCAACTCAACTCTCCCCAACCGAGCCTCGATTCTGAATCTCGAGAATCCACACATTGGCTCTTAAGTCTCACTGAGGCACCAACACTCGTCGATCTCACCTGTCACTCACTTCGACAAGTCTGCTATACTAATCTGACATCCTAGTCGGTTTTTAAGCCTGATAGTTCTTTTCATCCGACAATCGAAGCTGACATCCTGCTCAACATCCGATCAGAACATCATCTTCTAGATCCTGCTATCTTAAGCTATCCTCATTGCTCCCACTGAGCGATCTTCTATCCTCTGTCACTAAACGGTCTGCAACCATAATCCACTGTCTATAGAGATACAACTTTCTTCTAAAACCCTCTAAGTCCACGATGACAATCGTGACTAACCGAAAACTCCCGGCCCCACTGCGCTTTTGTTCTGTCACTTTGATCTCGACTCGCTCTTGAGTCCCCAATCGTATCTCATGTCACTCAGCGACCTACGCTGAAATCTTGACTCATCTCGAGGAGAAAACTGTCATCTCACGTATCCTATCGAAACAGATGTCGACATCTTAACTATCCTGGGTGTATCTGGACCTTATCGAATACATGCCTTAGCAGGGATAGTCACATAAATAATCTGACAGGACCCGCCCCGATCCCATAGGGACCACAAGGGGACGTGCCCTGCTCCCGTCTGACACCCAATAATTCATACCAATTTTAACCTCAAAAACATCAAATGCATAAATAACCAAATTAAAGTTATACATCAAATCCGAATTAAACAGATGTCAGACAAGGGATGAAATCTAAACGACAAGTTGCGAGCACGACTCTAACATACACCTGCGGGTACACCACCCAACAGGGGTTCAGGTACGCAGAAGTGGATCTATGCCTCAGCCTCAGGTTCCTCCTCTACCTCAATAGCACGACCTGGAGGGGTTACCAAAACAATAAGTGTGAGTGGACCAAACTCAAGTTTATTAAATCATTTGATAAGTAAAACATATAATTTACCCCTCCGTTTTCCAAACATGCATGCAACATCATTTAAAATCATAAATAATATAATATGAATCATAAGGCATGTAATAAAACCATAACCATAATTTTAGCCACTGCACTATACACTCCAATCCGACATCCCTGATGTCTGACGTCCCTGACGTCCAATAAGGTCACAATCACAAGGCTACGCGTGCCACTCAGGTCTCAATTCCGAGTTCAATCCCCGAATCCTGTTCGGTTATAGCATCCCCGATGCTTAGCGTCGTAGACGCTGGACGTTCTAGACGTCCGTGACCTCTCCGGGGTACCTCATTCGGAGGAGACAATATAATATGGAAGGATCTATACAGTGCAATACCAAATACATTTTATTGATATCCAAATGCAAAGCATATATGTATACATAGGTAAAATCCGAACCGATCGTTACGTTTCATCAAACGGGTTTCATGCCCAAATACCGTGAAACGTACCATAACCGAAATTTCAATATCATCAAAACCATTTATCGATTCCAGCATGTGAACATATAAGTAAATTAGAAAACATTTAAGCATGCAAGGGTTTAATGAAAATGGGCCCACTCACTGTACGATTCCGCTGCGAATCTGCGCGTACAGACCTGTACCGAGATTATCGTACAATTCCTGTCAGTTCAATTCACATGTAAGGGTCACTACAAGTCCTTAATATTTATTCAAAAGAAAGTTCGAAACAGAAACCGGTTGGGGGAAACCGTCGACACGTTTCCCGAGGCAGCCAGCCCTAAACTGGTCCTTCAAACTATCTCAGATCAACATGGTTAATTCACCAAAAATGTTCAGAATAATAAGAGGAATAAAAGTCATGTTGATCGTGATCGGAGATAAGCCCCAATGTTCAGAATAGTGAAAGTCACGCGCCTGACAATGTAGCTACAGTGTCAGCACCTTCACCCGTTTGTCTGTAATTCGGGCCTGCCACCCGCGGCTTGACCCGGTTAATTACTCATCAATTCCTACTCGATTTCAATCCAATTTGATCCTAACATGTTATTTAAGAATCTAATTTAAGTTCTGAGTTATTAATTAGCCAAATCAAATCCTTAAATGGCCCTTCGACCCATGATCATCCAAACGGGTTGATCACCCCAACTCACTGGTTTCTAAACCAAAATCAAATTAACCTTACAGGAAGCATCATAGTATCAGAACGAACTGGAAAACACACTCAATTGAACTAACACTCACCTGGAAGTAGTCGTCCAAACCTCTGAAATTCTTCTGAACACGGCAGTCACCGTCCCAGCTCACCCGTGGCTGGTTGCCTTCGATTTTGATATGGTTGTGTTCTAAACACTCCCATAAATCTTACTCTGCGATTAGATTGGTCCAACACACCATAGAAATTAAACTCTGATTTTCCCTCCAATTTTGCCCGAAATGGTTTCTCTGGTTTTCTTCATCAATTCTCAGCTCTTTCAGCATCAGAGTGATGCTCACTCACGTTCTGATCAGTTTTAAGTAATCTCAGCCGTCCCAGAGGCTCGGGGGAGTCCAATTTGTCCACCGAAAAATGTTCCCCGAAAAGCTTCGAACTTGAATTAACAATGAGGTCGTGCAAGGTGGATGCAACAAACCACGTTCAAAAGCAAAAGACAGCCCAGACTTTCCAGCACATATTAGCATAATCAATTGTGCACTGAACCACCGCACATGGTGGTGCCGCCCATGTCCCCCGCGGTTTGCTACAGTAACCAGGGCGAAATGACCAAAATGCCCCTGGTTCAAATAATTACCAAACTGCCCCTCACTTCCTAGACCCGTAACTCAGCCATACGAAGTCCGATTTCGGCGTGCCGCCTGTCTACGGACTCAGGATATCGAGACCTATCTAACGGTCCTTGAGTCATGTGAAAATTTGTTGCCAAACGAAAAGTCAACATTTTCGCCCGTGAAGTCCAACTTACGGTAATGCCCCTGCACTTCCGATAGTCATAACTTTTACCCAGATCGTTCGAATTGGACGTGCCACCTGTCTATGGACTCATGACGTCCCGAACCACGTCACGGTCACTGGTCAATGTCCATTCGACCCACTAATCAAAAAGTCAATAATTTGGCCATACCATTCACAAGGGTAAAAACGTCAATTCAAATATTAATTTACAATATTAAAATCCTCGAATTTTCGGGGTGTTACAACCTTCCCTCCTTAAGAAATTTCGTCCAGAAATTTCAAAGAAATAAATGAGGAAATTGTTCTTGCATCTGAGCCTCAGGCTCCCATGTGGCTTCTTCCACATTCTGGTTTCTCCAGAGAATCTTCACGAGAGGGATCGTCTTCCGACGTAGTACCTTGTTCTTCCGATCCAAGATCTGTATTGGTTGTTCATCAAAGCTCAAATCCTCCCGTAGTTCGACAGGTTGTTCCCCTAGTACATGCGAAGCATCATGTACGTACTTCCGTAGCATCGATATGTGGAAAACATCGTGAACTCTAGAAAGTTCTGGAGGTAGTGCCAATCTGTATGCAACTCTCCCAATCCTTTCCACTATTTCATAAGGTTCGATAAAACGCGGACTCAGCTTCCCCCGTCGACCAAAGCGGATAATCCCTTTCCACGGAGATAACTTCAGGAAGACAAAATCTCCCACTTCAAATTCCAGGTCTCGAATCCATCGATCGGCATAACACTTTTGGCGATCCTGCGCCGCCTTCAATCTCTCCTTGATAACTCGAACAGTTTCCATGGTTAAGTCCATCAATTCCGGCCCTACAGCCGCTCGCTCTCCTACCTCCGTCCAGCAGATAGGTGTCCTGCACTGTCGACCATACAGTGCCTCATAAGGTGCCATCCCGATGCTTGCCTGATAGCTGTTGTTGTAAGCGAATTCCATCATTGGCAAATGAGTATCCCAAGAGTCCTGAAACTGTAGCACACAGGACCTCATCATGTCCTCCAGGGTTTGAATGGTCCTCTCAGACTGCCCATCGGTCTGTGGATGGAAAGCAGTACTGAAACGTAGGGTTGTTCCTAAAGTAGCTTGCAGACTCCGCCAGAACCTGGAAGTGAAACGCGGATCACGATCGGACACGATCGATTCTGGCGTACCATGCAATCGTATGATTTCCTTCACAAACAACTGAGCCAGTCGGTTAGGTTTAAAAGTTTCCTGAACTGGCAGGAAATCGGCTGACTTGGTTAGCCGGTCCACGATCACCCATACTCCGTCAACTCCACTCTGAGTCCTCGGTAACTTAATGATGAAGTCCATGGTGATGTGATCCCACTTCCACTCGGGAATAGGAAGTGGCTGCATAGCCCCATAAGGTCTATGCCGTTCCGCCTTAACCTGCTGACAGGTTAAGCATTTGCTCACGAATTCAGCAATATCCTTCTTCATTCCTGGCCACCAATAATGGTTCCGGAGGGTACGGTACATCTTCGTACCTCCCGGATGCATAGCATAAGCCGAACTATGGGCCTCTTCAAGAATCTCGGCCCGTAACTCTGCCACTGCAGGTACACACAAACGGCCCAATTTCACAAGTGCTCCATCGTCCCGGATGGTAAAATCCTGTCTCCCATCCGCATCGACCTCAATTCTGTAAATACAGAGTATCGGATCCTGAAGTTGTGCTTCGATAATCCGATCAATTAGTACTGGTCGTACATGGAAGCTGGCCAATAAAGCTCCATGCTCATCCGTACCCAAAATAACTCCCGCCTTCCGGAGTTCCACCAGCAAAGGAAGGTACACCATCCCCAGGTGTGCAATTGATCCCGCTGATTTCCTGCTGAGTGCATCTGCCACCACATTGGCCTTACCCGGATGGTACTCAATCGTACAGTCATAATCCTTCAGCAGCTCCAACCATCTCCGTTGTCTCATGTTAAGCTCCTTTTGAGTGAATAGGTATTTAAGACTCTGGTGGTCGGTGTATATCCGACACGTTGCGCCGAACAGGTAATGTCTCCAAATTTTTAGAGCATGAACCACCGCCGCCAACTCCAAATCATGGGTAGGGTAGTTCAACTCATGAGTCTTCAGCTGCCGGGATGCATAGGCGATAACCTTGCCAGTCTGCATCAACACGCAGCCCAGACCTTGCAGCAATGCATCACTGAAGACCACAAACTCTCCACTGTCATCCGGCAATGCAAGGACAGGTGCAGTGGTCAATCGATCTTTCAACTCTTGAAAACTCCGATCGCACTTCTCGTCCCAGATAAACTTTACTCCCTTCCGAGTCAAACGAGTCAATGGTGCAGTAATTTTGGAGAAACCCTCCACGAATCTCCGGTAGTAACCTGCTAATCCGACAAAACTCTGCACCTCAGTCACTGTTGTCGGTCTAGCCCAGTTGGTCACCGCTTCTGTTTTCTGGGGATCCACGCAAATCCCATCCGTCGATATCACGTGTCCCAGAAAACCAATACTGCTCAGCCAAAACTGACACTTGCTCAGCTTGGCGTACAACTGTTCTTGTCTCAGCTTCTCCAAGACCAACCGTAGATGTTCCTCATGTACACGGGCACTCCTTGAGTATACCAAGATATCATCGATGAACACAATCACGAACTTATCCAAGTAGGGTCGGAAGACCCGGTTCATCAGATCCATGAATGCTGCTGGAGCATTCGTCAACCCAAAAGGCATAACCAGGAACTCGTAGTGTCCATAACGGGTTCGAAAAGCAGTTTTCGGGATATCTTCCTCCGAAATCCTCAATTGGTGATACCCAGACCGCAAATCAATTTTCGAGAAGCACTGAGCTCCCCGCAACTAGTCAAAAAGGTCATCGATCCTGGGTAGAGGATACTGGTTCCTCAGTGTCACCTTGTTGAGTTGTCGATAGTCAATACACAATCAGAGACTTCCCTCCTTCTTCTTTACGAACAACACCGTTGCTCCCCACGGTGAAGTACTCGGTCGGACATATCCCAAATCCACCAACTCCTGCAATTGAGTCTTGAGTTCTCGTAACTCAGCCGGCGCCATCCGGTATGGTGCCTGGGATATAGGTCGGGTACCAGGGAGTAGTTCAATTGTAAACTCGATCTCCCGTGATGGTGGCAATCCAGGTAAGTCTTCTGGGAATACATCCGGAAACTCACATACCACCGGTATCTCGTCGATACCCGGAGTATCAACCTGCTCCGACACGACATGCGCCAGATAACCCTGGCATCCCTTCCGTAGAAGTTTGGTAGTAGTAAGTGAAGAAATCACTTCAGGAGGCGAACGATCACGTTCCCCCTGAAAGATAACCTCCGGCAAACCCGGGCTCCGCAGAATCACTTGCTTGCTACAGCAATTGATGAGCGATCCATGCTCCGATAGCCAATCCATACCTAGGATTATATCGAAATCGTGGATATCCAGAATAATTAAGTCTGCTGGTAAATCCACATCCTCAATTCTTACCGGGCACCTTCTAATCACCTGATTCACAAGGTACACGATGCCCATCGGGGTGCCAACTCCCATTTCACAATCTAAGGCTGATACCACACAATCGAGCATACCAGCACAACTCTTCGAAATAAAAGAATGTGTAGCCCCCGCATCCATCAATACACATACAAGAAGGTTTAAGATATGTAGTGTACCTGTAACCACGCCTGGGGCAGTCCTCGCCTGCTGCTGGGTCATTGCAAACACTTGGGCCCTCGGCCCTCCGTTCCGTCCGCGCCCACGCGCGCCACGCCTAGCACCACTGTCACCCCCCTGACCGCTACCTCCATTAGTGTGGGAAGCCGTGCTCTGCACCACACTAGAGCCCCCAGCATCGTTGTTCTTGGACAACAGCGGGCAATCACAGGCATAGTGGCCCTCTTCTCCGCAAGCAAAACAGGTAACTGGCCTCGGCCTGTCCGAATGCCCACCAGAAGCACCGCTCCAAGATGAGCGCTGCCCAGAGTTGTATCCAGATCCTCTGCCCTGAGAGCCTCCACATCGACCTGAACAGCAACGACCCTTGAAGGATGAGGGTGCTCCCCTGTAGCCCCCTCCCTTGTTGTTCTTCTGGCCCGATGGCCCACGATGTGGGCGATCCTGACGTCGCCCCTCGCCCGAAGGCTGTCGTGTCTGGTGTGCCGCCAGACTGGCCTCGACACGCACTGCAGCGTCGACCAAATCTCTCAGAGAAGCATGAGTAGCAGCAGTCACACTTGCCCGGATCTCCCCTCGGAGTCCAAGCTCAAACCTTTGGCATTTGTCCTCCTCCGTGTTCACGAATGATGCAGCGAACCGGGATAGTTTCCCGAAAGTCTGCTCGTAGTCCGCAACAGACATATCCCCCTGCTCTAGCCTCAGGAACTCCGCCTCCCGCGCTGCGCGAAAAGATCGCGGGTAGTACTGGTCCAGAAATCGGGAACGGAAAGCTTCCCAAGTAGTGGTATGGATAGACCACCCAGACATTTCAAGGCCGTGCCACCACTGGTAGGCTCCTCCTTCCAGCAAGAAGGCCGCCAAGGTCACTCGTTCGTTCGGAGGGCAGTGCATCACCGAGAAGATCCTCTCCCACTTGGTGATCCAATCATGAGCATCCTCGGGGTTTGATCCTCCGCAGAAAGGAGTGGCTCCCAAACGTTGAGCCCTTTCAATGCTTGTGCATTCCATCTCCCTTTCCAAATCCTCGTCAGTTCGTGTATGAGGAATTCTCCTAGGAGGCATAACCAACTGTCAAGAGGCATAGATCAGATAACAATATTCTTAAAAGTCGAAAAGTAACTAGTACTAATCGCTAGTCTAGCATGCTGACCATAACCTAGTACTGACCATAACCTAGTGCTCTGATACCAAGCTGACAGGACCCGCCCCAATCCCACAGGGACCACAAGGGGACGTGCCCTGCTCCCGTCTGACACCCAATAATTCATACCAATTTTAACCTCAAAAACATCAAATGCATAAATAACCAAATTAAAGTTATACATCAAATCCAAATTAAACAGATTTCAGACAAGGGATGAAATCCAAACGACAAGTTGCGAGCACGACTCTAACATACACCTGCGGGTACACCACCCAACAGGGGTTCAGGTACGCAGAAGTGGATCTATGCCTCAGCCTCAGGTTCCTCCTCTACCTCAATAGCACGACCTGGAGGGGTTACCAAAACAATAAGGGTGAGTGGACCGAACTCAAGTTTATAAAATCATTTGATAAGTAAAACATATAATTTACCCCTCCGTTTTCCAAACATGCATGCAGCATCATTTAAAATCATAAATAATATAATATGAATCATAAGGCATGTAATAAAACCATAACCATAATTTTAGCCACTGCACTATACACTCCAATCCGACATCCCTGATGTCTGACGTCCCTGACGTCCAATAAGGTCACAATCACAAGGCTACACGTGCAACTCGGGTCTCAATTCCGAGTTCAATCCCCGAACCCTGTTCGGTTATAGCATCCCCGATGCTTAGCGTCGTAGACGCTGGACGTTCTAGACGTCCGTGACCTCTCCGGGGTACCTCATTCGGAGGAGACAATATAATATGGAAGGATCTATACAGTGCAGTACCAAATACATTTTATTGATATCCAAATGCAAAGCATATATGTATACATAGGTAAAATCCGAACCGATCGTTACGTTTCATCAAACGGGTTTCATGCCCAAATACCGTGAAACGTGCCATAACCGAAATTTCAATATCATCAAAACCATTTATCGATTCCAGCATGTGAACATATAAGTAAATTAGAAAACATTTAAGCATGCAAGGGTTTAATGAAAACGGGCCCACTCATTGTACGATTCCGCTGCGAATCTGCGCGTACGGACCTGTACCGAGATTATCGTACAATTCCTGTCAGTTCAATTCACACGTAAAGGTCACTACAAGTCCTTAATATTTATTCAAAAGAAAGTTCGAAACAGAAATCGGTTCGGGGAAACTGTCGACACGTTTCCCGAGGCAGCCGGCACTAAACTGGTCCTTCAAACTATCTCAGATCAACATGGTTAATTCACCAAAAATGTTCAGAATAATGAGAGGAATAAAAGTCATGTTGATCGTGATCGGAGATAAGCCCCAACGGGCCCTCACGCGCCGCCCAAAGTGGCTGCGCGTGAAAGTCACTCGCCTGACAATGTAGCTATAGTGTCAGCACCTTCACCCGTTTGTCTGTAATTCGGGCCTGCCACCCGCGGCTTGACCCGGTTAATTACCCATCAATTCCTACTTGATTTCAATCCAATTTGATCCTAACGTGTTATTTAAGCATCTAATTTAAGTTCTAAGTTATTAATTAGCCAAATCAAATCCTTAAATGGCCCTTCGACCCGTGATCATCCAAACGGGTTGATCACCCCAACTCACTGGTTTCTAAACCAAAATCAAATTAACCTTACAGGAAGCATCATAGTATCAGAACGAACTGGAAAACACACTCAATTGAACCAACACTCACTTGGAAGTAGTCGTCCAAACCTCTGAAATTCTTCTAAACACGGCAGTCACCGTCCCAGCTCACCCGTGGCTGGTTGCCTTCGATTTTGATATGGTTGTGTTCTAAACACTCCCATAAATCTTACTCTGCGATTAGATTGGTCCAACACACCGTAGAAATTAAACTCTGATTTTCCCTCCAATTTTGTCCGAAATGGTTTCTCTGGTTTTCTTCATCAATTCTCAGCTCTTTCAGCATCAGAGTGATGCTCACTCACGTTCTGATCAGTTTTAAATAATCTCAGCCGTCCCAGAGGCTCGTGGGAGTCCAATTTTTCCCCCGAAAAATGTTCCCCGAAAAGCTTCGAACTTGAATTAACAATGGGGTCGTGCAAGGTGGATGCAACAGACCACGTTCAAAAGCAAAAGACAGCCCAGACTTTCCAGCACATATTAGCATAATCAATTGTGCACTGAACCACCGCACATGGTGGTGCCGCACATGTCCCCCGCGGTTTGCTACAGTAACCAGGGAGAAATGACCAAAATGCCCCTGGTTCAAATAATTACCAAATTGCCCCTCATTTCCTAGACCCGTAACTCAGCCATACGAAGTCCGATTTCGGTGTGCCGCCTGTCTACGGACTCAGGATATCGAGACCTATCTAACGGTCCTTGAGTCATGTGAAAATTTGTTGCCAAACGAAAAGTGAACATTTTCGCCCGTGAAGTCCAACTTACGGTAATGTCCCTGCACTTCCGATAGTCATAACTTTTATCCAGATCGTCCGAATTGGACGTGCCACCTGTCTATGGACTCGTGTCGTCCCGAACCACGTCACGGTCACTGGTCAAAGTCCATTTGACCCACTAATCAAAAAGTCAACAATTTGGCCATACCATTCACAAGGGTAAAAACGTCAATTCAAATATTAATTTACAATATTAAAATCCTCGAATTTCCGGGGTGTTACATAATCAATAGGGTTCCTCGATCCCATATGGCCCTGAGCTCCATGCTCGTATAATCACTGAAACCTCTCAATCCACTCTGTTCTAGGGCCTAGTATTCAATTTCTGTTCCCTGTATTACAAGTACAATCAACATCGAACCCCATTCGATTACTATATCACGTGCACTACTCACATGTGCTCCCACACCATACCAATCATCAAGGCACTACCCGGGCTTGTTCAAGGATTGCACTCAGGCTACGTCTAATCACATACTAATCCTCACTCGGAACACAGCTTGGAACTCAACCGTTCACCACAAGGCTAACCTCAATCCATCACAATCTCTATCCTCATATCCAACCTCTGTCTTGTATTCTCATACCTCATCATTCTTGCGGTCCAAACTCGCTTTGGTTTACTCGACTCACTATCACCAGAATCATCTCAATCACCTTGATCATCTTGATCGTCACCACACGACTCGATCCATCTAGGATCCACCATCCTCACGAGCCTCGATCCTTATTGGGTCTCTACTAGCTCTCTCAGCCAATGTAACATGACCCATAATACCAACTTGGGTCCACTACCTCGGACACTCACTCGTCACATCTGGTGACGCTAAGTACCATCTGCTCTTCAAGTCATTCAAATTTGACTCACAATCTAGGTGTTCAGTTCATACACCCTCTTTGAACCCTTTAGTTTTCATATCATTCCTCATTGACCCACATAGGGAAGAACCAAGGATGATCTAAGATGATGTCATCAAAATTCATCCTACGTCATCCTGTGGCACTAAGTATCACCTGCTAAAGAGCAGAACATGAGAAGTCTCTCTCATCAACTTCGGAATCAAGAAGAGTTGCAACCATATTGGAAGCATCCTCAAACACTATAGGTAATCGAGCGTCAAGTCCACCTTGGACTCACCCTGATGATCGTGTCTCATAAATCAGATTTCTCCTTAAATAAGCTTATGTGAAACTCAGGAGGTATGGTCACCCGTAGTCGACGAAAACCAATTCGCACTGGACTCTCAAGTCCTCAACTTATTCGGACATCCATGCATATGTCCGTGAACCATCTAAGCTTAGTATCGAACTCGCCTGTCCAATTATATCGTTTATGCACATCCGAAAGGATGTTGTCCATCACTACCTGATTCTCCCGTTTCCACCTTTATGGTTACACCCCTGACCTTCGTGTCTCAAGTCTCGCACCACTAGGGAACTGGTTGCCAAACCCTCGATTAAACCAGTCACCGAACCTCGGGATACCTGGTTGGTTTACTCCAAATTCTGACTCGTAGACTCACGTAGGGTCCACTGACATCTACCGGTAGACCCCACTGATGTCACTACATCATCCAACTGTTAGCTCAAGTCCTGCCACTTAAGGCGCGGAGCTCGAGGCAATCCTCGTCCAAGCTCCCTAAGTACACGAATCCCCACGAAACCTCCGTGTTGTCTAGACCCACTCAGTCATTATTGGGACCCCAAATGACTTATCTGAACCTCATCACTCGAGTCTTACTCCCAAGACCCAACATAAACCAATGAAGCCTCATTGCCTTACTGTTAGCTCAATGCGGACCGAATCTACTCCCAGAGCTTTCTCGTACTGAGCGACACTCACACACCTCTCCATCATCGTCACGACTGGCGACTCCAAAATCGTCTTAGTCGTCACTCTAACCTGAGCCTATCCAACTTGAAAGGACTCATCCATGCCCGTCGATAACAGCATTTGCCACAACAGCGTGTAGACCAATCCTAGAAACGCTTCGCTATCGAGACTCCATACCCATGCGGCCAATTCCTCGCAGGTACCAGCCGCTCAACGCGTAATATCACAGATAGGTCCACAAGTACAACAATCCTGGTAACTTATCCAATCAAGTGCGTCCGAGTCTTTAAACTCAAAACACAATGCGTAATAACCAGGTCTTCCCGGGATATCAACGAGTCTTTAAACTCAAAACACAATCACAGGCCTCAGGGGTTATCATAATTGAGTCTTTAAACTAAAAATAGATACCGAGTCTTTAAAACCAAAATATATCAATCCAGGGCCCTCCCCCCGTCAATCAATCCGAGTCTTTAAACTCAAAAACAGATCCAGTGGGTTTTTCTCTTTTTTCGAGTCTTTAAACCCAAAACCATTTTTTCAAGCAATAGTGAAACCCACAGAAAATCTATCTCCGAATTCACAACAATGATTCCGTAAGCTGGCATCCGGAACAACTGTCCCGAACCCAAATCCAGACTTCCTTCCAAGTCTCAAAACCAAATCTGAAAGCTCATTTACCGAAAATTCAGAAACAGGGCACCAAGCCCAAAATCATTTTTCCAAAATCCATTTCAAAACCTTAAAATCAAATCATATTCCAAATCCCAAAATCAAACCATTAAAACCATCGTCAAATCACAAGAGAAATTGAAACCTCGTAAAACGTGAAATTCTGTAAAATACCTCAAAAAACGTGCAAAATTGTAAACCATCAAGATCATAAAACAAATCATAGAATCACGTATGAAAACATATTAAAACATATATGCATGCATCATAATTTTGAAAGCAAAGTCCACTCACAGACCATTCCGACGTCGCCTCGATACGCTCGTACTTACGCCGTTCCCTGCCATTCCGTTATCCCCGGCTTTCCCGAACCTGTCCAAATCCCATACTAAGGTTACTAACTACTTCACAAAGGTCATACTAAAGCCCCATAATTTTCCCGTATTTTTAACTATTTTAAACGAGCCCTAAAACCTTTGGACAACCCGAAACATATCCAGACGATGTCTGATCGTCTCGGAACCAGTGCCAAAATGTTTGTTACATCAAATACTTTAAAAGTCGTGTTGGAAGAATTCCCAAACTACCCTTCAAGCGTCCCCACGCGAGTCAGGAAGCTTCTACGCGTGAAACTCACGCGCGGTTACTGTTCATCATCCCTGTCGTCGAGACACCCGGTCTGAACCGGTTCTGCAATCCGGTCCAGCCGTAAACCGGCGTTCACGGTTTCGTTCCATTTTTAATCTGTTTTAAAACCTGCTTAGCCTATTAGTTTCGTCCTTCTCCTCCTAATCTACTAACATGATCAAATTGTATCAAAAACTACGAGATATTACCTTCCTGTTCAAGAGTACAACCCGCACTCTACAACCTTGACGTCCATGGTTTTTTGGCTTCCTCCAGCCTTCAATTCCGTCCCAAACGACTTGTTTTCCTTCCCACATCAAGTTTGAGACATTAATAGTTATCATCAAAGGCTAAAAATCCATAATCGATTTTTGAAACCAAAACTTACCGTGTCGGGTTCGCCGGCCACTGTCCACGGCTAGCCACCCATTCGCGTTCGCTCAATTCCCAGACACCTCAGAGTCATACTTTTAAGTCCTCAATTAGGCGCCTAAACCCTTCGCTTCATCGTCCACATTTGAAGCTCAAAACAGAGGACTTACGGGTTCTCTTCCTTTCACCGCCGTCCTCCGCTGTCGAACCTCGCCGTGACCACCACCCATCGGGGGGGGGGGGGGGGGGGGGTGGGGGTGGGGTGTGTAAGGTTCCACAATCCTCCATGTTTTCTGTTTTTCGCTTTTGTTCAACCCGTGCACAAATTTAAACCCGTTTACACACAAGGTTCCACCATCCAGACCATGCCAGGTGTCCAAAACCTGGTGGTCACACCCATCAGATGCAGCCAAGTGTCCTACTTCTATTGAGCACAGATCCCAATGCTAACCAGAGGTCCAAAATGCCCTTGAGGCAAAATGACCAAAATGCCCCTCAGGTTCCTTGCCCCGTAACTTTAATTCTCGAACTCCAAATGGCACATGCCGCCTCTCGTTGGAATCAGGGACTCGAGACCTTCTTAACGGTCCTCGAAGTTCGAAAAAATCCCATGTTGTATGAAAAGTTAACAATTTTCCTCTTTTTAACTAATTTACAAAAATGCCCTCAACCTTCTGAACATCATAACTTCTTCTTTGGATGTCGGAATCGAGCGTGCCACCTGTCTATGGACTCGTGACGTCCCGAACAACGTGATGGTCATTGGTCAAAGTCTATTTGACAGCCCGAACTAAAAGTCAACATTTTGCCCATTCGAGGGGCAAAATCGTCATTCGGCGTCGTCCGTCTGAAAGTATCCAACTAATCACCAATTATCTTCGTTAATCCATCATTAACTACTAATCTAATCCCGACTTCCGGGTCGGGTCATTACACAAAGCCTGAATATCACATAGAATAGAAATCTCGAATTACGTGCAATAATACATTTTCCTCCAAAAATGCCAAAAAAATCATATTTAAATCACTTGTACTCAATTCATCTAAAATCATGTTCATAAACAGATATAAAACATTTATGCATGCATCATATTCATAAAACAAAGTCCACTCACAGACCGTCCAAGCTACGGCTCGATACGCGCGCCATAAGCTTCTCCGGGCAAATCCAACCTCTCCGGGTCATCCAGACCTGTCCAAATCATACCCAAGTTTACTACTAACCTATAAAAGTCCATATCAAGAACCCCTAACATTCTCGGAAAAGTCAACGTATCCCGGACATGTTTCCCTAGGCTTTAAACCTCAGTTTGACCAACCTAACGATCTCCGATCCACTCGAAACCACCACTATTGGATTCGTAGCATCTAAATTATTAAAATGGTCTTGGTTTTACCTCAAAATAACTGCCTACACAAAGTTCAATGTTATCGTCAGCAAAGTCAACACTGACGTCAGCAATCAATGGTCAAAATCAACGCTGACATCATCGCTGACGTCAGTAGTGACGTCATTTTTGACACCTGTCAATCTAACATGATGATGTCATCTCATCCCTAAACTCTGTCCAGGTCAACCTGGATCCACTATAGCAGGTCACGTAGACCCGCAACCAAACCCTGCTGGAAAACGCTCATCCGACCACCGTTTTCAAACCCGTTAGTGTCTATGTGATTGTCCAATCCCCATGAAGAGGTCCCTATAATCCAAACTGAGAAAATCGACTGGAATCTTGCCTGTTTGTGGAAGAATAGTGGTGGCCCATTTTCCAGTTTGCTTACCCGTCGATCCTAACCACCATAGTCCCTCCTTTTGGTCTCTGTGAGATAGTACACTACCCAGGAACCTTATTCAATCATTAGAAATGACCCAACAACCCTCTAAACCCTACTTCGAAAATTGACCCATTTAACGGTTTCGAGTTTTACCTGGCCGTGACTCCTCTGCCGTGCTCAACCTTCCCTCCGTCTTCTCGCAGCCTTCCCTTCACTCTCAGTCTCTATCTCAGGCCACCAGCACATGCGAGATGATGAGGAAGGGGTGGGGTAGTTTTCAGTTTTGGGTTCAATGGGTTCTAATGGAACAGATGAAGGGGAAACAGATGCATGTAAGTAAAATAATAGGCAATGGATGAGTGACACTTGTCACTCATCCATTGGGCCTAACACAAATATCTAAGCCCCACACTAAATGACAAAAGTCAACTTTGCCTCGTAAAATATGCCACCGTAAATATTTCCCAAAATCTTCCTTGACCCATAACTTTCCCAATGAAAGTTCATTTTTGACGTACAACATATTTACGGGCTCGTATCGACTCGATCTACATAACGGTCCTCGGTCCTCTTGCATTTGATCTTCCGGGTTAAAAGTTAACTTTTTAGCCTCGTTTAGGGGCAAAATCATAATTTCACCCAAAACGTCCGATAATCCTCGACTAAGTCCCTATTGGGATGGGTTGTTATAGTCTGCCACTATTGTAATTTGGACTTAACTTTCTCTCGGGTTCTAATAGAAACATGCTCCTCCAAGGGATTCATTATTCCACATCCATCACCTACTAGTGCTTCACTTCGTTTACAACGAGTAACCCAAAATGATCTGTCTCAAATTATACGACAAATCAGATGCTTCCTGAAAGGTTCTTTGATTGTCCTGCATGGATTCCTTAGTCAATAGTAAGTCTCTACCCAGAAGGATAATGTACAGTCATGGGTAGGTCGATTTTTCCTTCCCCAATAAACCGAGTAAGTCGAGTACTGAAAAACTCCAATGATCCAATGGTTAAGTAATGCAACTGGTTCTACTCGGTTAGTCTAACGACTGTGACAATCCATCTATCATGAGGTTAGCGATTCCTCCCAAACTCCCTTACGATAGGGGTGATTCTCGACCCCGAGGGTCCGACGGGGTCCCAAATAACACACTAACTAAAATGGCCTTAGTAACACTTCTCCCATGCTATGTTTTAGAGTGTCCAACTAAAAATAGGATAGCTAATCTCAAGCGACCTCGAGGTTCAAAGAAACTAGTACGGTTTTCCGTTTTAATTAGGAATTGAGGTTGGGGATAGGAATAGGTAAACTCAATTAATTTCTAACAACAAGGGGAAGAGAAGCGTAGCCTATACGTGTCTAGGGGTAATTCAGATAGCGTCCAAGGGTCTATCACAAGGACATGGAAGAGGCCAAGTACCTGTTTGATTTGATTTAGTCTTCAGAAGAAAAAGGAAGGATAGTACCATGTGCCTCAGACCGAAAACCCTCAACTAACAGCCCCTCTAATATTTCCTCATAGTCGATGAGCCTGGGTTATCACATCAACGAGGAAGTATCTATTTGTAAGGACCCGGACCTTCAACGAGGGTAAAATCAGAAAATTGGGCGAAATGACCATTTTACCCCTAATTCAAAGGGTGAATTTTCTCGGTCAAAGTAAAAAAGTTGACTTTTTGAAAGGGATGATTTTTGGCGATTTCGATAACGCCGTTAGGAAGGTCTCGAACTCCCAAGTATGTTAACAGGCGGAATGTCAAAAATGGAGATCATACGGTTACGTTTCAGATCTAAACCTTGTAGGGGCGTTTTAGTAATTTTGTTTACAAGGGCCTTTTGGTAATTTTAATGTGAGATATTTTTAGTGGCCCAGTTGGATAGAGACAAGTGTCCCTTATCTAATAGGGGTGTGTGCCACTGTAACGACCCGTCCCGAATTCCAGGATTAGATTAGTGAATAATCACGATTAGTGAGGCTAACCCGTGATTAGTTGAGCGAAATCGGACGAACGATGCAAAATGACCGTTTTGCCCCTAGTCGTGGCAAAATGTTGACTTTTCATTCTAGCAGTCAAATGGACTTTGACCAATGACCGTGACGTAGTTCGTGACGTCACGAGTTCATAGACAGGTGGCACGTTCAATTCCGACGTTCGAGGAAGAAGTTATGACGTTCGGAAGTTTAGGGACAATTTGGTAATTATGGTTAAAATTGGGGTCAAGTGTTGACTTTTTGACCGGGATGTCCGATGGCCAAGGGCCGAAGACCGTTACGTAGATCGGGACGATACGAATCCATAGACAGGCGGCAGGCTGAAATCGGACTTCAAACGAGAGAGTTATAGGTCACGGAAGTTCAATTTCACTATGCACGTACTTCGAGACAGGGATGATTTGGCAAAATCTAATTGGGCAGATATTTTGAGTGGGTCCCATGGATGAGTGACAAGTGTCACTCATCTCATTGGCCCAATCCCCTAAATTGTGGATTTATTTAATTTAATAATATTATTTAATTACTTTTATAATTAATCTTTTCTAACAATCAATCCTAGCCCTCCATCTAACATAATCTCTCAAATCCTCACCACTCATCTCATCTAATCTATCTCACTTCTCTCATCAGCCATCAATATCATCATCTTCATATTTGTTCATCTTCAAAACCCGAAACCCCTTACCCACTATTTTCTTCATTTTCTTCAAACACACAAACACCACCACCGTCACCCTAGCTCATCCCCCTCCATGCTTGTGTGTGAACGTGAGGGAATGAGAGGAAGGACGGCCAGCCACGGCGGGGGAAAGCCAACCTGTGAGGTAAGGAATATTTAAATTCCTAAATTTCGGTTTTGTTGGTTTTATTCGATTCTAAGGTTTAGGTTGGGTTTCTGGAGACCTTAGGACGAGTTTAGGATTGTTTTCGTAGCTTGGGACAGCCTAGAATGGGCGGTGGACGGTGGAGGTACTCACCCCCGCCATAGCCGAGCTTGGAAGGTGCGGTTTTGGGTGTTTAATTCGGTTTTAATTAGCTAGAAAGATAGGAAATAGGATTAGGAACATATTAGGATTAAAAGAAGATGAAATGGACCTAAAATCGGTCCAAAAACCCGAGAAAACCGACGGATGAACAGTACCTCGAACAGTAAGCTGGAGGTTGAAGACGATGAACAGTGTTTTCGACCTTCTAGGGGCGCGTGGCCCATAATTTGGGAAAGTGTTCAACACGGGAAATCTTCTATTCGATGTAACGAAAATTTTGGGACTAGTCTCGCGTCAATCGGACATCGTTTCGATAGTTTTCGGGGTGTCGGAAGGTTTAGGGTCGGTTTAAAAATAGTTAAAAGTTCAGGAAAATTACGGGGCTTTAGTAGGAGGTTAATTAAGTAGTTAGTAACCTTTTATTAAAATTTGGATGTTTGGGAGTCACGGTGACAGTGATCGGCTCGGGAGAGCCTATGACACGCAAATCGAGGCGGCAGCTCGGACGGTCTGTGAGTGGGCCTTGTTTTCTAAATTGGTGCATGCATAAATGTTTATTATATGTTTTAAATACTTGTTTGTGATGCCATGAGTGCATTTGGATGTGTGGTTACGTATAGGCACGTATTTCGAGGTTTCGGCCCTATACGGTGCCTATACGGGTCGGTATTTCTTTATCGGTCTAAATAAAATGGTTTTGGATTTCAAAAGGATAAACTCGGGTATGAGACCCATTTGGTTTTGTCTCGGGCATATGACCTTAGATATCGGGCACGGTGCCCAGCTGATGTCATATGTTCGGGCACGAGACCCAGATATCGGGCACGGTGCCCAGCTGATGTCACTGTAGAAGGCGAGTGGCTTCCACACACAACCACTTTGGGTGGCACGTGGGGGCATGTGCAGGGGTGTTTCGAGGAATGATCAACATGTAATTTCATCATTTCAATGTTACGAACATTTTTGTACAGGTTTCGAGTCGATCAGACACCGTTTCAGGCTAGTTTTGGGTGTCCGAAGGTTTTAGTATTCGTTTTAATACATTTAAAAATCCCAAAAAATCATGATATTGAATTAGGAGTTAATTGAGATGATATTTGACCCTTAGATGTGAATTTTGGCAGGAGGTGACTTTCCCAAATGTTACAGAAAAACGTGCAATGCATATTTCAGTGCTACAGAGGTGTGTGAGTGGACTTTCTTTCTCTAAACTATTGTGCATGCATATTTATGTGATTTAAATGCTTTTCTATGTGATTTCGATGATTTCGAGTGATTGGGATTTTTTTTGTACTTTTGGTGAAATTATGAATATTTTATTATGCGTTTTTCGAGGATTTCCATAAAGTTAGCTTGATTTCCGATCTGAATGTGAATTTGGGGATTTGGCATGAGATTTGATTGAAACGACTATGGTGATGGTTTTTCAGTGATTTTATTTGATTTGGATGGATTTTTACGGAAGTTACTCGAGAGCTCGTTGTACGAGAGTATCTGTGTTTCGGACTTTGGTTTTAAGTACAAATTTGGGCTAAACAAGGTTTGAACTATGGAATAACTTGGTTTTACTATAATTATTATTATCTTATGATTTTCAAATGATTTTCATGAAAAATCCTATTTGTGCACATTTTACAAGGCACGATATATAACTGGGTTTTGGGCTTAGGCCTGGGATTTCTAAAATGAGGTTTTGAATATGAAATTGATGTGTGTGAGAAATGTGTGATTCCTTGGTAATGGTATATTTGTGATATGGTGTTGAACTGTGATATAGATATGTGTGGTTTCTTGAAATTCTTGATATGAAATGTTATGACCATGGTGGATGGACTCGTGATGTGTGAAATGTGGTTGTGATTATGTTGATTGAATGTGTGTCTCGGATGTTGAGCTTGGGGTTCCGGTTCCTGAGACCGTGTTGTCATGACTCGAATGTCGAGCCTAGGGCTCCGATTCCTGAGCAAATGTGTATACGATGGCCTACCAGAAGTGCAATTTTGATGTGATGATTGATATGATGTTTGTTGTGGTGCATGTGATGATTGATAATGTACTTGTGTGTTGGTGATAGTTTGATTATGTGTGAATTCTATGGTAATGCTCGAGATGCGTGTTTGTGAATCTCGGACATTGAGCTAGGCGCTCCGGTTCCCTAGTGAGTTTGTGGTGTACCTGCTGGTGGGGCAGTGGTTTCATGTGTGACATTGTGATGATGGGTTTGGTTATGTGTGATTGCTATGCTGGCCATGTGTGGATTTACTGATAAGTCACAAATTAAGCATGTGACGACCCGTCCCAAATTAACGGGATTAATTAAGGACTAATGACGGATTTGCGAGACTAATCGGAGATTAGACGAGGATTAGCGGACATTCGGGCGAAATGACGATTTTACCCCTAGAATGGGCTAATCGTTGACTTTTCGTTCGGACAGTCAAATGGACTTTGGCTAATGAATGTGACGTAGTTCGTCACGAGTTCATAGACATGTGGCACGCTCGATTCCGACGTTCGAGGAGGAAGTTATGACGTTCGGATGTTCAAGGGCATTTTGGTAATTTGGGCCAAAAGTTGACTTTTGACCCGAGAGGTCCGATGGCCGAGGGCCGAAGACCATTACGTAGATCGGAACGATACAAATCCGTAGACAGGTGGCACCATCGAATTCGGACGTTCGACGACGAAATTATGGTTCACGGAAGTTCCTAGTTACTATTCACAGTGACGCATTTTACGAGGAACTTTTGGACTTTAGTGGGCCCAGTTGCTTTTCAGCAACCAAAGGATGAGTGACAAGTGTCACTCATCCACTAGCTACCCTTCCACATACATGCATATCATCCCTTGCATTTTGCTTCGATCATTCCCATTTCAACCCACCAAACCCGATCCACCCTTCACCCAAATATCCAAACCCATGACCCTAGGACCAAGACTGAGAGGCAGAGAGGGAGAAGAGGACCAGATGGAGGTGGCTGGAAGGCCAGAACCGCCGTGGACGGCGGCTGGAGGAGACAAAATCGAGAGGTACTCGGTTTGCCCAATTTTCATTTTTAATTCGTGTTTTCCATTATGGTTGCTTGTTGGTGATTAGGAAGTGTTCAATAGGTTGCTGGGGGACATTTTAGGAAGGTTTTGGTGGGGTTTAGCGGCTGAGACGCCGTGGGGGGCTGATCGGAAAAACAGGGACCGTGGGGGGTGATTTTTATGGATCGATTTAGGAGGTTTTGATTGGTTTTGTTAATTGGAATGGGTAGGAAACATTAAAATAGGATTTTTAGGATTGAAATGGGACAAAACGGACGAGATTTGAGGGAGGAACCAGGCCGGACCGGTCACACCGGTCTAGGGAACCAGAGAACTGGCCAGACCCGGTTCGATCGAAGGTAGAGGATAACTGTAGCCAGCGCGTGAGGCCCACGCGCAGGCCACTCCTGGGGCGCGTGACGGCGCATGACAGGGTATTTGGGGATGTGTCCAACACACGAAACCTTCTATTCGATGTGACGAACATTTTGGGACTTTTTTCTTGTCAATCGGACATCGTTTCGATATAGTTCGGGTTGTCCGAAGGTTTAAGTTCAGTTCTAAAAATAGTTAGAAAATCGGGAAAATTATGGGACTTCAATGGGAGGTTAATGAGGCTATTAGTAACCCTCTAAATGAATTTGGACAGGTTCGGGAATCCCAGAGGCGACATTTACCCGGGAGACGGTTACGGCTCGCATATCGAGGCAGCAGCGCGGACGGTCTGTGAGTGGACCTTTCTTTCGAATTTGTTGCATGCATAAATGTTTTATAATTGTTTTAGAATATATTTTGTGATTCCTTGAGTGCATTTGATTGTGGTAGCTTAGGATCGACATATTTGCACGTTTTTCGAGGTTTTCGGCTTTATGTCGTACCTTTGCGTACCATGTTTTCAACGAGGGTTTAATGAATGGATTTTGGATTTGAAAATATGAAATCGGGTATGAGACCCATTTGATTTACAAACTCTCGAACTTGGAGTCCATTTGATTTGACGAGGAATCGGACCTAGGGTCCATTTGAGCTATACGATTGGACCGAGGGTCCATTTGATTTACGATTCGGGTTTGAGGCCCAGTTAATGGTACTATTGGGTTTGATGCCCCGTTGATTTATGATATCGGGCCTGAGACCCATTTAGTTGAGATTTCAGGCTTAAGGCCCCGTTGGTTGTGAAATCGGACGTGAGGTCCTGTTGAGTAATGGTTTCGGGCCTAGGGCCCAGTTGATTGTAACATCGGTCTTGAGTCCCAATTCGATTTGTGAAATGAGTATTCGGGCATGAGACCCAGTTTAACTGAGGATTTAGGCCGAGGCCTGTGAAAGTGATTTTAATCGGATTCGAGGAATCCTATTGAGATGAATCGGGTATGAGACCCAATTGAGAAATGTGATTTGAGAAAGAAAGAAAAGAGTATTTGAAAAAGTGAATGAACCCTCCATTTGATTATATGGTCTCCTCCAGCGTCGACCTGGAGAGTCACGATCCACATACCAGAGTGGGTATCCCCATAGGGATCCCGTTCCAGGAGTGGTGGTTACTTATTATGATGTGGTCTCGGACCAGATTCCGGAGAGATGTTTGGACTAGATCCAGAAAGAGAGCTCGGACTAGATCCAATGATTGAGCCTCCCAGATGGAGATTCCTGGGAGAAGACTCGGAGTGAGACCCCAAGTAGTGTGCACACTAGATAGAGATGATATTGTGACATTTATCGGGGATGTGTTCCCCGAGTTGGAATCTTCTCGGAAGTGCCGCGGATGGGTTATACGTATTTCGATACATATGTGGTTTATGGAAAGTGATTTGGGGGCAGAGACCCCGTGTTTTATGAGTTAGAAAGTGTTTTGGGGCGGCGACCCCGTAGACGATGTTTCAGAAAGTGATTTGGGGCGAGACCCCGTATTCATTTTTTTAGTATTTCACTGAGAATGGATTTGGGCTGAGTCCCTATTGATTTGACTTACGGGTGTTTGTGATTTCGGGTCGGGGACCCAAATGGATTTACGGTTCATGACGGTTTATGGGAACCGGCATGAACCCTTGAAAGGTTTTTATGGGTCATGACGGTTTGTGGGGCTGGGCATGAACCCTTGAATGATTTTGAGGATTTTTTCAAATGGTTTTATGAATGCTTGATAAAAGGTTTTCGAATGCATGCGTATGTATTTATGAAGGGCATAAATGTCTTTGTGCGAAAATGTTTTATTAATAAATTATTATTGTGTCCACTCATAGTTTTCGTGTTTGAATGCCCTTCAGGTTGATAGCGGATGCTGGCTGTAGCAGAGACGAGACATCACTCCTCTCCTCCTACGATCATGACGCACTCTGACAGCCACGGCGAGGGCTAGAGATGGAATTTTCCCTGGTCTGACACTTCGTGCCAGATGGGATCAGGCGGGTCCCACGTTAATCCTAGGGGATTCGCGGCCGGTCCTGACAAAGCATCATTTCAATGTTATTTCTTATCCCTTTTACTTATCTTTTGATTAGAATCATTCAAACAATAGGAGAAAATGATCTCTTTTGTGAAGTTTGTGCAAATTGCTTAGTTGAGGTTTAAATCATGTTTTGCAATAAAATGTGATCATTCCAAAGCTAAATCTTTAAGGACTCATCAAAGACTCATAAAGGGCCTCATCATCTCCCATTTATATGACCAAGATCTACCAAGACCCTAAAAGTCACGGCCTAGCCCCTAGAAGCCCACAAAATGCGGTTAAGGGTGTTTTAGGGGGTTTACTTGTGCATCAAGCAACTTTGGACGAATTTTCCTACCTTTCTCAATGAGGAATGCCATGGATTGACTTGGATAAGAAGACTTAATTATATTCCTAATCAGATCTTGAAGTTAAGGAGGCAAGAAACAAGGAAAAGGAAGTTTCTTGGAAATTAAGAAACCATCTTGTACATGGCTAGGGTTAATTAACTTCCCTAGCCTCAATTTATCATGTTTCCTTTATTTTAGGGCAATGTAATCTGATTTAGGATAGCATTAAATGAATTCCTAGTCAAAGGTAAAGTGAAGAAGTGGAAACAAGGAAGGAAAGGGACTCCTTGTACAAGAAAGACACAAAAAAACCAGCTAACTATGGTTTTTCACAAAAACAAGGAGTTTTCCTCTTTGTTTTGGGGCTATTTTCCCTTTTCTTTGAGGGAGATGTTAGGGCAGGTGTTAGGGGATATAAATAGATGTTTTCTCATTGTATTTGGACGTCCAATTTACCTTATAAGGTCCCAAAACTCTGCAAAAATTTCTGATCAAAGTTTATACACAAAGTAGCCGCAATTTACCCTTTTGTTCATGTTTTTGGATTCAAGTCTTGCATCTTCTTTGTGACGTAAAACTTGGGAGAAGAAGAAATGTTTGTGCCACTTCTCTCAGGCATCATTCATCTTAGTATTTGTTTTTCTTAATCCCTAATCTCTTTAAGTTTATATGCATTCAATTATGTTGTTTGTTAACTTAGTTATGCGTGAGTAGTTTCCTTTAGGATTAGGGTTGTTTGAAGCCCTAGCTATGTTAGTTTATAATTAGATTTCTAGCTGTTGATTATGGTTGTTATGTATGCCTGGATTTGTTGGATTACTATGCTTCATGAACTCAATTTATGCTTGTAAGTTTGATCACCTTATTTGCGTATAATTGTCGATGTAATTTCTTGACGGATCACCTTGATGTTTGTGTTCACCCTGCAATTTGTAGCATCATGTTTAAGAGAGGGAATCTTATTCGTAATCTAAACTCATGACTTCCTAGGATTGCACATCACTTTACTAGGGATAGTGTAGTGTCATTAAATCTTTTTTATGTTCCATGCATTATCACGCACCATCGGTAATAGTTGTTGAAGGGCGGGTACATCACGCTTAAACATGCAATCTAAGAAAAGATAAATGTGTGGGGTAAGCCTTAGCCGGATCCTTGCATGGGCACTTAATTTAGATACATGCATAATTAATCTAATCAACGAAATCTAAGGAGAACTTTAATTGGTAAAGGTGGATAACATGTCCTAATTCGTCCTAATCATCCAATCAGCTTTCAAACCAAATTTTTTCATCATTTTGCACTTGTTTTCATCATTTAATTTCGTTCTAATCATCACTCAAAACCCCCCCAACGTTTTTTGTATTTTTTCTCAAGTTGTTTCATTCCAAACTAAGTGGATTCACGTTGAACAAGTCCTCGAGGGATCGACCTTTGCAAACCTACTATACCCGTCATACGATTTTGTGCACTTGCAAAGTATTTCATTAGGAGTATCATTCATAATTTCTTGGTTGATAAATCTTCTATCATTTACGCGATGTGAAATTTTACATGAATGATTGCATTAACTTATTGGTTGTTTTGATGGTTTCCTGTAGTTTTGAAATTGAGAACTGTTTCACATATTTCACGATTATGAAAGGTATTTTGTTTTAAATCGAAGTGAACGGGTTTTGAATTGGTTTTCATATGTATGCATGGTTTTGGAAAACAGAGGGTAAAAGAATGGATGCTTTCAAGTATGTTTTTAAACTATTTCTTTTGTCCACTCACACTTTTTCTTGGTTTTGTAACACCCCAGGGCCGCTACACGGAGATCGAGGCTCGAGAGGTAGAGGCATGAACTAACGAATTGCATTATCCCTTGTCTGGCTGGGTTTCTGTTAGACGGGAGCAGGACCTGATGGTACTTTTGTGGTGTAGTTCGGTGGGGTCCTATCTTTATTACTGTGAAGGTTACTTATAACTCATGTGTCCGGTTGGCATAATTTCCCAAACCACCACCATCCATAACATGGTAGGCTTTCCAAAGGGGTTGAGTGGGGCAATAACGCTCAAGGAAACCCTTTCTTTACCTCGTAAGGCGTGGTAATATCCGTTATGAAAGTGCCTAATTCTTCATTCATGGTATTTCCAAAAACCTCCAAGGTTCTATTTCCAACAAGTTATGACAAAGGAGACAACAAAAGCTCCTCAGAATAAGTACATCACTCCACTACTCGAGTGGTGTTCAAAAATAGAATACAGGGATGAGGGATTCTACGAGAGAGCTTATGCAATTACCGAGAAAGTAATAGTGTGAAGAAGTGATACCCTTTGACTCAGGGTCAATGGGTGGTCAAACGTTCCCGAGTATCGATGAGTAGCTTAATCAGGGAACATAATTCTCCTATAACAAATCGTTAATGATGCACCTATAACAGGATCTAGCGTCAAGCACAAACTGTGACTGAAATTCTCCATGCTAGAGTCCATCTCTGCTAGGGTAGTTTTGTCGGTCGATTGGTCCAACTTCTAGAAAAAGTTTCAATACCACGACCATGGATTAGTTCAATATTTAGTCTTAAGTTTGCAATCAAATCCACTCTAGTCCATGCTGCAAGCTTACCGTTGGGATAGCAATTTACTAAAAAAACAAGTAATTAACTTCCTTTTTAATTTTTCTTCCAAAAATCCTACAAAACATAAAAACATGCTAAGTAGTAAGTACTAAGAAAACATAGGAAACATGCTAAGACAAACATAGGAAAATAAGATAAAATGTCGCATAAATATGCTTCTATGAAATTCCCGTAGACATAGCTTTTGCTAGTCCTCAATTTACTAATACAGCTTCGTCTTTGAACTTTTGTCTAGCGAAACCCTCCGTCGGACAAAGTTTAATGATCTGTCGGGCAACTGCCTAAATTAAAGTTTGCATGATAGAGGTGATGTGCTCGTCGTGCAAGGTTTACCCCTTTCGCACGCCGATTATTTTCCTTCCTGCCTACTCTTTACTCGGCGAATCACGTTGGTTGGGCAAATTTAGACAATGCTAGGTTTTATCCGGCGAAGGAAACTCGTCGTTAAATCAACTTTTCTCGGCAGAGGATGTGGACTTATTGGGAAAACCTTTCCATTTTCGCATGGCAACCGGAGAGTGTTTCTGCGAAGACCTTGCCTAGTGGGTCTTTTTTCATTCACAGGGCAAAGTCTTTTTAGTGGTGAAGAAACGTACATCGGGCAAGGGTTATATATATAAATATATATATATATGTCACGCAACTGAAGATGAGTAAGAAGAGAAAGCAGAGTACACCTAATTAGAATAAATTGTCTTAAGAGTTATTAATTACTAATTAAGAGTCCTAATATATATGCCGGGGTTGTGATCTTTTAAGAGAATTAGGTACTGAAAACAAATTTTTGCTTTAAAAAACGCGCTTCATTCCTAAAACATTAGCGAAAACGAAAAAAAGAAGCTTCGGATTTGTTATTATATCGTCATTTTTTATAAAAGTTAATATGCACGATACATAATATAATGTATTCCACACATTCTTGTCGAGTTAATTAGGTAATTCATTTATCACGTTTCGTTATCTTCCTTACTAGCTGTTATGTTGAAGAGCTGACCAAGATTACCAGATATTGTTCCAACAGTTGATAGCCCTGCTCCCATATCATTGTAGCTGGTATTGGTATGCAGCTTGTCATACAAATTTGGTAAACAAAATGCTCAAAGTAAACAAAATGAAAACTAATTAAAATTACCAAATTTTATTTGCATTCTTTGTTCTTTAACCCAACAGCGAACAACACATGCACCAGCCGTACGTGCGTGTATCACTACTAATTGCTCCATGAAAATACATATTCAAAACATGGAAACAAAAACAAAATGAAGATAGAGTATGCATGCATGATAGAATATACACTGAATGAACCTTCAACTGGCTCGATCAACCTGAACATGCAGTAGATGAGAATGACGGGTGGTGCACACTAACAACAGTACTATGCATGAGCATGGCATATATATATATATATATGCACTAATAATAATTAATTAAGCCCACCAGCCAGCCACACACATATATATACACTAATCAGAGTTTGACACGTAGCTGATCCAGGATGGATTTTCCATCAAGGATGCTGCTTTGTTGAAGCTCCAAGTAATCCTTATACTTTATCCCAATGTAGTTGTGGCTTTGAGTCTCTATCAACTTGATTGCAGGGGTGACTAGCGTATCAAGAGATGGCCCCACTGTTGTTGCTACAGATATTCGTTTTGCTTCCTTGTTCAGCACCGCTCTATGAATATTGCTTCCGTACTTTCCATTGCTGAAAATCTGCAACAACCATATATATAAATATATATATACATATATATATATATATACGCATATGTATAAAAAATTACATATAATAAAATGCTAACGTGCCATCTAAAATCCCACGTTTTAATTCCATCATATGTGGTGTACGACAATTCTGCGCCATCATTTTTTAACTACTCATCTCAAAATAAAAAAAATAAATTTAAAATCAAATATAAAAAGTTAAAAATAAAAAACTAATAAGAAAAAAAAACATATTTCCTGATTGTTTCATAACTTTACCGATAAACCCTAAGATTTTCATTGTGCATCAAATTGTCTTCTTCCTAAAAAATCATAAATTTTACAAATTCAACCGTTCTTCTCTCCATTTAATGGTGAATTTTATGGACACCTAAAAGAACCTTTTGAGTTCTTCCAGACAAAGTAGACCTTGGGAATGTTTAAGTGATGTTGATGACCACGACTTCCAATCTTCAAAGGAGGAGAAGAATGGTTGAATTTTTAAGTTTATGTTTTTGGAGAAGGTTCGATGCAAAATGAAATTGTTAGAGTTGGTATTATCTTTTTGGGAAGAGACAATTTGATGCAAAAACTCTTACGATTTATGGAACAGTAAGTAAATATCTTTTTGGTTTTATTTATTTTCTTTTTTCTTTTATTTATTTATTTTGTGATAGGCAAATTAAAAAAGAATGAAGTAAGATAGTCACGTCGTGTGCCATTTATAATAAAATACAAAAAATAGAATTTTTAATAGAATACAACAAATAGAATTGTAGGTGATATATGTGACATTATTTTTTGTGAATCCAAACTCAGCCAACCTTAGGAGATGGGGATCTCCACCAACCCCATCTCCACCTACAAGTGGTTGATTCCTAGCTGTCATCTACCTCCCCCTCCCTAACACATTCCCCTCTCTTTGTCCTATTCCTAGCTGTCATTGATAAAGAGAAATGATAGATGTACCAAATTTTAGTATCTAATAATCTACGGAAATTATTATTATAATCCCAGAATTTTACAGTAATATTAGTTATAGTTCCTAAACTTTATTATTAATAGCAGAGATTCTTGAACTATACCCAAATGTGTAGTAATCATCAATCTGTTAAAATTGTTAATTTTTTTCTATTACAAATAAGGATAAGATGATCTTTTCACATATATTTATACAATTCTATCAATTCAACCTAAATGAAACTCAAAACTTAGGGGTGGGCATATAGAACCGAAAAATCGAAAGTATACTGTTCTAGATCGGATCAAACCGAAAAAATACCGAATAGTAAAACCGATATGATGATCGGTACGGTACCGAACCAGTACCGATTCAAGTTTGTATGGTTTCGATTTTGAGGTTTTGAAAAATCGTCGCATACCAATACCGAACCGAATTAGCATTTCTATTTTTTTAAAATAACTAAAACTATTTTCCTATTGGTTGATTTAGCAATCATATACTAAAAACTATTATGAGTTCTTTATGGCCTAATGATAATAAATTTATCTAACTAAAATTATCTTGTCAATTATACTTGAAAATAGTCTTGTTGGACTACATTAGAAACCATTTTTCTTAACCTAAATACTAACAACACTAGTAGTCATCTAAGGAGTTGGCATAATACTTCATTATTAATAGTGGGAAAAAAAACTTGCTAACTGGGTATTTATTACACTAGAAACCATAACTCCTCATTAGCATTCACCTAAATCCTAAATCCATAAAATTTAGGCTCAAAACAGAAACCATACCGAAACCATAACAAAATTAATCGGTACGGTACGATCTCGTATCAATTTCAAATTTTGGAATACCGAATTGTACTGAACCGATTAAAATTAAATGATATGGTTTCGGTATCACCAAATATCATACCATACCGAACCGTGCACAGCCCTACCAAAACTTCTATTTTCCCACAAACATCAATCCATGGATATGTGGAATTTCTAAGGACACTAACTAGTATAATAATTGATGAAAATTAAAAGAAAGAAGAAAAAAAAATATGGAAAAAGTTTGAATGTATATACATTTCTTGTCATTAAAGGGGAAAAACGCCATTAGTGGCGAATTTTTATGCTGAAAAATGTTGCCAAAACATGTTTTTTTACAATTTCATCAACAAGTTAGTCACTAAAAGCTGTTTTTAACCTTTAGTGACAAAAAATGCATATATATTCTAACTTTTCCTTTGAAATTATCAATTTCTTTTTGTTCTTTCTTTTAATTTTAATCAATTAAATGTGTGGCCTCATAAATTCCAAAATATCCATGGGTTAGGAAGTTAACAACAGGGCCGGCCATGGCCTAGGGTGGCAAGGACGACCGCCCCGGGCCTACGAATAAAGAGGGCCTAAATTTTTTAAATTTGTCTTATTTTTATGGGAAAAAAATAAAAGAATATTTAAAAATTTGAAAATATTTAAACCGAATTTGAAGAAATATTTTATTAAAAAATTGGTCTCATATTCTTGAAATATTATAAGACTTATTCTGATTAATATATAGTTATCTAATTTGTCTTATAAAATCATTAAGACTCTAACTCTAAATTTTTTGATAAAGTTTTACCTTTCTTAAAAATATAATATTGCAAAAATAACTATATTTTCTATAAATGATTGATGTGCTTAAATTCTTAATTTTTTTTGGTATATTGCTAGGAGGATGAAAAAAAGATTGAAATTTGAAAAAAAATTATTAATTTTGTATATTTAAATTTATATTATAGGGGCACATTTATAATTTTCCCCCTAGGCCTCCAATTTATTGGAGCGGCCCTGGTTAACCGTTTGGGTTTGCATTTAGGTTGAAAAGAGGGAATTGTATAAATATACTACCTTTATTTTTAACAAAAAAATCAACAATTTTAACGAAAGGACGATTACTATATATTTGGACATAATTCAGGGATATTTGCAACTAATAATAAAATTTAGGAACTATAACTAATATAAGTGTAAAATTCAAGAATTATAGCAACAATTTTTCCTTCTACCGATTGTGATCTTTCAATGGTTAGAAATATAAACAGATCTAAGGAAATAAAAAATTAAATATTATCACATAGAAAAAATTGATGTAAAAACTTATTATCCTTATCATATATTACTGATTACTTAGATTGGGGAGAAGTTAACGACGCGTACCTCGAGGTGATCACCAGTGTTAACAAGATAGGTGTAAGGTTTGGCATTTACATGGACCCATTTACCCTTGTGTTGCACTTGAAGCCCACTCACGCCATTTTGTATGAGGAGGGTTAAGAGGCCATGATCAGAATGTGGCGGCATCCCCATTGCTACTTCTGGCTGTGGACATGGAGGATACAAGTTTGCAATGAACGCTTGCAACCCTGACTCCACATTCAATTCCTCCTCTAATTCGTTGGATTCCAATCCCAAGCTTTCTGATATTCCTTTCAGTAGTTCCTCCGCCACTTCTCGGGTTCTTTTGCAGTACTCAAAAGCGATTTCACTTAACCAACAAATTAATAGTCAAAGTTTTGGGTTTCACCAAATTAACTAATCAAGAAATTACCGTCATTTATGGATAACATATACCTGAAGCCTTGTGGTTTATTGGGGAAGTGAAAGTGAGGGTATACAAAAACCTTGAGGAAATCCCTCCAAAACAGCACCTTGTCCACCGATGCATTGAAGCTGGTGCCACACCTGATTGGATCCAACACATGCTTCCCACCAAACTCTTGCTTCTCCTCCTCCGTCAGATCAAAAAAACCTTCACAACCATCTAGTGTCGCCTTCATCAGGCTCTCTGGCACCCCATGATTCTCCACCTACACATATTTAGACATTATGTAAGTATGTACCACCTTCAGTAACTTAATTAAATTAAATATATGCATATACTTCTTTTTACCACAACTTTGATTTATACGGTAATTTTTATATATGTATTACAATCAAAACAGTTCGATTATTAAATTATTACTTTAACATTATTTATACAAAGAAATCAAATTAAAAATGATTTATTTATTTAGATGGACGACAATTTATCATGAGAATCTTCATGATTACTAATAATACTGTTGATTTTTTTTATACATATAAATAACTATATTTTTTTATTAAATATAAATAACTATAAGATTTTCACTATTGTTAATTTTTTTTGTCAAAATAATTTTAAAATGATTTTGTAGGAGTTGAATAAATTCAATTATTATATATGCATTAAGAATGTTTCAACAAAACCAAAAAATAGTACGAGAAAGTATGATGAAATACAATGTCAAATGATGCTAGTTTAGTTGATTTTAACATTTATTTATAGACAATTAGTTTTAAATTAGACATTATATAAATAATTTTTAAAATTTCTCCCCTCCCCAATAAAAAAATAACGTATGGGATGCGATATATATATATATATATATATAGAGATTACCAAGAAGAAGCCCCAGTCGCGGCAAGCTTTGCCAAGTTCATGGATGGCTTCGGAGCGCTGTTGAGGAGTAGCGGATGTGAGGAGAGAGAAATCGACGGTGGGGATGGTTGCTTCCGAATCATGATCATGACTGTGAATATCATGGGGAAGGGGATCACTCGTACTTGTGTAGGTATAAGCGGAAGGAATAACGAAGGAGATGTGTGGTGATTCCGCAAGCTTTTTGACGCTTGTGACTACTCTGGGTGAGCAGTACTGGATATCATCAGCCGTTGAACGATGATGATCGGTTGCCGCCATGGATGATGAAGGGAGGGACAAGATTCCCAAGAACCAGAACCAGCAGCAGCAGATGTGGACACAAATTAAAACTTAAGAGAGAGAGAGTCCAATAATGCAGACAAGATCGTGAACCGGCAAAAAATATTATCCTTATAAATAATAACGGAATATAAATAATTAAGAATGGACCTATACATTTGTATCAAGCTGCCTCTTTATATAGATAATGATAAAATGTAGGTTTTAGCTGATATGCTTTGAAAATTGGCGTGTAAGGTGGGTTTGGATGAAAAATTTCTAATTTAATGCGAATTTATAAATTTCATAATTTGTAATTTTGAATTTATAATTTATTGATTTGTAAATTCTTGTATTTGAATATCAATTTTAAAAATCACGAAAATTACAATTTAACTTATTTCAGCTCATCATTTGAAAAATTTTGTCCATTGAGACAAAATTTCATCATTTGAGATCCTCAAATCATCCCATATTTTTCTCTGGAAATTTACCAAATTTTAACTCAATTTCCCAAATTAAAATAAACTGATTTTCCGCACACTAAATACTCCCCTCATGCCAAATTACCCCGTTTATTTTTTAAGGTCAAATACATCCTTAAAGTTTCTTTTAAAATAAGTTAATGATTCCATCCTATTGGAGAATTATAACATCAGAAAAACAATAAATAACAATTAACGACAGTGAGTGTAACGATCCGAAAAATCAGAAAATGTAATTTCGAAAAATTATCTTGTAAATTGACTATTTTACCTTTAATGGTCCCAAAGTTGACTTTTTACTCAGATTACTGTTTGAATTTTTCATGAGTACCGTGACGTTGGTCTCAAAGTCCTAAATCTGTAGACAGGCGACATGTTAGAATTGGAGACTAGATGATAAGCCTTGAATTAAGTATCCTTTTATTATATAAAATAATATATTTTGTGCAAAATGTGCAGAATTGGATATAGCACGAAATTATGAGTATTTAGGTGAAAGAATTACCTCAATCAAAATTATATTGAAGAAGTTATGATTGAAACAAGCAAGGTCATAAAAAAGATAGAAGGAATTTGGTAGGGGCCTATCGAATCCACAAAGACAGCCAAGGAACAATATCGGCTAGCGCTTACCGAAGGAATGAGGCGCGGTTCGGCGTGCGTGTACCAACACAACTGTTTCTCTCTCGGCTTTTATTTATCGACGCTTCTTCAAGCTTTCGGCCGGCATACACTGAACACCTTTTCAGCCTCCCTAGCTGTGTTGACTCGGCCGTTGACTGCTGAATTTCAGTCCACATTTCAACGCTCGCGTACCGAAATGGCTTCCAAGTTTCAGTAGCATCTCTCCAATCCGTTTCCTATTCAAATTCCAGCATATACGTCGTGCACCCTGGCAAGCTCTGGAGGTAATGCCAACCGATATGCCACATACCCAATCCTCTCTGTGATCACGTACGGTCCAATGTAACGAGGACTCAACTTCCCACGTCGAATAAAACGGATAATTCCCTTCCCATGTCCATCAAATCTAGCCCCACTGCCACTCGCTCTCCTACCTCCATCCAACAGGTAGGTGTCCTGCACTGCCGACCATACAGTGCCTCATAGGGTGCCATCCCGATACTCGCATGATAACTGTTATTGTATGCAAACTCCATCAAAGGCAAATGAGTATCCCAAGAATCCTGAAACTGCAGCACACAAGACCTCATCATGTCCTCCAAGGTCTGTATAGTCCTCTCGGACTGTCCATCAGTCTGTGGGTGGAAAGTTGTACTGAAGTGTAAATTTGTACCCAAGGTATTCTGTAAACTCCGCCAGAACCTGGAAGTGAAACGCGGATCTCGATCAGATACTATCGACTCTGGCGTACCATGAAGTCGAATGATCTCATTCACAAACAGCTGAGCCAGTCAGCTTGGCTTATACGTCTCTCGTATCGGCAAGAAATGAGCTGACTTGGTTAATCGGTCTACAATCACCCAAACTCCATCAAAGCCACTCCGTGTCCTCGACAACTTGAAGACAAAATCCATTGTAATGTGGTCCCACTTCCACTCGAGAATCGAAAGTGGTTTCATAGCTCCATACGGCCTCTGCCGCTTAGCCTTGACCTGTTGACAAGTCAAACATCTGCTAATAAACTCCGTAATATCCTTCTTCATTCCTACCCACCAATAATGGTTCCGGAGGGTATGGTACATCTTTGTACCTCCTGGATGCATGGCATATGCTGAACTATGGGCTTCCTTAAGAATCTTTGCCCGTAACTCTACCACAGAAGGTACACACATACGACCCAATTTTATCAGAGCTTCATCACCTCGGATGGTAAATTTCTGCCTCTCGCCCGCTTCAACCTCTATCCTGTAAATACAAAGTGTCGGATCCTAAAATTGTGCCTCGATGATCCGATCGACCAGCACAGGTCGAACGTGAAAGCTGGCTAACAAAGCTCCCTTATCATCCATCCCAAGCATAACTCCAGTCCTTAGGAGTTCCACCTGTAAAGAAAGATACACCATCCTCAAGTGTGCAACCGATCCTGTTGATTTTCTGCTGAGTGCATCCGCCACGACATTCGCCTTTCCCGGATGATACTCAATTGTACAATCGTAGTCCTTGATCAGTTCTAACCACCGTTGCTACCTCATGTTCAGCTCATTCTGAGTGAATAAATGCTTTAGACTCTGATGATTGGTGAATATCCTGCACGTTACACCAAACAGATAGTGCCTCTAGATCTTTAAGGCATGGACCACCGCTGCTAACTCCAAATCGTGTGTAGGGTAGTTTAGTTTATGTGTCTTAAGCTGTCTCGATGCATAAGCGATAACTCTGCCATTTTGCATCAACACCCAGCCCAAACCATACAAAGATGCGTCACTATAGACTTCAAACTCTCCGTTGTTATCAGGTAGTGCAAGGACAGGTGCGGTAGTCAACCGATGTTTTAGCTTCTGAAAACTCTACTCCCATCGCTCATGACACGACCCATCCCAATCCCCCCGGGATTACCATGGAATGTGACGTGCTCCCGTCTGACAAGAGGCGTCAGACAAGGGATAACCGATTGCCATTGCCCAAACGGGCTTCCAGAGTGCGTAAGGATCGATGGAGGAGGTGTGCGATGCTCAAGTCTCTACTACAGTCGTATCCGGAATCAACCTGAAGGGCATTAAAAACAAAAGCTGTGAGTGGACGAAAATAAACAAGTCTGTTAAAAACATTTATAAGACATTTATGCCCCTCAGTAAAATCATATGCATGCACCAAAACCAATAATCCCATATTTATTTAGAAATAACCATTAGGGCCTTAGCCCGGAAACCAAAGCATAGTTTCAAATTCCAAAAGTCAATCCAAGAGTTATTTCATCAATCCAGTAATATTCATTTATTATTTTTCCATCTCCAGCATCCCCGATGCCTAGCGTCCTAGACGCTTGACGTTCCAGACGTCATATCTCACGGTATTAAGTAACGCGTGCTGCCCGGAGTCTCACCGGGTCCATATCTCTGACATCCCCGATGTCTGACGTCCATGACGTCTAGCAATCCTACTCCTGGATCACTATACGGTCCGGTAGCTCCGTACAATGAGCCCTCGCAGGCAATGCACCGTGACTTCTCCAGTGTCCCCGACACTTGGAGGAGACCAGGATATAAATATCCTCATATCGAGATGGTTTTATGGAACACATTTTATTATTCATTTCCAAAATATCACAAGGGCCCTGCCCCGAATTTCCATAAAACCGTCATAAGTCCAAATAGTTGAATCAAATCCGAAATAGTTTATTCAATTCCATTTTAGGGTCCCCGACCCGAAATCACATACATAAGTCAACTGAGCCCTTGGCCCGATTCATAAGTTAACTGGGCCCCTGGCCCGATTTCATAATTCAATTGGGCCCCTGGCCCGATTAACAAATTAACTGGGCCCCTGGCCCGATTCACAAATTAACTGGGCCCCTGGCCCGATTCATTTTAACAAATCCGTAACCGTTTCATGAAATCATATCCATCCATATTTATGGAAATCAGTGCAAATCCAGAAAACCTCGATTCACGTGCAAACACGTAAATCGCCTCGAAATGCGTGAAAACATATAAATTCACTGATATCCAAAATAAATCATATAATCACAATTATAACAATCATGAAACAGTTATGCATGCATTGAATTTATAAAACCAATGTCCACTCACAGACCGTTTAACCGAGCGCCTCGATATGCGTGCCATAGGCCCTCCCGAGCCAATCGCTATCACCGGGACTCCCAAACCTGTCCAAATTTTAATAGAAGGTTACTAACTACTTAATTAACCTCCTACCAAAGCCCCGTAATTTTCCCGAACTTTTGACTATTTTTAAACCGACCCTAAACCTTCCGACACCCCGAAAACTATCGAAACGATGTCCGATTGACACGAGACCAGTCCCAAAATCTTCGTTACATCGAATAGAAGATTTCATATGTTGAACACTTTCTCAAATTACTATTTACGCGCCCTCACGCGCCCCAAGAAGGCTCAGATTACTGTTCATCGTCACCAATTCCAGCTGAACCAGTTACTGTTCATAGTACTATTCACAGTTACTGTTCACCGTCGGGTTTTCTCCGTTTTTGGACTGGTTCAAGGTCCATTTTAGGTCCATTTCATCCCATTTTAATCCCAATATGTTCCTAATCTCATTTCTAATCTTTCTAGTTAATTAAAACGGAACAAAATGTCCAAAACCATACCTTCATCCGTCATCAATGCCGGTCGGAGTTTCCGTCGCCGTTCACGGCCATTTCCGGCCATTCCAACCTTCAAAAACAATCCTATTAGGCTCCTAGAGTGCCCAAAAATATTTCCCAATTCATAGAATTAGCTAAAAACCTACAAAACCGAAACTTGGATTTTTTGGATATTTTCTTACCTCACGGGTCGACTCCCCCGTCGTCAACCACCATCACGCCGTCGTCCTCCCGTAACCGTCCCGCTCTCATCATCATACACGGTTACACCCCGCTCACACTCATTGATGATTATGGTGGTGATATGTGAGTTTGGGTTATGGAGAAAAGATGGAGAAATGAAGAAAATGGTGCATGGGTGGTTTCGGGTTGTAGAAGAACAAAGATGAATGTAGTTTGATGAATGTTATCTGATGAGAGAAGAGAGATAGATTAGATGAGATGAGTGGTGAGGATTTAAAGATTAAATGGAATGGATGGCTAGGATTTAAAGTTGGAATAAAATCATAATTAATTATTTAGTGGAACATGATCCAATCTAGCCAATGGATGAGTGACACTTGTCACTCATCCAAGTGTCCTCCAACCACCAATTCAGAATAAAATAATCGACACGGTTACCGAGACGTATATTTCCCCGATTCCACGTTTCTGACCATAACTTCCTCGTACGAAGTCCGATTTCGGCGTGCCGCCTGTCTATGAATTCGTATCGACTAGCTCTACGTAACGGTCCTTGGCCCTCGTCCATTAGACCTCCTGGGTCAAAAGTCAACATTTTCCCCTTTTCGTCCAAATTACGAAAATTCCCTTGAACTTCCGTACGTCATAACTTTCACCACGAACATCGGAATCGAACGTGCCACCTGTCTATGAACTCGTGACGTCCCGAACTACGTCACGGTCATCGGTCAAAGTCCGTTTGACCATCCGAATTAAAAGTCAACGTTTTGCCCACGCCCAGGGGCAAAACGGTCATTTTGCACAATTCGTCCGAAATCACTCAACTAATCCCAGATTAGTAAATCATAATTAAATATTATTAAATCCCGATATTCGGGACGGGTCGTTACAGCTCATCCCAAACAAACTTTACTCCCTTCCGAGTCAAACTTGTTAAAGGTGCAGTAATAATGGAGAAGCCCTCCACAAATCTCTGGTAATATCCTGCCAAACCAACGAAACTTCGTACCTCAGTTACTGTCGTCGGTCTAGCCCAATTTGTCACAGCTTCAGTCTTCTGGGGATCCATACTAATCCCGTCAACTGATATAACATGTCCCAGAAAACCAATGCTGTTCAGCCAAAATTGGCACTTAATCAGCTTGGCGTACAACTGCTTCTGCCTCAGTTTCCCTAAAACCAACCATAGGTGCTTCTCATGTGCCCTAGCACTCCTCGAGTACACTAGGATATCATCAATGAACACGATAACAAATTTGTTCAGATAAGATCGAAAGACCTTGTTCATCAAATCCATAAATGTCGCTGGTGCATTCGTAAAGACAAATTGCATCACCAGGAACTCATAGTGTCCATATCTTGTCTGAAATTCCGTCTTTGGAACATCCTACTCAGCAATCCTCAACTGGTGATAACTCGATCGTAAGTCAATTTTTGAGAAGTACCGTGCTCCCCGCAGTTGGTCGAATAGATCATCAATCGTAGGTAAGGGGTACTGGTTCCTTACCGTTGCCTTATTGAGCTGTCGATAATCCACGCACAAGCGGAGGCTCCCCTCATTCTTCTTCACAAATAACACCGGTGCTCCCCACGGTGAAGTACTCGGTCGGATGAATCCCAAATTCACCAACTCCCGCAATTGAACTTTAAGCTCCCGCAACTCAGCTGGTGCCATTCGATATGGTGCTTGTGATATAGGTCGTGTACCGGGGAGTAGTTCAATCGTGAACTCGATCTTCCAATGTGGTGGTAATCTAGGAAAATCTTCCGGGAACACATCCAGAAACTCTCGTACCACTGGTATGTCCTCGGCCCTCGGAGTATCAACCTGCGTATCCACAACGTGCGCCAAATAACCCTGGAAACCTTTCCGTAATAGCTTGGTAGCGGCAAGTGAAGAAATCACTTCAGGTAGCGAACCGTCACGCTCTCCTTGAAAAGTAACCTCCGGTAAACCCGGACTCCGCAGAATTACTTGCCTACTACAACAATCAATGAGTGAACAGTACTCCAACAACCAATCCATCCCCAAAATGACATCGAAGTCATGTATATCCATAATGATCAGATCAGCTAGTAATTCCACATACTCTACTCTAACCGGGCACCTACGTATCACTTGGTTTACTACGCACACAATGTAACAACCCGTCCCGAGAGCCGAGATTAGTAGCGTAATTAAGGTGAGATTAGTGAGGCTAATCGGTGGTTAGGTGGTTCTGATAGGTCCGTAAGCATAGAATGACGATTTTGCCCCTAGTTCGGGCAAAATGTTGACTTTTAGTTCGGGTGGTCAAGTGGGTATTGACCAGTGATCAGGACGTAGTTTAGGACGTCACGAATCCATAGGCAGGTGGTACGTCCGATTCCGACATCCAAGGAGGAAGTTGTGATGTTCGGAAAGTTGAGGGCATTATTGTAATTTTGGTAAAATAAGGGGAATAGTTGACTTTTGGACGATCAAGTTTTGGTACGTTGACCGAGGATGGTTAGGTAGATCTCGTTGTCCTGAGTTCAATGACAGGGGCACGTATTCATCGGACTTACGATGTGCGAGTTACGGGTCAAGAAAGTTAGTGGCAAAACCGTAAAATTGAGTTAAAAGGAAGGGCAATATGGTCTTTTGTGCTCTGGAAATTGTGTAGAGAGAGGGCAGATGGACGGCTGGGATTGAGCCACTGGGGAGAGAATGGAGATGATGGTGACACGTGCTAAAGGTGTAGTGGGTTCTAGGGGGTTCTCGTGTGTGCACGGTCCAAATAATTGGGGTGCAACTGTGCAAGTGTGCGTGGTTGTTCGCAGAGAAAAACGGAAACAGAGAGGGATATCGGGGAAAAATTAGATGGTGGCTGAGGTTGTTGGTGAGTTCTGGTGAGGGGATGAGTGACCAGAGAGTGAGAGTGAGACAGTGAGAAGAGGAGACGGTGTAGTGGTTGTACGTGGGTAAGCTGGGAGCCACGGGAAAATCATAGAAAACAGAGAAGAACTGAGAACTTGTGGTGGTGTTGTGGCCGTGTATGGTGCCAGTGAACTCGAGAGGAGGTTGAGACGACACTGTGGACTCCAGGGAACGCGGCGGCAAGCACGGCGGTGGACGATTTCAGGTAATCCCTCATCCCTGTGTATATGCTCTGTTTTGGCCGTGAACTTCAAGTCGAAAGTCGTGAGTCTCGGGGTTGAATCGAAGCATATAGGGAGGTCTAGGGGACTCAGGGGAGTCCTAGGAGGTCACTGGTTGTGTTGCCGTGACGGGAGGTGCACGGTGGCGGTTGGCACGACGGAGGGGATTCTGTGTACTCTGTTTTGCCGTGAGTTTCAGACGGGAAGTCGAGGACTTATGGAGTGAGTCGAGGGTTTCTGTGAGTTGGGTGTGACTCAGTGAGGTCCTAGGAAGAGTTTGGGATAGCCACCGTGGCGGGAGGTTACCGGGATGGCCGGGAAGGAAAACAGGGGCAGAGTACGGGTTTTCTTTCGAGCTTGAGTCGACGATATTGGGGCCGTGTCGAGGTACTTGGAGTTGGGGAAAGGATAGGGTAGGACTGGACGATGCTGTGGGTGAAGAAAGGAGGTGAAATGGTGGCCGGACGGCGGAGAACAGTTCTCGCCGGTCTGATGTGCAGTACTGGTGCGAACCGGGTTTGCTCGAGGAAGAGGCTGCACTGTAGCTGGCGCGTGAGGGCCACGCGCAGCCACTTTGGGCGGCACGTGGGGCATTTTACGGCGAACCTACCAACATGGTTTTTGGTCTAGGTGTTATAACGAGTCTAATGGAAGTGGTTTCGGGTTAATCGGACGTCGAATCGAAGTAGGTTCGCGAGGGTGAAGGTTTAGGGTTCCGATTCGTTACGTTTAGGACCCGGGGATTTTTGGGGAAATTAGGTGAACCTTCGTGGACGTATTAGTGACATACTTTGGTGGTTATTGACAGGATCGGGATTTCCCGAGGAAGCCGAGGAACGTGCTGGACGTTCAGGACGCGATTGAGGGCGCGGTACTGTGAGTGGACCCCTTCTCTAAACTCGAGCATGCATAACTGTTTTTATATACGTATTTTATGGTTTTATATGTGATTTCATGATTATTGACTATGCTATGATGGTTTACGTATTTTCACGATTTTCGAGAAAATACGGTTTTCAGCACGTTTTACGAGAAATATCGACTTCTGGATTTTGATGCTATAGTTCGGAATTTCACATGATAGATTTCAAATGATAAATGATTTCAATGATTATAAACGGGATTTGGTTTTAAGGTTGGAAAGTGGTATTCCGGATTTGGGTTCGGAATGACGGTTCTGAACGCCGGAAGGGCTTCGGACCAGTGGTTTCAGATTCGGGTTTGGATATCGATTTGGAAAAGGTTTTCAAATGGTTTTGGATTGGATTTGCTGGATCTGGTTATTGGGTTTAAAGACCCGGATAGTGATTGAGGGGGGACGGGCCCGGATTGAGTTTAAAGACTCGGGAGTTTAAAGACTCGGATATGTTGATTTCCCCCGTAGGCCTGTTGTGTTTAAAGACTCGGATTATTGAGGCCTGGATTGAGTTTAAATACTCGGGAGTTTAAACACTCGGATAGGTCCAGCAGGTTTGATCGGAAAATGATGATTTGATGTTCATGTTTTATGATATGGTTTTATGATGCATATGCTATGACTTCTGTAACTGTTTTATGGTGTTTCTGTTTCTTATGATATTTTATGGTGATTGATTCATATCTGTTTCGGTAACTGGGTTATGCATGTGGTTTTCAAAACGGAGGGTAAAACTCGGTTTTCTTATAAATGGTTTTATAACTTTCTTCTATTCTGGTCCACTCACATCTTCTGTTTTAAATTGCCCTCCAGGTCGTGGAGCTAGCGCGGGGTTTTGACGTCGAGGCAGTGTCTGAAGCATAGAAGTGACGAGAGGGATCCCAGAGTGTTTAAGTTTTCTTCCGCAGGCGTGTAATTATCATCGGTTTTTATTTCTTTGTAATTCGTACTATGCTCTGTAAACTTTAACTTTGGGCTGTGTAAAAGTTCTCTTGCATCTGACTGTTTTTGTGTCGGGGTGTCAGACGGGAGTAGGATTTACCTCGGGTTTCGGGGTGAAACCGGGGTAGGTCCTGACACACAACCCCCATCGGTGTGCCAACACCCATCTCACTATCCAACGCTGATATCTCACAATCTAACATAGCCGCACAAATCCTCAAAATGAAAGAATGAGTAGCCCCAACATCCATCAATACACGTACAACAAGATTAGAGATGTTAAGAGTACCTGTAACAACACTTGGGGCTGACCTAGCCTACTGCTGGGTCACTTCAAATACTCGAGCTCTGGGTCCAGAAGTCTGACCGCGCCCACGCGCACCACGCGCAACGTTGCGATCACCTCCCTGTCCTCGACCCCCGACAGTGTTGGAGGCCGAACTCTGAACTGCACTAGCGCGTCCTCCATCGTTGCCCCTAGATAGAGTGGGGAAATCACTGGCATAGTGGCTCGATCATTCGCAAGTAAAGCAGTTAACTGTCCTTGGTCTGTCCGAAGATCCGTTAGATGCACCACTCCAAGATAACTGTTGTCTTGAGCCGGACCTCGATCCTGATCTTTGGGGACTCCCATATCGACCAAACCAGCCAAGACCACGTGAAGAAGATGGTGATCCTCTGTAGTGCCCTCCTTTAGAGCCTCGATGGCCCATGGGTCCATGATATGGGCGATCCCGACGTCGCCCCTCACCAGAAGTCTGTCGTGGTTGGTGTGCCGCCAGACTGGCCTCGACAAGTACCGCTGCGTCTACCATGTCCCTCAGAGTAACGTAGTTTCTAGCTGTCACAATCTCCCGGATATCACCTCTGAGTTCCAGCTCAAAACGTTGGCACTTATCCTCTTCTGTGCTCATAAAGGCTGTTGCGAATCGGGATAGTCTCACAAATGTCTGCTCATACTCCGTCACTGACATACTCCCTTGCTCAAGCCGTAGAAACTCTGCCTCACGAGCAGTGTGAAAGGATCGCAGGTAATATTATCCAGGAATCTCGCCCGAAAAACCTCCCAAGTAGTAGTGTGAACAGACCAACCAGACATCTGCAGGCCGTACCACCACTAGTAGGCCCCGCCTTCTAGTAGGAAGGTCGCCAAAGTCACACGCTCTCCCGACGAGCAGTGCATCACAGTAAAAATCCTCTCCCATCTAGCTATCCACTCTTGAGCTTCCTCGGGGCTTGATCCCCAACTAAATGTGTGGTTCCCAGTCGTTGAGGCCGTTCGATACTCGCACACTCCATCTTTCTAGCTACTTCCTCTTCAGTCTGTGCTTGAGGGTTTCGTCTTGGAGGCATAACCAACTGTTAAGAGGCATAGATTAGATAACAACATCTTTAAACGTCAAATGTACCGAGTACTGACCGCTAATCTAGCATGCTGACCACAACCTAGTGCTCTGATACCAAATTGACAGGACCCGTCCCGATCCCCCTGGGACCACCCAGGGACGTGCCTTGCTCCCGTCTGACACACAGCCTTAGAATACCAATTTTACCCTTAAAAGGTTCAAATGCATAAATATCCAACATCCGGAGTACCAACATCCGGGGTACCAACATCCGGAGGAGACAGTATCACTAGGGTAGATCTATACAGTGCATGAATAAAGACAATCATCGAAATCCATATATATATATATATATAACTCAAAACAGTGCATAAATAACCAGACGGGTCTCATGCCCAAACCTCGTAATACGTGTAATAATCATAACTCAAGATAATAAGATGCTTTTCTTCAATTATATATATATAGAAATTAAAACAGTTATGCATGCAAGGGTTTAAACGAAATCAAAGGCCCACTCACAGTCCGGTCCCACCGCTAACTGAATGTATAAACCTGTCCCGGTGCTAACGTACAGTCCATGTCAAGTCCAAAGTACACACAAAGGTTACTATAGGTTCCTACATCTCAAATATGAAGCCCTAGAATGAATCTGGCCCGGGAAAGCTGTCCGAACACTTTTCTCGAGGCTTTAAATCCCAATTTGACCAACTTAACGATCTCTGATTGACATGAAACCACCGCCATTGGATTCGTATCGTCGAAACCTTTAAAATGGTACTGATCCCACCAAAAATATTGTACACACATGCCCCCACATGCCTGGTCAATGTTTAGTCAACTTTGCTACAGTACCTTGATGACATCAACATAACGTCACTGTTGGCGTCAACATGATGTCATCCCTGACAGGTGTCAGGTGTCAGGTGACACGTGTCACTCCCTGGTTAGTCGCTGGTCTGACATGTCTAACATGATGACGTCATCACCCCTGACATTCGGCCTGGTCCTACCGAAACCTGTACTGTCCTTCGGCTGGTCCCTATCGAAACACAGAACTGTCCATCGGCCGATTCCTACCGATGAACAGTAATTGGGCCACCGTGACCCATGGAAAAGACCTGACCAGAACTTCCATTTCTGGCCACCATTTTTGACGAGGTTTGATCCTAGGGGTTCGTCTAAGTCTACTCTATAGATTCGTGGACTCAAAAACTAGAAGGAAAGTCGAGATCTTTACCTGTAACTTGAAGAAAAACCTGCAGCCTAGTCCAATCGTCTTCCCCGTCGACTCAGTCCTTTTCTGGCCTCGAAACTGGTTCTCCTAGGTCGTCACCGTCCTTAGAACACGTCCTAACAAAGAGAAATGGTTCATACACTTTAAAACCCAATGTTCGAAAACTGGGAAAAACTGAGCGGCTCTCAGGTTTTCCGGCCTACCTCCGCCGTGTACCCATCGTAGGTCGTCCTTTTCGCTCCTCTGGTTCCTAGACGTCCTAACGGTCATATCTTTGGCATCGGTTCAAGGTATGGTTGCGTGGTTGCACGGTTTGGATCTTTGGGCTAGTTCTTCCTTCACTGGTATGGGGTGGTTTTCGGGTTTGCAGACATGGAAGAAGGAGTGGTGGTGGTGGTTGATGATGATGAAGATGATGTGTGGCGAGGTCGAGCCGCAGGCTGGAGGTGAAGAAAGTAGGTGAGGGTGGTGATCGATGGTGTGTTTGTTTGAGTTGGGGAATGGTTTTTTCACGGGTGACAATGAGAGTGAGAGAGTGAGAGAGGGATATCCGATCAATTAAAAAGAGAAAGGAGATGGAATGGAGGGTGCAGATGTAATCTTGAGGGGAAGATGGACGGCTGGGGTTGATTGAGGAAAATAAAGTATATTTTAGTCCACCAATGGGGCAAGATCCACAAATTAGGGAAAAGTAAGTGTGGGATGAGCATCCAAGGGCCTAGATTAATTCAAGATTTAAATCAGATTATAATATTTTATTATTATTTTAATCAAGCCCTCGGTTCATACGTTTAATCGATTTCGCTCCTGTGACCATAACTTTTTCGTCGAACGTCCGTTTCCGACGTGCTGCTTGCCTACAGACTCCTGACGTCCCGATCTACGTCACGGTCGTTGGTCAAAGTCCTAAATATTTTCCGGGTCAAAAGTCAACTTTTTCCCCTTAGGGGCAAAGTGGTCATTTTGCAATAAAATAATATTTATGAAAGTTCGGGTCGTTACAAAGGTCCTCGAGGAGGTGAGAAGAGAAATTACATCTTGATTTCCTAGGTCGAAAAAAACAGTTTTTTCCATAAGGGCTAGCCTTTATTAAACCATGAAACCCTGGTCAAGAGTTCATAGATTTAGAAATTGATGGAGTTTAATTTGCTAAGTTTGATTGGTTGATTTATCGGTCATTTGAGAAGTTGGGTTCTTCTCTTTTTATAGGCGGTGAGGAACCTAATCAAGTTGTCAAGTTGAGCCTCTAGTAAGCCTTATGATGTTATTTTTTTCCATTGGAAACTCCCCATTCCGCACATTATCTTTGCGTGTCAGAATTGCCCATACTTTCTTTTTCTTCATGTTTCAAATAGTCATTTGGGCCGGGCTTATATCTATTTTGGGCCTTTAATTCCTTCAAGTAGCTAGCTTGGGCCCAAATGGGATTTTCGGGTGTAAACAGTGTCCAACGTGCTTCCCCCTAATAACTATTTTGATGTAGTGAATAATTTGAAAAATTCAACCAATCATGGGGTCAATTATTTGATGAAGTGTATCCAACTTTTTCAAGCTTTCTTTTCTCATTTTATCGTCATGTTGCCGAGTATGATAATAGGTTTCGATGTCCTGATAGATAAGGTTGTCACTGAAGTATTATAATTCGAGTATAAGTGGATGACTTGTGATTTAAGTGTCGTAGTTAAAACGTAGCTTAACCCTAATAGACTCTATTATGAAGCAAATCATTATTAATGGAATCTCTAATGGAGAAGGTTTAAGTTATTATTGAACTTAGCCTATTTGGTAACTTGTTTAAGTCATCTAAAAGTTTCACTTGTTATGTGATAGGTGTATTAGTAGGAAATCGGTTCCATATAAATATGTTCGTCCTTGCTCTCACAGAAGTGCGCTTAATTCAAAAAAGGCTAAAAAATGCCTTTGTGTGTCTTGTTCATCAAGATGGTCAAACCAAGTTCTGCTTAAACTTAGAACATTGTTCTTATTGTTTAAGTAATTTCTTATTATGAATATTGTGAATCTATTTGATGTATTTGATCTAGTGGATGTATAAAATAGTTTACATTGGCATGAGACCATCAAACATGCTTTTAGGTCCAAATTGTGTATATTAAATTGATAATTGATGTTTACTATTTCGATTCTCGGCAAAATCAATCAAAATTCGTTTTTGAACTTCGATGAAAATTCCTTTAAAAATTCGGACACCCGCTACCGCTTTCAAGGCTTTGGTTTTTCTTAAAAATATGATCGTTGCATCCAGAACAGCTTAAATTTTATCTTCTCCCAAAATTATCTCTTCATAAACGTGGAGTACTTCTCCGAAAACGAAAACTCTTTTCAAATCGAAGAGCAAGCTTCACGAACTACACCGCTAGGCTGCTTTCAACAAATTCGAAAAAATTTACCTTTGAAAGGAAATCTAAGTTAGTTTGGAAATTCATTTTGACAATTTTTCTGTGATTTCATATGATGCACAAATTTATTACTGATATATTTGTATTTTATCTATTGTAATCATTTCTTGTTGCCTAATGACGACAGTGTTCAAACATATGAAAGCATGAATTTATGCATGTCGAATTGATGGTCAAACATTACTTGTGTTCTCATGTTTTGATCTACGAATCCTAACTACCTTTGTCCAACTCTAAGACAACCCTTCAGCCGTTCTCTCCAGGGTGGAGGTTTCTTTCAATCTCCACCACTTTGGTGGTGAATTTGAAGGAGACTTCCACCTCCACCTCCCCCTCACCTTTCCCTTTTTTTCCTCCGGCTTTGTTGTATCTCCCTCTCTTCTTCCCTCTGAGTTTTTGTTCCTATCTCCTTCAATTTCCCTGATTCCGTCGTCCTTGGCGTCAGATCTGGGCTTGATGGTGCTAACTTAGCTCGCGATGGACCGATCACTATACCATTTTTTGTCTTAGATAACAGTGAAAAACTGTCATCTGATTGAAAAAAAAAGTGTTGTCTATGTGAGTGTCATCTATTTGAATTATATCTCTATTAGGCTAATAGATAACAGTTTTCAGATAAAGTGTTGTCTGATGCACCATCAAACAACAATTTTTCAAACAAACTGTATCTGAAAGCCTAGTAGACAACAATTTTCAGAAAAATGTTGTCTTTGTGTGTGAAAGACTGTTGTCTATTAACCTAATATACGACAGTTAATAAGTGTCGTATGATATTATTTAAATAGATGACACACATAAACGACAATTATAATCTTATTAGAAAATGACATTTGTGTATCAATTCCTCGAGTACCTAACGTCGATTCAAATATAATTTTTTTTAATGAATAATAACAAATTCATCAAACGTAATTCTTTTATTAAATCAATTAAAAACAAATAAAATATTCGTACATTGCAATCCCAAAAATATTCTTTTATCCAAAAATTTGTAAAATGAGCCCCCACCCATGGTTGCCAAGCCCAATACATTGTAACTACATTGCAACCAATGCATTAATAATGCATTAACACATTGATATGCATTCTTCACAATTGGAGTCATCAGACCCTGTACCAATACCCTGTAACAATAACATAAAAACTTTGAGAATCTTGTAAACAGATTGCTGACATGTTGAAGACAACCAGGGGAACAGGTCCTTTTAGGGCATTGAACTGCATATACAACCTCTCCACCTGATCTTTACTGCCGATCAAGTTTGGAATTTCTGAAAAATCAACAAAGGTGTTATTCAAAACCTCAGAGAGGTGTTTTGTTTACTTATATAATTTAGCTACATTAATTCATAGGAATAACAAAGCCGAGTATGTTCTACCTTCGAACTTCCAGATCTGCAATATCATCATTATCAGCTTCATCTTCGATATCCCGATCTGATAATACTTGTTCTGGCTACAAAGGCTTCCATACAGAAAAATTAAACATGCTTTGTCAAATTTTCTAGGCAATACAGAATAAGCTTACAAAAATGACATAGATTATTTGCACATAATCATATTTTACGGTCAAATACATAGTATATTGTTGACAAATCAGCTCTTTGGAAATCTATGCAACATTACTGCATGGCTGACATGCATTCCCATTATCAAAAAAATAAGAACCTTGAATATTAGATGCAAGAAGTGTGTACTAAAGAAAATTAATTAAGTACTTTTAAACTTTAAGGACAAACATGAAAGAAATTAAGTCATCTCATGTCACATACGTGGACCTTTCCAGTGGACCCTAAACATAAGTTATGCATTTCTCTGCTCAAAGATCAAAATATATTGTTCCATACATCCTTTTGAGTCTTGATACACAACAATTTTCACTGAACATTGAATAATAGTTATATAGGTTGGAAACTAGTATTTGAATAACAAACCAAAAATAAAAAAGATTGATAACTACCTGAGTGAACACTGAAGCTATTGTGCCCTTTCCAATCATTTTGTGAATTGGAATCATTTGCTGACAATGGGGAAAAGCTACACTAAGTAATTTGATAACTGGAAAACATACAAAAAGAAAATACAAAATATTGAGTAAAGTAGCTTCACGAATCCACAGTTAGTAGCTTTACTAGTAGGGGCAAGCAAATGGGCGGCCGCTAGGGGCAGGGGTGGGGGGTGGTGGTGGGTGGTGGGTGGTGGGAAGAGAGAGATAAAAGAAAAAAATATTGAATAAAAGGGAGAATTTGGACTTAATTGCAATGAATAACCTATAAAGTCCCGTTCCTCCAACGAAGAATAATAATATTCAAGTATTTTACGTAGGACATCTTAAATGACAACAAGAATTTGGATTGAATCGAAATTCTACCGGTGCCACTAATACTGAACATTGGTACTATCCAATGAAACAAAAGATTAGCTAAATGTCAACCACCAACATATAATTCAATCCTTCCATGTAAAACTATAACATACCCCTTAGAGTAAGCATGGTCCCCATCAACTTGAACCATAAAGAAGACATCACGACTAGCATGCAATGAGACAAGAAATCATCACATTAATCTTCTTTTAATAATTCTATATCACTAGGAAACAAGAAATAATCTTCATACCTTGTCCTAACCCCCGACATCCCAGATAGTAAAGCTGATGTTATTGTATTCAACGATCTCAACATTAAACCCTGTCAATCAAAATATCTTTCATTAAACTTATGAATATTTTCCAATGGTCTAAAAACATGAAAAAACCGAATGACCTTCATGAGGGAACATATGAATCATTGAATTCAAAGAAAATAGAGGGAGAGCCATGTTTTGGAACAAAAATTTATCTTTGCTTTCATTCTTGCTAGGGAGGACTGGGTAAAGAGGGCGGTGTTTAAACTTGAATTATAGTTGAGTTTTGAAAGTTTTCTCTAGTTGAAAACTCAATAGGCGTTACAAGATAATTTTGCACTCAATAAACGGATAGGAAAATTGTAACGACCCATCTCTGATTTTAGGGATTAATTAAGACTAATTATGCATTAGTGAGGCTAATCAGGGATTAGCCGATGATTATCGGACAATCAAGGTGAAATTATGATTTTACCCATAAATAAGGGCAAAAGGTTGACGTTTGACCCGGGAGGTCCGATGCTTGAGAACCGAGGACCGTTACGTAGATCGGGTCGATATGAGTCCGTAGACAGGCGGCACGTCGAAATAGAACGTACGACGGGAAAGTTATGATTCACGGAAGCTTTGAGATACTATTCACGACGACAAGTTTTAAGAGGCAGGGTGGAATTTTGTCTCATGTAGGGCCTAGATATTTTGAACAGACCCAATGGATGAGTGACAAGTGTCACTCATACAAGTGTCACTCATCCAGAGACCCGGTTCAGACCGGGTCTGCCGAAGGTTGAAGATGAACTGTGCGGGGCGCGTGGGCTCCACGTGCAGCGCCTTTGGGCGGTGCGTGGGGGCGCATGAATCACTATTTGGGGACATGTTCAACATATGAAATCATCTATTCGATTAAAGGAACATTTTGGGACAAGTTTCGAGTCGATTGGACATCATTTCGATATAGTTCGGGATGCCCGAAGGTTTAATCGAGTTTAAAATATGTTCAAAATCCCGAAAAATTAGGGACTTTAGTGAGAGGTAATTAAAGTAGTTAGTAACCCTCTAGTATGATTTGAACAGGTTTGGGAACCCCGAAGACGATGATTGGCCCGGGGGAGGCTTATAGCGCGCGTATCGAGGCACAACAAGGACAGTCTGTGAGTAAACCTTGTTTTCTAAATTGATGCATGCATAAATGTTTAATATGAGTTTAATACATGTTTTGTGATGTCATGAGTGCATGTGATTTAAATATGATTTGTTGGCCATTCTCGGAGGAAAATGCGTTAGTGCACGTAATTTGAGATTTATGTTTTATATGATATTTGGGTTTCGGCCAAGTGTACCACGTGCATATGTTTTACACGGTTTATATGTGATTCCAAAGGTTTCACAGAGAGGTGTGAAACCGAGGAACTGATTTACGGTTTTGGAAAACGATTTGAAAGACGATTCGAGATTCGAGATTCGAGATTCGGTTGAGTCCCAATTGAAAGACGATTTGAAAGGGGTTTTGGAAATATCTTTCGGGCTTATGACCCATTTGATTGGAAACTATCGGGTTTGGAGTCCAGTTGATTTAATGAAAAATCGGGCTGGAGGCCCATTTGAGTTATGTGATCGGGCTAGAGGCCCCGTTGGTTTTCGAATTCGGGCTTGATGCCCAGTTGGTTATGATATCAGTCATGAGGCCCAGTTATGGTTTATAAACATGATTTCGGACCGAGGACCCCAAATGGAAATGAATTTACGATGGTTTTATGGAAAACCCGGGCGTAGCCCTTTGAACGATTTTGAGATATTTCGTGAAACGGTTTTCCTTATACTATCCTTATAAACGGTTGCCCTCCAAATGTCCCATATTATCCTAAAGTGGCGGGTTGTCTCCACCAGACGTCTCGTAGTATCCTGGAGTAGTCACGGGGCATTGCCTGCGAGGGGTCATTGCACGGAGCGATCGGTCCGGATAGTGACTCAATAGCACGATTACCAGAGGTTAAATCCTCCACCCAAGGAGGGTCACATATCTGCAGGTCATTGAACTGAGTGGACCTTGGGGAGACTTGGGATTTGAGACCCCGGGTAGCACGCGTAGCTTGGAACCGTGACAGTGGTGTGGATTGTGACATCTGAGATGTCAGGCATCAGGGATGCCGAGGATTGGTTTTGGGCTGAGACCCACTGGTAATGGTTTTGGGCTGAGACCCACATGTATTTGATTCGGGCTGAGTTTCCACATGATTGGTTTTGGACTGAGTTCCCATATACTTTGGTTTACGGTTTTGGGCTAAGGCCCTAATGGTTTCATTTTGATAACTAGTTTTCGAATGCATGCATGCTTTTTAGTGAAGAACATAAGTGTCTTTTTTTTTATCAAATGTTTTATAAATTATTGGTTTCATCCAATCGAAGCTTTTCGTGGTTTTAGTGCCCTTCAGGTTAATCGCGGATGCGGACTGTAGCGGAGACCGAGACATCACATTTCTCCTCTGATCCTGGCGCACTCTGGAAGCTCCGGTAGGGCTAAAGTTGGAATTATCCTTTGTCTGACACTTCGTGTTAGACAGGAGCAAGTCCGTCCCGCGTTAATCCTGGGGGGATTTGGGACGAGTCCTGTTAAGTGGTATCAGAGCATGTTTTGCTCTCAGTGTGACGCGCAGGTCGAGGATGTGATGTCTCTGCAGTGATAACATCCCGTCATCAACTTGACATTTAGGGTAAGAGTATGAGGATTTAGTGGAATCGAACCCTGGGTAGGTTATGTTGGCACGTGGTGCAATGTTTTGGAGTTCGATTAGCATGGGATACCGCGTGGTAGTGAGATTTGATCCCGAGTTGGATCGATGTGCATGGAAATCCAACGGCTTAGAGCCGTAGTGTTAATAGTGGATGAGACTTATTGAGCCGATTGTTTCAGTATGATGATGTTACGGAATTATGACCGTTCAACGGTAAAGTCATGGCGGATATGGATTGGGGCAAAGTGAAATCAGTGGAGGTCGGATGTCCATGACAAAAGTGCAAAGATTGGAGATTATGCTGCTAGGTGCAGTCAGGCCCACGATGACCCTAGTTGAGACTGGTTGGAATAGGAACGCTTGATCCTATTGGACGTGAGATGTCGTGTTTTAGTGTGTCGAATCTCGGAGGGAGGTCGACTAACATGAATTACCACGGTATAGATGTTGTGTGGTATGGCATGACATGCCGTGGTTAAGCGGTGGTAGACACCGAGGAGGCCGTAGGGTACGAGTGATTGAGACCCTTGGATCATGGTTACTGGTCGGTAGGACACTAGTATTAGAGTATGACGACTCTTCGGAGTCGAGAACGATGGATAGGTCAGGATGGTTGTTCTGCAGTGGGCAACCGGGTTTGTGATAACCCTAGTCAGTGATTGATCGAACAAGTTACCAAGAGAGTGATACTTGTCAACTGGATCCTGAGGTGGACCGATCAGGGGATATTGCGTATTGAGTGGTTGCTACTGGCAGTGGGTAGACCGCATGGATTTGGAGTCTCAATAGTGGAATGCTCTTGAGATTGGTCTGCACGCAGTTGTAGTAGACGCTGCTATCGATGGACGTGATCGAGTCTTATCGAGTTGGGTAGACTCAAGTTGCGGTGGCAACTGAGGCGATGAGATTTGTCAGCCGTGACGAGGATACAAGGGTGTGTGAGTAACACACAGTACGAGCATAGATTCTGGATTCGACTCGGTTACGACTGAGTGCGATCGCAGAATGAGACGTTGACTTTGGGTGTTGGTGAATGTGCCACGCTACCTCTGTGGAGGTGACTATGATGAGTGGGATATACCTGGATGAGTGACAGGTGCCCTAGATATCCTTGGACGGATCACATGAGTGTAAGTACTGGAGTTGATCCCATAGAGTTGGGACATGCGAACCAGTATGCCGACTGGAATGGTAGAAGTGCCCTAGAGTGGCAACCATGTGTGTTCGGCGGGCAATGAGTGGGACAGAGAGGATTCCGAGTGGCTCAGTGCGAAGCACGGGGAGTACTTAGTTTGGTGATCAGTTCCCTGATGATACAAGACTTGAGGCACGAGTGTGTGCCCTGGAATGGTAACGTTAAAGGTTGAAATGCCTAAGTGGTGATTAGACAGAATGGTATAAATGGACGATGCAAGTACTGTCATGGGGATTAGTGACCAGTTGGTCAGATATGGTGATATGTAGAGATTTGACTACAGATCACAACAAGACTCTGTTGTGACTCTTCAGTCAAGCGGTACCTCAGATTATGATGAATTGACATCGTTTTGGATGTGCATAAACAGTCGTAAACGAACAGGCGAGTTGGATTGTTTATGGACACGTGGATGATGTCGGAGGGAGTTAAGGGCTTGGAAGCATATCCGAGTTGGTCCTAACATGGTTGAAACTTCGGAATCAAGAGAAGTTGTGATTGAGACGATGAGGAGAGTACTTGATTCCGCATTGTGATGGGTATTCCGAAGTCATTGAGGGTGACATCCCATTTCTGCCCATGGCAGATGATGTTGTTGTCACCAGTACGTTGAGCATGTATTGGTTAAGGGACCCATGATTGGTTTGGGTCATTAAGAGGAGTTTGAGATTTTGAAGTCGATGAAAGAGACTTCTTGTTTTCTGCTCGATAGTAGATGGTCCTTGGTGGCACCTGATCAGGTGAATTGCCTTGCTGATTATACTAAGCTAGGAGCAGAAGAGAATCATAATGTAAGACTATTGAAGGAATCTCTTGGCATAGTTGGTGAGATGACAAGACATAAGTTGGATATGGGAGTGTATGATCTGTCTTGAATATGAAGATAGAGATGGTGATGGATTGATGTTCGCCGGTGATGGACGGTTGAGGTCCGAGCCATGATTGGAGTGTGGAAGGTAATGCCTTGAAGATTGAGATGATGGGGGTGCACCGGTGTGTAGTGCACGTTGGATAATGGGATTGACCACGGTCAATCGGTATGTCAGGTTGAGAGTTACCAAAAGGGATGAATGTGTGCCGAATGTATAGAGTCCTAGTTGGACATGAGATAGTGATCAGATTGGATCCTATGGTGACAGTTCGACGAGGATTATGATCGGATGCATTCCGACATATTGATATGATGACTGGACATCAAATACTATGTGCTCGAGCAGATTGGATTGAGAGGGTTCAATGATTATGTAAGCCGAGGGCTCAGGGCCATGTGGGTCAGAGGAACCCTAGTGTGGTTATCTGTGTGATTACCTCTGCTGAGGTAAATATTCGATGGAGTCCAAATATACACAGAATGGGTGAGTTGTCGAATGCGTTTCGTAGGATACATGATGTGACAATTTGATATTCGAGATGAGTCAAGATTTCATCATCGGTTGCTGAGTGATGCGAGATACTACATGGGACTCAAGAGCGAGTCGAGATCAGAGTAGCACAACGAGAGCGCAGTGCAGCCGGGAGTTACTGGTCGGTCACGATGTTTGTCGATGGGATTGGTTTCCGTGCGAAGTCAATCAGACGTATAGTGGTGATGGATTAAATTGGTATCTGACAGATTCCGATTGGTATGGAGTGATGAGACTCTAGCGAGAGTCAGTATGAGAAAAAGAGAGTGTTGGCTGATGTGAGTACCAAGGCCGTTTAAACCTGCGGCATAGAATTGAGTATGAACTGTGAGATGTGATTCGTGCCATGGTGACGGCAGGATCTAGAGGATGTTTGCCCGATCATATGCTACGCAGGTTGTCAGCTTCAGTTATCGGATGAGAAAGGTCGTCAGGCTGAAAAGCCGATTTGACGCCTCAAAGTGGGGAAGTGTCGGGATAGTAGACTGGGAAGCTGACTTCAATTGTTAGATAAGAAAAACCATCAGGCTAAAAAGCCGACTGGGATGTCAGCTTAGTTTAGCTGACTTGTCGAAGCGAGAGACAGGCGAGATCGACAAGTATCGACGTCTCGAGTGAGACTTACGAGCCGACATGTGGCTTCTCGAGGGTTGAGTTGGATCTTTGGGAAGCTCCGATGATGGTTAGTTATGAGATGGTTGGATACGGTCACAGAAGGCTAAGCGGAGCCTCAGCATTGACCGTTGGACGATGGTTCACCGATGAGTACAGTGGTTATGATGGATTACACGAGAGTACCCGAGTAGGGGGACACGATTGGATTTCCACAGTTAGTTGTGGATTTGGGTTAGTTGGAATTTCGAGGACAAAATTCTTTAAGGATGGAAGTTTGTAACGACCCGTCCCTGATTTTAGGAATTAATTAAGACTAATTATGGATTAATGAGGCTAATCGGGGATTAGCCAAGGATTATCAGACGTTCATGTCGAAATTAAAATTTTACCCCTGAATGAGTGTAAAAAGTTGACTTTTAACCCGGAGGTCCTATGCCCGAGGGCCGAGGACTGTTATGTAGATCGGGTCGATACGAGCCCGTAGACAAGAGGCACATCTAAATCGGACGTTCGACGGGAAAGTTATGATTCACGAAAGCTTTAATGTACTATTCATGGTAGCACATTTTACGAGGCAAGGGTGGACTTGTCTCTTGTGGGGCCCAGATATTTTGAACATGCCCAATGGATGAGTGACAAGTTTCACTCATCCATTGCCCATTCCCTTACATACATGCATCGTCTATTTTCATCTTCTTTGTTCATTTAACCAAACCCGAAACCACCCCACCCCCCCCCCCCCCCCCCCCCACCCCACCCTTGCAACCCACACACCCACACCACCCTACCCTCCTGTTCTTTGATCATGAAAGGACCGAGGGGGAAAGACTGAGATCGGCAGGGTGGTTAAGGGGCTGAGCAAGGCGGAGGTAAGAACCCGAAAACCCGATTGAGGTTTGAAATTGAAAAATTTATTTTGGGCGTGTGTTGATCGATTTGGATAAACCTAGCAGCTTCTAGGGATTGAGACGACCTCAATGGACCGATTTGCAGGGCTGAGGGTGGCCGAAATCGAACGTTATCGTCGATGGAAGGCTGGGCCACCGTTCATCGATTCGAACAGGTAGCATCTCGACGTAGTATTTAGGTTTTGAAACTAGGAATCGATAGGGAATGATTAGAGGAAACTATAGGAATTGAAATGGATGAAAACAGATCGAAAATGAGGGAGATTGAGCACTGGACCGGTCTCACCGATCTGGTTAAACCGAAAACCAAAGACCCGGTTCGGATTGGGTCTGCCAAAGGTTGAAGACGCACTGTGCAGGACACGTGGGCTCCACGAGCAGCGCCTTTGTGCGGTGCATGGGGGCGCATGAAGAACTATATAGGGACATGTTCAACATACGAAATCATCTATTCGATGTAACAAACATTTTCGGACAAGTTTCGAGTCGATCAGATATCGTTTCGATATAGTTCGGGATATTCGAAGGTTTAGGATCGAGTTTAAAATATGTTAAAAATCCCGAAAAATTAGGGGGCTTTAGTGAGAGGTTATTAAAGCAGTTAGTGACCCTCTAGAATGATTTGGACAAGTTTGGGAACCCCGGAGACGGTGATTTTCCCGGGGAGGCTTATGGCACGCGTATCGAGACGCAGCAAGGACGGTCTGTGAGTGGACCTTGTTTTCTAAATTGATGCATGAATAAATGTTTTATATGATTTTAAATACATGTTTTGAGATGCCATGAGTGCATATGATTTAAATATGATTTGTTGGGCATTTTCGGAGAAAAATGCGTTAGTGCACGTAGTTCGAGATTTATGTTTTATATGGTGTTTTGGCTTTAGCCAAGTGTACTACGTGCATATGTTTTACATGGTTTATACGTTATTCCGAAGGTTTCACGGAGAAGCATGAAACCGAGGAACTGATTTACGATTTTGGAAGATTTTATGGAAGTGCGTGAAATCGAGATTCGGGCATGAGTCCCAATTGAAAGATGATTTGAAAGGGGTTTTGGAAATATCTTTCGGGCGTATGACCCATTTGATTGGAAACTATCAGGTTTGGAGTCCAGTTGATTTAATGAGAAATCAGGCTGGAGGCCCATTTGAGTTATGTGATGGGGCCGGGTGCTCCGTTGGTTTACGAATTCGGGCTTGCGGCCTAGTTGGTTATGATATTGGGCATGAGGCCCAGTTATGGTTTATAAATATGATTTTGGGTCGGGGACCCCAAATGGAAATGGATTTACGATGGTTTTATAGAAAACCTATGCGTAGCCCTTTGAACGGTTTTGAGATATTTTGTGAAACGGGTTTTTCGTATACCATCCTCATGAACAGTTTCCCTCCAGACGTCTCGTAGTATCCTGGAGTGGTAGGTTTTCTCCTCCAAACGTCTCGTAGTATCCTAGAGGAGTCACGAGGCATTGCCTGCGAGGGATCATTGCACGGAGCGACCGGTCCATATAATGACTCAGGAGCAGGGTTGCCAGAGGTTAAAACCTCCCCCTAGGGAGGGTCATTGATATACGGGTCATTGACTTGGGTGGACCCTGGGGAGGCTTGGAATTTGAGATCTCGGGTAGCACGCGTAGCTTGGAACCGTGACAGTGGTGTGGATTGTGACATCTGGGATGTCAGGCATCAGGGATGCCGAGGATTGGTTTTGGGTTGAGACCCACTGGTATTGGTTTTGGGCTGAGACTCACATGTATTTGATTTGGGCTGAGTTCCCACATGATTAGTTTTGGACTGAGTTCCTATATACTTTGGTTTAAGGTTTTGGGCTAAGACTCTAATGGTTTCATTTTGATAACTGGTTTTCGAATGCATGCATGCTTTTTAGTGAAGGGCATAAACGTCTTCTTTTTATGAAATGTTTTATATATTATTGATTTCGTCCACTCACAGATTTTCGTGGTTTTAATGCCCTTCAGATTGATCGTGGATATGAACTGTAGCGGAGACCGTGACATCACATTCCTCCTCCGATCCTGGCGCACTCTGGAAGCCCCAGTGGGGCTAAAGTTAGAATTATCCCTTGTCTAACACTTTGTGTCAGACGGGAGCAGGCACGTCCCGCGTTAATCCAGGGGGGATTTAGGACGGGTCCTGTCAAAAATCATCACCAATGTTATTAAATCATGTGACATACAACCTCCTATCAGATCGCAACTACATTTCACAACCATAAAAGACAATCATATTGGAATCATAACATAATGTATACTCAAAAGATGACTCTTTGGTACTGTTATCTGTTAGAATTTAGGTTAGGATAACATTTCTGATACAAGTATATTGCAGTTTCATATGCAGAACTCACAACCAATTATAAGGTCACTACAAAAGTATATAGTATATCAATAATGAGCACATAATTGCCTTGGTAGGGGAAGAAAGAACTTACCTATGGTGGGAATTATTGTGAAGATCTCACCAAGCTTGAACTTGTAGAGGATGGTGGTCTTACCAGTCGCATCAAGACCAACCATTGGAATTCGCATCTCTTTCTTGGCGAAAAGCCGGCTGAAAAGCTTTGTGAATGTAAGCCCCATTTTTGGTTGTGGATCCCTACACAATGAGACATCAATTCACTTGCATCACTAGATCAAACACTAGAAAATCCATGTATAATACGCTCTAAAGCCAAAACCATTGCATTTCATATCATCTAATCCAATAAAACTTAAAACTAGGCAACAAGAGCACTCAAAGTATAAATTATGCGCATGCAGCAACAAATCGGGTAGATCAAAAGCTAACAACAAAGAGATACGACAAAGTCATGAGAGCACCTCATGCATTACAATTGAAGCATAACTCCAGTAGAATCAAAGATCCGATTGATTAGAACACATGATCTTAGGATCAGAATAAAAACTTAATAGAAACTTGATGTACTTAAAGCATATAACATAGTAAACTCAAATCAACGCCAAATCTGACGAGAGTTCCACAAAAATACCGCGAAAATCAAACTAAATCAAATGAAAAAGTTTTAAAATTGAAACGAGAATGATTAAAATGCTATAAAATTGAGAGAATTGTTGAAGCCGACAAGAAATAGAGGTGATTTGAGACTTGGATTTACCTTTGACAACCTTTTGCAGAGGGATCTAGTTGAAGATGGAGATCAAGGGGGAGAGAAGAAGGGAACGAAGCTTTGAACCAACGCCTAAATGTAGGGGTGAGGATCGCCAACCAAAGGAGGCCAGACTCAGAGAAAGGAGGATCACCACACACAATATTTCACCAGCTTTGATGCAGCGATTAAAGAATATTTTCTTCTTGATTTGGATTTAGACGTAACCAAGTAGAAAATAAAATCAAAAAGCAAAAAGAACAGAAAATAATAAATTGGCAACAAAAAGCTCAATAAAAAACAGGAAAAAAGAAAGATATACATAGAGCAAAGCATATACCATGAGAGGGAGAGGCCAGTAAGGCCCAAACAAACACATATCTCTAGCCACGACCGACTCTAGAAGCCAAGAGGACTATCTGATCATCTACAAGTGCAAGGATTTGCAGGAGGAGCTCCATGGGAATATCCTTCCAATCAGTGATGGCTGCCCTCATCGAAATTGGAGTCGAACGCAGACATCAAAATTAGAGACATCGAAGGCACCTTCGTAAGTGCTTCTGAGCAGAATGCCAACAACTTGCATGCTATTGATGGTCCTCACTGATACTCGTCGAAAACTCTCTCATCCCCTTCGATGCAATCTCAGAAACCCTAGCTCTCTCATCCTCTTCCATTTCCCAGAAACCCATTCTCGACAAAGAATGAAATTTGGTTGCTAGTTTTGAAGTTAGATTGAGTTTTCATTTTTACTGTAGCTACAGTACTCATCATGTTTTGATGTTTTCCTTTGCCGCTTTGAGATTCAAGGAAATTTTTTATTCCCACACACATGAATTTCATAATAGATGACAGTTTCTCTAAAAGATGTTGTCTATACAGTGTCCCTTTTATTATTTATCATTTTAAAAGATGACAGTTTTTTTTGAATCTGTTGTCTTTATACGATCATTGATGACAATTTTAGTTAAAATTGTCATCTTTTTAGTGTTGTCTAAAGATAAAAATGGCATAGTGGATGATGGTGGGATCTCGTCTATCTCGGCGTGGTTCGCCGCTATCAAAGTCGGCCTTGGGCAAGGACCACCAGGGCTACAGCCCGGGGCCCACAGTTGAAGGGGGCCCAAATTTTATTTTTAAACCTATGTATATATGTGTAAAAAAAAATTGACAATTGTACTTTTCAATGAAAATGGAAGTCAATCAATCACAATCAGTCTCTATATACTCAATCTCAAGAAACGTACAGAGTAAGAAAGTCCTTATTAATTGTACAATATAATATAAAATAAATAAACAATTATGGAATAAATCAAAACAGATTTTTTCAACCACAAAACAGATTTCTCAGTTCATAACTCAACGCAAGCATTTTTTTTGGGCGATTCTCCTGAACTCAAGTAATCTTTTTTTTTTTTGGTGATTCTCCTCTTCTCCAAAATAAATCATCCACAAGCTAAACTAGTGCCTTTCTTTGAAGATAATTTTTTTTTATATAGATACATGTAGAATGTAGATATATAAATTTTGTAAATTGTAATACATATCTTTGTTAACTTTTTCTTATTTATTATTTGATTCAATAGAAAACTTGGCTGGGATTCTTGTTCTTTATACTTGGAAGTTTCAAGTGGAAGAAAATAAGCTCAAAATCCAGGTTTTATTGTTCTTTGTTAATTAGTTTTATTGTTTTTTATTGTGTTGTGTTTATTATAAAAATTAAAAAATGTTTCCTAAGAAACAACTTTCCGGAAATCTCAAGAGACAAAAAAAAAGAAAAAAGAAGAAGAAATTGCTCAAAGTTTAAGAGGGTCTTTGAATAAATATTTTGTTAAACAAACCAATGATTCACTTGAAAATTTAGATGAAGATTTACCAAATGAATATGAACAACCAATTCAATTGGAAGAATTAGTAGAAAATGAGAATGATGTCAATGAAGAAATTGGTGATCTTGATGAAAATGAAAATACTGATGAACCTTTCCTTGATGAAAATGAAAATATTGATGAACCTTGCCATGAAAATGAATGTCAAGAAACAAGATTTGATTTGAACATTTATGATCCACGAGTTTGGGATAATCTTGATGCAAAAATGAGAGATTTACTTGTAGAAAAAGGTCCCCTAAGAGAAACTAATCTCAAATTCCCCATGGACGAACACAATAGACATTTTTCTTCAAATTATTATCTTCGTACGTTACCAAATGGGAAACTAAGGATCGAAAATGGCTAGTGTACTCAAAGGAGTTGGATAAAGTGTTTTGTTTTTGTTGTAAGTTGTTTAAAACAATGAATTCTAGAAGTCAGTTAATTAGTGAAGGAATTAGAGATTGGAAACATCTTGGTGAGAAGCTTAAACAACATGAAGGCAGTATTGAACACCTCACTAACTTGAGGTCTTGTGTTGAATTGCAAATTAGATTGAAAACAAATCAAACAATTGATACCGAATTACAAGAGCTAATCAAGAAAGATACACTACACTGGAAAAATGTTATTGTCCGAATCATCGTTGTTGTGAAATGTCTTTCTATACATAATTTGGCCTTTCGTGGAACAAATGAAAAAATTTATGAAGATAGTAATGGTAACTTTTTAGGCCTACTTGAAATGATTGCAGAGTTTGATCCAGTAATGCAACACCATTTTCGACTCATTCAAGATAAGAAGATTCATTATCATTATCTTAGCCATAAAATTCAAAATGAGTTGATAGCTATTGTAGCATCAAATGTTAAACATGCAATCATTGAAAAAATAAAAACGACTAAATATTTTTCAGTCATTCTTGATTGTACTCCTGATGCAAGTCACAAAGAACAAATGACTTTAATATTGAGGTGCGTAGATGTGTCAAGTACTCCAATAAAAATAGAAGAGTACTTTTTAGAGTTTCTAAATGTGGAAGATACATCTGGATTAGGAATTTTTAAAGAATTGCAAAATGTAATTGAGTCCCTTACACTTAATATTGATGATGTGAGGGGACAAGGTTATGATAATGACTCTAATATGAAAGGAAAAAATCTAGGTGTACAAAAAAAAAATTACTTGATATAAATCCTAGAGCATTTTACAAAGCAAAATCTTTTTTTTGGAGCATGTCAATGCATATATACGGAATTCTCTAATTCAACAAAGCGATGGAATGTGTTACTTGATTACATAGATGGTTTGACTTTGAAATCATTGTCAACTACACGTTGGGAAAGTCACATTGAAAGTGTCAAAGCAATAAAATCTCAAGCTTCCCAAATCAGAGAAGCTTTATTTAAATTAACAGAAATTAGTGAAGATGCCAAATTGAGTAGGGATGCTCAAAGTTTAGCATCAGGAGAGCTTTCAAGTTTTGAATTTATATTAAGTTTGGTTATTTGGCATGACATTTTGCATAAGATTAACTTAGTTAGTAAAAATTTATAATCTGAAGACATGCGTCTTGATGCGGCTGTAAGACAATTAGAAGGACTTGTTTTATTTTTTGAAAACTATAGAATAAATGGGTTTATTTCTGCCATTATTGATGCTAAAGAAATTTCCCTTGATATGGGAATTGAGCCTGTATTTCCAAAAAAAACGTCAAGTTTGTAGAAAAAGGCATTTTGATGAGGTTTTCAATAGTGATAGGGAACAACACTCAGCTGAAGAATCATTTAGAACTGATTATTTTCTTGTTATAGTGGATATTGCTCTTGGTGAATTGAAGAGTAAGTTTGAACAATTGTGTTGTTTTGAATCTATTTTTGGGTTCTTATTTGATGCTACAAAGTTGACTTCGTTTGATGATAATGAATTGAAAAGTTTTTGTGTGAATCTTGAAAATGCTTTAAAACATGGTGATGTTTCTGATGTTGATGTAAGAGACTTATTTTCAGAATTACAGGTGTTGCAAGTGATGTTACCAAAAGAAGCATATGAAACAGATAAACCATGGACATCCGTTAAAATTCTTGAGTTTGTAAAGAGTGTGGATATGTTTCCTAATGTAATGGTTGCTTATAGGATATTATTGACTATACCTGTGACTGTGGCATCTGCTGAAAGAAGTTTTTCTAAATTAAAATTATTGAAATCTTACTTGTGGACCACCATGAGCCAAGATAGGCTAAATGGATTAGCGATATTATGCATTGAAAAGAATATGTTAGAAAACATTAAATATGATAGCATAATTGATGATTTTGCATCTAAAAGTGCATCAAGAAGACATTTTAAATGATGTTTTGTGGTTCAGATTTCATTGCTATTTTTATTTTGTAGGTACATGTGATGATTATTTGCTTCGATTAGTTGTGGAGGATGAAAAGAAGATTGATCAAATCAAGAAATGCTTACGGAGATTCGGGAGGAAGCATGTAGACTCAAATATGTAGTTTTCATTTTTTTAATGCAATGTTTACAATCCGGGGTACTCTTTTTCCTTCGTTTGGGGTTTTGTCCCATTGGGTTTTCCCCAAACAAGGTTTTAATGAGGCCCCAAGGTGTTCTTCCTTATTTTTTGTAAATTCTTATAATTTTAATAAAATTAATTAGTTGTATAAAGGGGCACACTTGAGAAAATTTGCGTTGGGCCTTAAAAAACCCAGGACCGGCTCTGGCCGCTATCTTGGCCGTTTTAACCATTTCTGCTTTTTCTTGTTTTCAGTTTCATTTCCTTCTGCCCTTGCTTCTCCTCACCAAATCACACACATCACTTCCCACTCTCCACCCATAACGTTATTCTCCCCAAACTCTTTTGCCTTTAGATCTAGTTTGGTTTCTGTCTTGGCTTTTCCAACGAATTCTATCACCGATTTGTCAGTCATTTTTTACCTTTGTGATCACCAGAGTATGCTGATCTTTGGTGGCCTTGTGCTTCCAATCCATGCTCTACAGATCGATCACTTTGATTATGCACTTGTGACAGGACCCGCCCCGATCCCCCTAGGACCACCCGGGACGTGCCCTGCTCCCGTCTGACACCCGACATTAAAAATACCAAGTATACCCTTATTGAAGATAAAATGCATAAAGAAAATCCATAGTTAAGTCATACATAGCACGCCACACAAATACTCGAATACAAATAGTGTCAGACAAGGGATAGTTCCCGAATACAGTTTATTGAGCACGACTCTAGACACACTACGTGCCAACCTACCCAGCAGTAGGGTTCAGGTACGCAACGTAAACCTATGCCTCTTCCTCCTCGGGATCCTCCTCCTCCTCCTCCTCGGGATCCTCCTCCTCAATAGCACTACCTAGAGGGGTAGTAAAACAACAAAGGTGAGTGGGCCGAAACTCAAGGTTTACAAAGTAGTTTACCATTTCGAAAACATATAGCTTTTCCCCTCCGTTTTCCGAAAAGACATGCATAGTATCATAAACCACAAAACCATATAATCGTAAGCAGAATAATATCAACATAATATAATCTTAGTCACTGCACTATACATCCCAACCCTGACATCCCAGATGCCCGACGTCCCAGACGCCCAATAAGGTCACTGTCTCAAGGCTACGCGTGCCACCCGGGGTCTCAATCCCGAGTCCAAATCCCGAACCTAGTCCGAGCATGGCATTCTAGATGCCTGACGTCCCAGACGTCAAATAGTAGCAATCCTGCTCCTGAGTCACTCTACGGTCCGGTCCCTCCGTAGAATGACTCCTCACAAGCAATGCGCCGTGACCAATCCGGTGTACCTACATCCGGAGGAGATAGAATCCTAGGGTAGATCTATACAGTGCAGTACCACAGATAATATCGAGATCCATTACACATATATATGACTCCAAACCATTCATAAACAACCAGACGGGTCTCATGCCCAAACATTGTAATACGTGCCATAAATCATACTCAAGATAAACAGATACTTTTACTTGAATCACATATAGATATAGTAGAAAGTAAAACAGTTATGCATGCCGAAGTTTAGTGAAATCAAAGGCCCACTCACAGTACAATCCTGCTGCAATCCCGAGCGTATTGGCCCGTCCAAGGGTTAAAGTACAATTCCTGTCATGTCCAAAGCATACGTAAAGGTCACTTTAAGTCCCTACTAAACAACTAAGAAACCCTAGACTGAAACCGGCCCGGGAAAGCCGTCCGAACACGCTTCCCAAGGCGTCAAACCCTAATTTGACCAACTTAATGATCTCCGATCGACACGAAACCACCGTCATTGGATCCGTATCGTCGAAACCTTGAAAATGGCTCTGGTCCCACACAAAATACTGTTCACACGCGCCCCCCCACGCGCCGGTCAACCCTCTGGTCAACGGTGCTACAGTGATGCTGACGTTAGCATGACGTCATGCTGACGTCAGCATGACGTCATCACTGACAGTGTCAGAGGACACGTGTTAATAGCCCATTGGTCCCTAGTCTGACAATATTCTGACATGATGACAACATCATGACGTCACTGCTGACGTCAGCATGATGACGTCATCAGCTACAGTAACCGGGTCTGAGAACTGGGTCACCGCAGACCCACGGTTCAACCCGACCAGTTCTCATCAACCCGACCACCAAAATCGATGGGATTTGTTCCTATAAACTCGTCTAAACATGTTCTATGGTTCTGTGGGATTAAAACCGGTTTTTAAGTTCAAGAAACCACCTGAAAATCGACGGGGAACCGGCTGCCGGCTCTGGTTCGTCTTCTCCGACGAGCCGTCTGAAATGGTCGTCTAGTCCCCTAGGTTATGTCTCAAAAGCAAACAAACATTTCTAACGTTAAAAACGGAAGTTTCGAAACAGGGAAGGAAAATCGGTCTTCTCGGGTTTATGGGCTTACCGCCGCCGTGTCGCCGCCGTGGGCTGCCCAATCCAGTCCTAAGCCGTCCAGAGGTCACACTGATCCTAACCCTACGTTGGTTCGAGCCCAGAAGTCACGGTTTGGACGGTTTGGACAGTTTGGGCTGCACGGGTTCCTTCTCGGGTTTGTGAGTTTTCCGGGTTGCGCCGCCGTCCGTGGTGGTGGTGATGGCCGTCTGGAGGTGGCTGAGAGGTAGTCTGGTGTGTGGGTTGAGGCTGAGGGGTGGTGTGATCGCTGGTGTGTTTGTGCAGAGAGTGAGAGGATGCACGGTTTAGAGAGAAATGAAAATGAAAATATGTTTCTCTGATGGTTTAAGAACAGAAGGGGAAAATGGAATGAAGGGCTGAGATTCAATCTAATTTAAGGATGAAGGGTGAGGATTTAAGGAGGTTAAATTAATTAATTAATGGAATGGCAAACACAGATCCTGATTTTTGGGGATGATGTGGATGAGGTAGATGAGTGACATGTGTCACTCATCAAGGGTCCAGATTGATTTTGAATAAAGTAACCAGATTTCATTATTTTAATATTATTTTAAGTTCCGAGTCTCGGTTAGTTCGGTTACGTTCTTGACCATAACTTTTTCGTCGTAAGTCCGATTTCGACGTGCCGCCTGTCTACGGATTCGTATCGACGAGACCTACGTAACGGTCGTTGGCCCTCGTCCGTTGGACTTCCCAGGTCAAAAGTCAACATTTGGCCCCAAATGGCCAAATTACCAAAATGCCCATCGACTTCCGAACGTCACAACTTCTTCCTCGAACGTCGGGATCGAACGTGCCACCTGCCTATGAACTCGTGACGTCCTAAACTACGTCACGGTCACGTGTCAAAGTCCTAAATACTTCCCGAGGTAAAAGTCAATTTTTCCCCCCTTAGGGGCAAAACGGTCATTTTACAATAAAATAATAATTACGAAAGTTCGGGTCGTTACAATCTACCCACCTTACAAAAATTTCGTCCTCGAAATTTACTCGAATAAAAACGGGTACTGTTGCCTCATCAAGTCTTCGGGTTCCCACGTCGCTTCCTCGACGTCATGGTTCCTCCATAGCACTTTCACCAACCGAATCGTCTTGTTTCTCAGAACCTTGTTCTTCTGATCCAGAATCTGCACTGGTTTCTCCTCAAAGCTCAGATCAGTCATCAGTTCTACTGGTTGTTCCGGCAAGGCATGTGAATCGTCCCGTAGGTATTTCCGTAACATGGGCACATGGAAAACATCGTGCACTCTGGCAAGTTCTGGAGGTAATGCCAACCGGTATGCCACTAGTCCAATCCTCTCAATGATCTCGAACGGCCCAAAATAACGTGGACTCAACTTCCCGCGTCGGCCAAAACGAATAATTCCTTTCCATGGAGATAACTTAAGGAACACAAAATCTCCCACCTCGAATTCCAAGTCTCGAATTCGTCGATCCGCATAGCTCTTTTGGCGATCTTGTGCTGCCTTCAATCTTTCCTTGATGATTCGAACTGTTTCCTGGGTCATGTCCATCAAATCCAGTCCTAAAGCTGCTCGCTCTCCTACCTCCATCCAGCAGATAGGTGTCCTGCACTATCGGCCATACAGTGCCTCGTAGGGTGCCATCCCGATACTTGCCTGATAACTGTTATTGTATGCGAACTCCATCAAAGGCAAATGAGTAAACGAATCCTGAAACTGCAGTACACAAGACCTCATCATGTCCTCCAGTGTCTGGATAGTCCTCTCTGACTGCCCATCGGTCTGTGGGTGGAACGCTGTACTGAAATGTAAGTTTGTACCCAAGGCGTTCTGCAAACTTCGCCAGAACCTAGATGTGAAACGCGGATCTCGATCAGACACTATCGACTCCGGCGTACCATGAAGTCGAATGATCTCCTTCACAAACAGCTGAGCCAGTCGGTTTGGCTTAAATGTCTCATGTACTGGTAAGAAATGAGTTGACTTGGTCAATCGGTCGATAATCACCCAAACTCCATCGCATCCCCTCCGAGTCCTTGGCAACTTGAAGACAAAATCCATGGTAATGTGATCCCACTTCCACTCGGGAATCGGAAGCGGTTGCATAGCTCCATACGGTCTCTACCGCTCCGCCTTGACCTGCTGACAGGTCAAACATCTGCTCACAAACACTGCAATATCCTTCTTCATTCCTGCCCACCAATAATGGTCCCGGAGGGTACGGTACATCTTTGTACCTCCCGGATGCATGGCATAAGCCGAACTGTGGGCTTCCTTGAGAATTTCTACCCGTAACTCTGCCACTGCAGGAACACACAAACGGCCCAGTTTCACCAGAGCTCCATCTGGTCGGATAGTAAAGTCCTGCCTCTCATCCGCTTCGACCTCGATCCTGTAGATACAAAGTGTCGGATCCTCCAATTGTGCCTCGATAATCCGATCGACTAGCACAGGTCGTACATGAAAACTGGCCAACAAAGTTCCCTGCTCATCCATCCCTAGCATAACTCCAGCTCTTCGGAGTTCCACTAGCAAAGGAAGGTACACCAGCCTCAGGTGTGCAATCGATCCTGCTGACTTCCTGCTGAGTGCGTCTGCCACAACGTTCGCCTTCCCTGGATGATATTCAATCGTAAAATCATAATCCTTGATTAGTTCTAGCCACCGTCGCTGCCTCACGTTCAGCTCCTTCTGAGTGAACAAATGCTTTAAACTCTGATGATAGGTGAAGATCCTGCAAGTCACCCCGTACAGATAATGTCGCTAGATTTTTAAAGCGTGAACCACCGCCGCCAACTCCAGATCATGCGTAGGGTAGTTCAGTTCATGTGTCTTTAGTTGTCTCGATGCATAAGCGATAACTCTGCCATTCTGCATCAGCACGCAACCCAAACCTTGCAACGATGCGTCGCTGTAGACTTCGAACTCTCCACTGTTATCCAGCAAAGCAAGAACAGGTGCGGTAGTTAACCGACGTTTTAATTCCTGATAACTCTGCTCACACCGTTCAACCCAAACAAACTTTACTCCCTTCCTGGTTAAACGAGTCAACGGTGCAGCAATACTAGAGAAGCCCTCAACGAATCTCCGGTAGTATCCTGCCAAACCAACAAAACTCCGTACCTCTGTCACGGTTGTCGGTCTAGCCCAATTTGTCACCGCTTCGGTCTTCTGGGGATCCACACTAATCCCGTCTGCTGACACTACATGTCCCAGAAAACCAATGCTGGTTAGCCAAAACTGACACTTACTCAGCTTGGCGTATAACTGGTTCTGCCTCAGCTTCCCTAACACCGATCGTAAGTGTTTCTCATGAGCCTGAGCACTTCTTGAGTACACAAGGATGTCATCAATGAACACGATCACGAACTTATCCAAATAAGATCGGAAGACCCTATTCATCAGATCCATGAATGCTGCTGGAGCATTCGTCAAGCCGAAAGGCATCACAAGGAATTCATAATGCCCGTATCTGGTCTGAAACGCTGTCTTCGGGACATCCCCCTCAGCAATCTTCAACTGGTGATACCCAGATCGTAAATCACTCTTCGAGAAGTACTGTGCTCCCCGCAGTTGATCAAAGAGATCGTCAATCCTGGGTAAGGGGTACTGGTTCCTTACCGTGACCTTGTTGAGCTGTCGATAATCCACACACAAACGAAGGCTCCCCTCCTTCTTCTTCACAAATAATACCGGTGCTCCCCACGGTGATGTACTCGGTCGGATGAATCCCAAGTCCACCAACTCCTGCAATTGGATCTTCAGTTCCCGTAACTCCGCTGGTGCCATCCGATATGGTGCCTGCGATATAGGTCGTGTGCCGGGAAGTAGTTCAATCGTGAACTCAATCTCCCGATGTGGTGGTAAACCAGGCAAATCTTCCGGGAACACATCCGGAAATTCTCGCACCACAGGTATATCATCGGCACCCGAAGTATCACTCTTCGTCGTCACAACATGCGCCAGATAACCCTGGCATCCTTTCTGTAGAAGCTTCGTAGCGGCAAGTGAAGAAATTACTTCAGGTAGCGAACCGTCGCGCTCTCCCTGAAAAGTAACCTCCGGCAAACCCGGACTCCGCAATATCACCCGCCTACTACAACAGTCGATGAGCGAACCGTGCTCAGTCAACCAATCCATTCCCAAGATAACATCAAAGTCATGGATATCCATAAGGATTAGATCAGCTAGCAGATCTACATCCTCCACCCTTACTGGGCATCTCCGGATCACCTGATTCACTATGTACACAACGCCCATCGGTGTACCAACACCCATTTCACTATCCAAGGCTGACACCTCGCGATCTAACATACCCGCACAACTTTTCGAAATAAAAGAATGAGTAGCCCCAGCATCCATTAACACCCGTACAACAATATTTGAGATATGAAGAGTACCTGTAACCACACCAGGGGCTGACCTCGCCTGTTGCTGAGTCACTGCAAAAACGCGAGCTCTGGGTCCCGCAGTCTGTCCGCGCCCACGCGCGCCACGCTCAGCACTCTGTCCTCGGCCTCTGGCAGGGTGAGAAGCCGAACTCTGTGTCACACTAACACCTTTAGTCTCGTTGTTCCTTGACAGTAAAGGGCAATCTCGGGCATAGTGGCCCGCTCCTCCACAAGCAAAGCAATTAACTGTCCTCGGTCCATCCCAAGACCCTCCTGATGCACCACTCCAAGCCTGATGCTGTCCAGAACTGAATCTCGATCCGCCCCTCTGAGAGTTCCCATGTCGACCTGACCAGCCACGACCACGTAAAGATAAGGGTGCTCCTCGGTAATTTCCCCCCTTAGAGATCTTTGGGCCGGTTGGTCCAGGATGTGGACGATCCCGGCGCTGCCCCTCGCCTGATGATTGTCGCGCCTGGTGTGCCGCCAGACTGGCCTCGACACGAACTGCAGCGTCGACCATGTCCCTCAGAGTCCCGTAACTAGTAGCCGTCACACTTGCCCGTAACTCTCCTCGGAGTCCCAACTCAAATCTTTGACATTTTTCCTCCTCAGTACTCACGAAAGCTGCGGCAAAACGGGAAAGCTTCCCGAAAGTCTGCTCGTAATCTGCCACGGACATATCTCCCTGTTCCAGCCGCAGGAACTCTGCCTCTCGTGCCATGCGAAATGAACGCGGGTAATACTGATCTACGAATCGGGCACGAAAGACCTCCCATGTGGTGGTGTGAACAGTCCACCCGGACATCTCAAGACCATGCCACCATTGGTAAGCTCCGCCTTCCAGTAAGAAGGCCGCCAGTGCCACCCGCTAGCCGGGTGGGCAGTGCATCACGATGAAGATTCTTTCCCATTTCGCAATCCACTCATGGGCATCCTCGGGGTTTGATCCCCCGCTGAACGGTGTGGCTCCCAACCTTTGAGCCCGCTCAATGCTAGCATATTCCATCTCTCTCGCGATTTCCTCGTCCGTTCGTGTTTGAGGAATTCTCCTTGGAGGCATAACCCGCTGTTAAGAGGCATAGATTAGATACTGACATTTTTTAAACTAAGTACTAACCACTAGTCTAGCATGTTGACCACAACCTAGTGCTCTGATACCAAGTTTACAGGACCCGCCCCGATCCCCCTGGGACCACCCGGGACGTGCCCTGCTCCCGTCTGACACCCGACATTAAAAATACCAAGTATACCCTTATTGAAGATAAAATGCATAAAGAAAATCCATAGTTAAGTCATACATAGCACGCCACACAAATACTCGAATACAAATAGTGTCAGACAAGGGATAGTTCCCAAATATAGTTTATTGAGCACGACTCTAGACACACTACGTGCCAACCTACCCAGCAGTAGGGTTCAGGTACGCAACGTAAACCTATGCCTCTTCCTCCTCGGGATCCTCCTCCTCCTCCTCCTCGGGATCCTCCTCCTCAATAGCACTACCTGGAGGGGTAGTAAAATAACAAAGGTGAGTGGGCCGAAACTCAAGGTTTACAAAGTAGTTTACCATTTCGAAAACATATAGCTTTTCCCCTCCGTTTTCCGAAAAGACATGCATAGTATCATAAACCACAAAACCATATAATCGTAAGCAGAATAATATCAACATAATATAATCTTAGTCACTGCACTATACATCCCAACCCTGACATCCCAGATGCCCGACGTCCCAGGCGCCCAATAAGGTCACAGTCTCAAGGCTACGCGTGCCACCCGGGGTCTCAATCCTGAGTCCAAATCCCGAACCTAGTCCGAGCATGGCATTCTAGATGCCTGACGTCCCAGACGTCCAATAGTAGCAATCCTGCTCCTGAGTCACTCTACGGTCCGGTCCCTCCGTAGAATGACTCCTCACAGGCAATGCGCCGTGACCACTCCGGTGTACCTACATCCGGAGGAGATAGAATCCTAGGGTAGATCTATACAGTGCAGTACCACAGATAATATCGAGATCCATTACACATATATATGACTCCAAACCATTCATAAACAACCAGACGAGTCTCATGCCCAAACATTGTAATACGTGCCATAAATCATACTCAAGAAAAACAGATACTTTTACTTGAATCACATATAGATATAGTAGAAAGTAAAACAGTTATGCATGCCGAAGTTTAGTGAAATCAAAGGCCCACTCACAGTACAATCCTGCTGCAATCCCGAGCGTATTGGCCCGTCCAAGGGTTAAAGTACAATTCATGTCATGTCCAAAGCATACGTAAAGGTCACTTTAAGTCCCTACTAAACAACTAAGAAACCTTAGACTGAAACCGGCCCGGGAAAGCCGTCCGAACACGCTTCCCAAGGCGTCAAACCCTAATTTGACCAACTTAACGATCTCCGATCGACACGAAACCACCGCCATTGGATCCGTATCGTCGAAACCTTGAAAATGGCACTGGTCCCACACAAAATACTGTTCACACGCGCCCCCCACGCGCCGGTCAACCCTCTGGTCAACGGTGCTACAGTGATGCTGACGTCAGCATGACGTCATCACTGACAGTGTCAGAGGACACGTGTCAACAGCCCATTGGTCCCTAGTCTGACAATATTCTGACATGATGACGTCATCATGACGTCACTGCTGACGTCAGCATGATGACGTCATCAGCTACAGTAACCGGGTCTGAGAACCGGGTCACCGCAGACCCACGGTTCAACCCGACCAGTTCTCATCAACCCAACCACCAAAATCGATGGGATTTGTTCCTATAAACTCGTCTAAACATGTTCTATGGTTCTGTGGGATTAAAACAGGTTTTTAAGTTCAAGAAACCACCTGAAAATCGACGGGGAACCGGCTGCCGGCTCTGGTTCGTCTTCTCCGGCGAGCCGTCGAGCTTCCAGCCGCGTACTTAGGTCTGAAATGGTCGTCTAGTCCCCTAGGTTATGTCTCAAAAGCAAACAAACATTTCTAACGTTAAAAACGGAAGTTTCGAAACAGGGAAGGAAAATCGGTCTTCTCGGGTTTATGGGCTTACCGCCGCCGTGTCGCCGCCGTGGGCTGCCCAGTCCAGTCCTAAGCCGTCCAGAGGTCACACTGATCCTAACCCTACGTTGGTTCGAGCCCAGAAGTCACGGTTTGGACGGTTTGGACAGTTTGGGCTGCACGGGTTCCTTCTCGGGTTTGTGGGTTTTCCGGGTTGCGCCGCCGTCCGTGGTGGTGGTGATGGCCGTCTGGAGGTGGCTGAGAGGTAGTCTGGTGTGTGGGTTGAGGCTGAGGGGTGGTGTGATCGCTGGTGTGTTTGTGCAGAGAGTGAGAGGATGCACGGTTTAGAGAGAAATGAAAATGAAAATATGTTTCTCTGATGGTTTAAGAACAGAAGGGGAAAATGGAATGAAGGGCTGAGATTCAATCTGATTTAAGGATGAAGGGTGAGGATTTAAGGAGGTTAAATTAATTAATTAATGGAATGGCAAACACAGATCCTGATTTTTGGGGATGATGTCGATGAGGTAGATGAGTGACATGTGTCACTCATCAAGGGTCCAGATTGATTTTGAATAAAGTAACCAGATTTCATTATTTTAATATTATTTTAAGTTCCGAGTCTCGGTTAGTTCGGTTACGTTCTTGACCATAACTTTTTCGTCGTAAGTCTGATTTCGGCGTGCCGCCTGTCTACGGATTCGTATCGACGAGACCTACGTAACGGTCGTTGGCCCTCGTCCGTTGGACTTCCCGGGTCAAAAGTCAACATTTGGCCCCCAAATGGCCAAATTACCAAAATGCCCCTCGACTTCCGAACGTCACAACTTCTTCCTCGAACATCGGGATCGAACGTGCCACCTGCCTATGAACTCGTGACGTCCTAAACTACGTCACGGTCACGTGTCAAAGTCCTAAATACTTCCCGAGGTAAAAGTCAATTTTTCCCCCCCTCAGGGGCAAAACGGTCATTTTACAATAAAATAATAATTACGAAAGTTCGGGTCGTTACACTTGTTTGTGTTTCGTTGTGGTGGCGTATTGCTTGGATGGGGTGGCTAGTGAAGCTTCTCTTAGATTCTTGGGTTTATTTGGGATGTGTAATGTTTTGGATTTTTATTTGTTTTGGGCTTTTTCTGTTTTGGGTTTGTTTATTTTTCAGCTTGGGTCTTTTAATTCTTCTTTGTATTATTAGACTCTTCTAAATAAATGAATATTTAACTTTCAACAAAAAAACCTACCTTTGTCAACAGTTAGAAGTTAATTGAACCCATCCTGAAACTGAATTGATGAGTTGTGTAAATTTCTTAGGAATTGACAGACTACATTAGTTAGGACTGATTGGGGTTCGTGGTATCCAATTGTGTTTTCACTAATGTTTGAAACCTAATCTAATGAGTCCTTTTGTGCTCTTGATTCTCCAAAGAGAACTGAGGGCAATGATTTATTTTGAGATTAATGACTAGTCTTGAGACTATGATTAACATAGTAAGTCTGTACACATGTGGATATGATGTATTGTTCACAATGTCATCAAGATTTAATCATTGTGAGATGAGGTCATCGTTCATCACAAACTTATAAGATAAAATCTAGATGTAAAACCTAAATGTATGCTATGTACTTATTGAAACTAAATGTCATTCTATATTATGTCGAATGCTAAAACCAGGATGTTTAACAATTAATTTCTATGAAATTGAAACACAGACTAGAAACAACTACAAAAGATGGAGATCAAACTTGTAATTTTGCCTTGGTCATGTTTGATTGGATTTGGAATTCTTTGAACCAAAGCCTGCTGAACTCTGAACTCACTACAGTCAGCACTATGGAAGAGAAGGGATACTTCAAGGAATGGACTAACTAAAATAGGTTGTCCCTTTTGTGCAAGAAAAGGTCAATACAGGACAATGAGAGAGGCTGCTAATTACTAGGCCTCAGACAAAGTTGATGCCAACACTCATCTCTTAGGATTAGTAAGTATGAGGTTTGATGGAACTGAGAACATGAGACTACCTTATAATGATGTTTACAATGTCATCCAAGTTGGCAAACCTCATGATCCCAATATACGACCAGCTCATGGTTCATTTGGCCTTGGATTCACTTCCACCAGAATACAGTACCCTCATTGTTTCCTACGAAATTTTGACGGAAAAATGGAGTGTCAATGACATGATCACTCAATGTGTCCAAAAAGTGCTGCAGCAGAAGAAGGAAAAGGCAATGATGGTCAATTTGTTTCATTCTTCTAAGTATAAGAGACATGTCCCTAATGGTAAGAAGTCCAAATACTACTCTAATACTAGGGGAACTACTTTAAAACCTCACAACCTTCTTAAGATATATGCATCTCACAACACCAAAAGGGACAAACTAGATTTCAAGTTCTTCTTTTGTCGGAGACTGACCATGCCAGAAAAGGTTGCGATGATTTCAAAGCTTGGTTGATGAAGAAAGGTAATAATTTAGAAATCTTAAATGTTTTGAATCCAATTTGATTTTTACTCCTCAAAATTTTTGGCCGTTTGATACTCGTTGGTCTATACATATTACAAATCCATTGCAGGGATTAACAAAACTAACAAAACCAAGTAGATTGGCATAGAAAGTATATGTTAGGAATGTATCAAAAGTTGTTGTTGAGTCACTTGAAAGTGTCAAGCTTAATTTTTTTTTCCAGTTTTGTTTTAGAAGACAAAGAAATTTTCAATGTACTTTCTATGAGAAAGAATTAATTTCAGTTTCTAGTATTGTTAGGGATGGTTTTTGTTTTATTTGAATTGTGAACACAATATCATTTTTCAAGTTAAATAAAATGAATAAATTACTTGGCAGTGCTTCTTTGATTGATGATATGTGGCAATTAGATGGTTCTATTGTGAATAAATGCATTAGTCATGGAGGTTCGGTTTGTGCCCAAAAAGTTGTCGTATCGGAATCAGGGGTCACCATTCGGTGGCAAGCTTCCGAAGGAACAGATACACATGTGCTTAGGGTGATTGGGGATCTCTTCGTTGTAGCTTGCTGCAAAGGGGGTGCAATATAAGTAACTAGGGCGAATGAGGGGAAGGCTAGAAGCCTTGGGCCACGATGTTGCGAGCCTATCCTTGGCGAGCTGGTCCTACTGGATTGGCCTTTTAGCTGCCTTTAAGTAGGCGTGCCACTAGTAGAGACTTCTACTAGAATGGGTTAGTGGTTGGTTTTGAATTGCAACCCATGTACCATCATTAAAAATCAAGTGAAAGTGGGGCGAGCAGGCATCTTACTTGCGTTGTTCTTTTTTATGCCTCTCGCTAGGACTTTAAATATTTTCTTTTGCGCCTAGTCAAAATTCCATGTTCGGCGTGTTCTTGTTCGCGGCATGTAATTCAGTTTTCCAAAGTTACGAGAAGGGGGTTTGACAAATCGACCCTTCCAAGTCAGGCTGTTCAAAAATTGAACCAGAACACGACGATGGTTCTACGGCTTAAGCAACCTATAGAACCATTGGTTGGTATTTTCCAGTTATCGGAGCCAAGACTTAGAAGAGACAATGAGCCAAAGAAAGGAGGAGAGGATGCAAACCCTTAGAACATAAATTAAGTAGATGCACTGAAGGTGGAATTACATGTGCTTGAAGTAAATCATCTCTAGACTAAGCCATGAGCTGGTGTTGGTCAACCTAGATCATCAACAGATATGAACATACATTGGAAACCATACCATGGGTGTTGATAGAGCAATAATAAGACATGATGATGTCAGGGATGAGAGCTCAAGGATGAGCTGGAAAGTTTGTTATAACAGAATTCTCGAAGTGAGGAGAGTGTGAGTTATTACTTAGCACTCAAGAAAACTTCCTATAACATCTAGGGAATGATTCGGATGAAGTCACATGCTTCACCATGTGGATTGAGAGAGTGAGGGTATATGAATGATTGTACACATTCTCTTAATCTAAGGATGAAAAATTAGAGAAAGAATTCTGGTTGCTCAAGAATACAGTTCTTGACATTTTATCAAACACTTAGTGAGCATAATTCAATTCTGTATTTTCTCATCTAATTTTGATTAGGAATTCAATTCTTTCTTGTGTGTGTGATTATGTGTAAGCAAGGGAAGGACAAATACATAGTCACAGGTTAATCCCAACTCACAAACAAGTTCAGCTAGAGTTTTCGGATATGAAGATCATACTTGTTACTCTGTCCAAGGTCGATCCAGCAATTAGTGTCATTTCCAATAGTAGTCACGCGTGTAGGCGTTTGGGTGCGTGTGAACATGTAAAGGCATGCTTGGGGGCACGTGAGAGGACCCTTGGCCTTCTGCGAGCATATGATGGTGCACAAGCCTATTCCCGAACATGGCGCGCATGCCTGAGCTTTCTTCGCGTTCCAGAGCTGTTTGAGAGGGTTTTGGGCTCGTCGAAGTTTGTTTAATGGTTTTTTGGGATGTGTTAATTCACTTTGAGAGTGGTTTAGCACTCCTGTGTACTCATGGGTGTTAGAGGCCGAGTTTTAAGGCTCAGTATGGTTGGTTATTGACACCGAGTGTTGATTTTGTCAGTTGTGGCAGCCCCAGAGCTTGTGGAAAATCCAATAGCTCAAGGTTAAATTGCATAGATGTTTAGGTGACTAGACTTTGTTCTTCTAAATTTTAATGCATGTATAAATATAGGTTTAATTGATTTCTGACTGATTATGATTTCCAAAATTTAATGGTAATTATTATAAAAGTTTTTGTTATATCTTTTGAAAGTCAGGATCGGTGAACGTCATGGTATATTCCCCTAGAAGGACCTGATTTTTGGCCACGACCTTGAGCTAGTTGCCTAGACCTTTTTACCACGTCTCCCCAGAGTGTTTCCACCATTTTCCTCATTGTTACTAAATCAGGTCCGCAATGAACATTACATCGCATTTTCTTTCCATTCCTTTTTATTTCTCGCTCAATCTTACTTTAACGAAATTCATATATTTCATTTCCATTTGATTTCCCGTTCAATCTTACTTTAACGAATAAATTGATTTTTCATTAATACCTTGACTCCGAGGTAGTGAAAAAACCAAAGCCAAAATGCTTTTCCTTACTTGATCGAACAATCATTTTCTTAGAAATAACCTCCATATACACAACGTACTCTTTCATCCATTCACATTCCCTTAATCAAGCCAATGCGTGGCTTGATGGTGGCACAACTACGCACTTAATGAAAGAAGGACCAAAATCATTACACCAATGACCATCCGATTAAATAGAGGGGAATGATAACAATTCAGAGCTACTTAAAATTTATCCAAGGCTTTTATTGAAAGTACCTGGTTCTTTCATTGAGAGCCGAATTGAGAAACACTCAATGCATGCTCTCTGATTTTTTCAAGAAAAACTTTATCATTGTTCATCCTTCATCGTTCTTCATCCATGACAAGAACATAAGGAATGAAAAGATCTAACAGGCATATCGCCTTCGTCACAACGACTCGCGATAAGAGCGACATTCTCAACATGATTCTAAAGATTCAACTGAAACACTCTGAATGGAAACCGCGACCTGTTTTACAATGATGCAAGAAAGGGCGCCAGCCCGTGCTTACGATGTTCATGCCATGTCAAAGCCACTCGATATCGGATAACTCCCCAACATCAATATGTTTCCCGTAATTTGCGTGACAACAACCTTCCTACTCGTGGATGGACGACTAGATAGAAAGGCGTCACAGCAAGCCCCAATTGGATACGCACTGACGAGGAACTTCAGAGGCTTATGAACAACCTACATCATGCATAAGGACACACTCAAGCCCATGAAGGACGCAACGTGACACTACCACTAGAGCTCGAGGAAAAAGCTCCCAATGCTTCATATGCCATGTAAACGGATACACTCATGCCTGTGAAGAACGAGCTGTGAAACCTTGCCACCGAAGCTTAGGACTCCTAACGCTCTGCATGACATGCACAAGGATGAGCTCAAGCCCATGAAGAATGTGACGTGAAAACTTGCCACCAGAGCTCGTGGCATAAGTCCCAATGCTCCACCCCGCACGCAAGAGGACACACCCAAGCCCATGAAGAACGCAATGTGACGCCTTGCCATCGGAACACGAGCAAGTGGGACAATTAAACAACCAGGACCAAGTCCAATCAGACCTCCTACGATGACTTCTAGGAGACCTTGCAATATCTGATGTTACTAGGAGACGTAACCAACCTCACGAAGGACAGGGGAACGTCCTATGTTTCACCAACCAGGAGCGTGTCCGTTGCCAGACAATTTCTCGAGACACTTCACTGAGTGATTTTGGAGAAAGTTGCACTCACAGAATAAGAAGCCAGCACCATCTAAGGCCATCAGCTCATGAATGACTCGGGAGGCACTTCAGAGCACTATCACAGATTGAGTACCACGTAAGAGCCAACGACGTCATGCAACCCCCAAGATTGCACACGCCTACTTAAGACGAGTGGATAAGTTGACGAAGGCTCAAGGTGTTCTTGCTGTCGTAGTGAAGAAGTCGAATTGATCAAGCACATTCCCAAAGCATATGCGCTTGCACCAGAGGACAAGTAGATGAGAGTTAAAATTGGACCAGCCACAGAATGGAAGTAGGTGAGACATATTCACCATGGAACTCACATGCATGGGAGACAGAGACGCAAGGAAAATAGTCATAGCAACTCCCTTCCTCCACATGATGAATCGTACACTAACTAGGAAGCCACACCAAGCGAGTAAGACAAACGAAAAGCAACTCAACTTCTGACGTCCTGACTTGAAGGAAGTTTAGCGTACGGTGTTGTGTACCCCTACACTGAACCTACAGTGAAATCAAGTACAATTCCTAATTCAAAAGCCCAGCGCCCATCAAACGCGATCAAGGAGAAGTATTGCACCAAATACCTCACCCATAAAGCTACAAAGTGTATCATCTCAGATGACTACAAGGATCCCACTTCAAAGGTGAATAGCATCGGTGCAATCCATATCAGTTTTTGTTTCCGTTTCAAAATTGTCTTAAACAAAATTATCAAAGCAATCAATATTTTACTTAGACAATTTTTCATGGCATTGTAAACACCAACCCTTCGCTATGCAGAGCACTTTAAGCCTTCGTCATGCGAAGCACTTCAATCCTTCACCACCCGAAGCACACTAAGCCTTCGCCCCGCGAAGCACTCCAAGTCTTCGCCCCGCGAAGCACTCCAAGCCTTCGCCTTGCGAAGCACTCCAAGACTTTGCCTCGCGAAGTGCTCCAGGCATTCGCCACGCGAAGCGCTTCAAGCATTCGCCATGTGAAGCACTCAAAGCCTTTGCCATGTGAAGCACTCCATGCCTTTATCTGTGAAGCATCAACAACTTCGCCCTGCGAAGTAGCCACACATTTGCCTCGTGAACCATCAAAGACTTCGCCTCGCGATGCATTCACCCATTCACCCCGTGAACCATCAACGTTTTCGCTTATGAAGCATCAAGGTTGTCACCTAGTGAAGCAGCCAAGACTTCGTCCCATGAAGTGTCAGCACCCTTCATTCATGCAGCATCAACCAGTGGTGCCTTCACTCCATAAAGCATCAACGCCTTCATCCATGAAGCAATCCACGCACTTTCCACGAAGCGTCAACGCTTTCGTTCGATTAGCGTCAACGCTTTCGCTCAAAGCATCAAGTTGTTTGCTCATAAAACATCAAAGCCTTCAGCCTGTGAAGTAGCCAAACCTTCACACATGACGCAACACATCGCTAGCTAAGCATCAAGACAATAGCCCCAAGGCACATCAAGGCAATCGCCCCGTGACGCATCAAGGCAATTGGCCTGCACCGCGCCAAGGTAATCGCCCTGCGATGTATCAAGAAAATCGCTCTGCGACGCATCACCATCTTTTTTCGTCGAAGCCATAATGCCTTCAGCTCGAACCTATCAACACTTACGCCCTGTTAAGCATCAAAGGCTTCCACTGCAAGAACACTCGAAGAGTTCACCTTTGAAAGACTTGAAGCACCTCTCCAAAGGGAAAAGTATAGCCTTCACCTCAAAAAGCTAAGTGACAGGACCTGTCCCAACTGGACTTTGATAACCGCGCCCAGTCCTGCTCTCGTCTGACAAGTCAACTGAAGTCCTGAAACTACCCCTCAGCACTCGTCAGACAAGGGATAACTGAACTGATTTCCACTCATGCCTTTGTTTCTCGATCAGCCCCGAACGTCGTGCCACGACCTTCCAAACCGCTAAATTCCGAGTTGCACGCTTTTCTGTAATTTCTAGCACTTTCTAGAAATCCCAAATCCTCGAATTAATCCAACCAAGCCTCAAATTTCAAAGACGTCGTAAGGTCTATTTTCAGTCAAATCTCCATCAATTCCCTTCCTATTTGATTTCGTTCGAGTCGTTTGGCTCTCAGAAGGCTTAATCTCAGCTTAATTTCACTTCAATTGGTCCAACACTTGAAAATCGAGATTCAAGTGCCCAAAATCTGGTTTCGGGTTTTCTCTTCGGGTTTGTGAGTTTTCTTTCTATTTACTCTCTTCTTCCATCTCGTTTTTCACTCTAGAATTCACTTTTATTCTCTCTGTTGAAGCTTTCACGGTTGGGGTTGAATTGATCAATGGATATGTCTGTGTGTTGTTTGTTTTTTTGTATTCTTTCAGTTTATCTTCATTGGTTTCATACAGCAGCCAATGCCACCCATCTCGTTTTCTAAGTGACAAATGTCACTCAACAATTAATTGAGTCATCCAATAGCTGACTTATGATTTTTCTACAGAAAATGACCATTTTACCCTTGCTTGCATAGTTACGAAAATGCCTCCCACCATTTTAGACCCGTAATTCATTCATCCAAACTCCAATTTTGCATGCCGCCTGTCTACGAACTCAGCATTTCGGGACCTACCCAATAGTCCTTACGAAACGTCCAAAAAAGTGTCCCGAACAAAAAGTCAACTTTTGCCCCCATAACCAAGGGCAAAATTGTCATTTTACATTCAAACTTTCAAATTTACATTTCTCGAATTTTTGGGGCTTCACAACCTAGCCCCTTAGGAATTTGATCCCCAAAATTCGAATGTACTCAAACATAAAAACATCCAACAAGAAAGTGTATAATACATAACATTTACAACTCTCAAGAAGCCATGTAATATTACAATCACTCTAGACTACCCTCAGGTGCCTTGTAGGTTTCCTGTGGGGTAAGGGCAAATACTCGAGCATGTGGACCTGAAGCCCGACCACGTCCTCGAGATTCACCCCTAGTCTTGTCACCTCCTTTATCACTTGTGGTCCTAGAAGTCAAGGATGCCCTCGAACCGTGCTCTGTGGTGCCACCACTTGTACCGTGCTCTGTGGTGCCACCACTTGTACCACCACCATTTGGTCGGTATAGACAATTCCTCTTAATATTCCTAGCTTCCCCACAGAAATAACAACTAGCCGTGCTGAGTCATCCAGGTCTACCACTTCGCACGCTATACTACTGATTAGGAACTCTAGGTGATTGAACAGAAGGTTGAATACTAACATGCTCATTTCCATCATCATCTGGACTGAATCGAGATCCCCTAGAAGAGCCAAGGCTACCACCACCTCTCTTTGGTGTTCACTGACACATCAATTCGGTACCCTGACGCTCTCGGCGTTGTCCAGAGTGCTCTCGTGTAGGCAAACTAGCCTCCACACGAGCAACAACATCTGATAGCTCTCGAAGTGTGGAATAACATCCGACTGTCACAGCGGCCCGTATCTCATTCCTTAGTCCATACTCAAATCTTCGACACTTATCTTCCTCATTCGCCACATACAACGGGGAAAAGTTAGATAAGTTCAGAAATTCCTACTCATAATCAACCACTGACCTGTTCCCCTGTTGTAGCTGTAGAAATTCAACTTCCTTATCAATACAAAATGAGCGGGGGTAAAACTGATCCAAGAAGCGAGCACGGAAAATGCTCCCAAGTTAAGGTACGGGCATTCAAACCAGCCATCTGTAGTCCATGCCACCATCTATAAACATTGCCACTCAACATAAATGTGGCTAATGGAACCAAGTCCCCTAGCGGGCATTCCATTATCTCGAAGATCCTCTCAAGATGAGTGATCCACTCATATGCCTCTTTCGGGTCCGTCTGGCCGGTAAACCCAGTGGCCCCCAAATGTCGGGCTCTCTCAACGTCTGGACTCCTAATCTCTTCACTAGGTCATGCACAGGGCTCGCGTCTCAAAGGCATGATATAGCGTCACAAATCGGTAACCCAATGCTCTAATACCAATTTGACAGGACCTGTCCCAACTGGACTTTGATAACCTCGCCTGGTCCTGCTCCCATCCGACAAGTCAACTGAAGTTCCGAAACTACCCCTCAGCACTTGTCAGACAAGGGATAACTGCACTGATTTTCGCTCATGTCTCTGTCTCTAGATCAGCCTAGAACGTCGTGCCACGGCTGTCCAAACCGCTCAATTCTGAGTTGCACGCTTTTCTATAATTTCCAGCACTTTCCAAAAATCCCAAATCCTCAAACTAATCCAACCAAGCCTCAAGTTTCAGAGACGTCGTAAGGTCTATTTTCAATCAAATCTCCATCAATTCCCTTCCTATTTGATTTCGTTCGAGTCGTTTGGCTCCTAGAAGGCTTAATCTCAGCTTAATTTCACTTCAATTGGTCCAACACTTGAAAATCGATATTGAAGTGCCCAAAATCTGGTTTCGGGTTTTCTCTTTGGGTTTGTGAGTTTTCTTTCTGTTTTCTCTCCTCTTCCTTCTCGTTTTTCACTCTAGAATTCACTTCTATTCTCTCTGTTGAAGCTCTCATGGCTGGGGTTGAATTGATCAATGGATATGTCTGTGTGTTGTTTGTTTTTTTGTATTCATTCAATTTATCTTCATTCAATTTATCTTCATTCAATTTATCTTCATTTGTTTCAAACGGCAACCAATGCAACCCATCTCGTTTTCTAAGTGACAGATATCACTCAACAATTAAATGAGTCATCTTATAGCTGACTCATGATTTGGCTACAGCAAATGATCATTTTACCCTTGATTGCATAATTACGAAAAATGTCCCCCACTATTTTAGACTCGTAATTCATTCATCCAAACTCCAATTTTTGCATGCCGACTGTCTACGAACTCAGCGTCTCGGGACCTACCCAACAGTCCTTACGAAACATCCAAAAAGTGTCTCGAACAAAAAGTCAACTTTTGCCCCCATAACCAAGGGCAAATCGTCATTTTACATTCAAACTTTCAAATTTACATTTCTCAAATTTCTGGGGCGTTACATAAGTCACCACCTCAAGCAACTTGACGGCTAAGTTCAACGCGATTAACCAACAATGAGGTACATGCTACTCAAGCACATTCCCAAGGATCTATCACTCATAACCAATTAACAAACTTATTGCAATTGGAAAAGCTACTAAAGATCGCTTCCCAACCCCACCAAAGGGAGCAAGAACTGGGTCATGTCATGAAAAATCTTGGGCAAATGTGCTAGTGCGCGCAATTACAAATTCCAGCACACAACTTCGAGATTCATTTGAATGTATCAAGGTCAAATTTTACTTTCTTGAAGAGATCTTGATGGCGAAAAAAAGGTACGGAAGTCAATATTCCAACGCCACCAACAGTAATCAATTCGGAGCTAAAACGAAGTTAGAAGATGAAAATTAATACACAAAGGTCAAATTTTCCAAGAATCACAAAACACTTAAAAAAGTGGAAGGCTTCAATTAATGAAAATTAAAGAAGTTGGGAATTCACAAGTTGAATGCTCAAGCATATATTCAACATTAAAATCTAGCTACAAGCCAAGAATAACCATCAAGTTTATCATTAGGACCGACATGACCTCAGAGTCTCACTGTCAACCTGTGAACAAACCTTGGAGGCCTTCGATCATTCCATCGTGGACTTATAGTGACGCATTGTCCATGGCCTTCTTCAAGAAATAGGGGCAACCTCCTCAACATCACTTGCTTGGCACAGTTGGCTTCACAACAGCAACTTCACCACTGCTTGACTATGCGACGGTGCTAAAACAACTACAAAGCTGCTTGACTTTGCAGAAGCAACTCTGGTGTTACATCTTTCCTAAAAACAACCTCAATCAATCAACTTCAAATTTGGGATGGAACGAAGTCATGGTGCGCTTTGTGCCTTCACGCCACTTGTCTCGAGATCAATGGCCACTTTCACTGAGTGAAGCTTTAGAAGGATAACTCCAGCAATACCCGAAATGGAGATTGTAGCTCCAACAATCTATTTCAGCATCGCTTGACTTCATTAGAGTAGTGGTGGTAGCATTATGCATGCCTTGACAACCTTTGCAGTATGTGTCTTCACGTCACTTTCCTTCAGTGGCGAGATAGCGGCACCTCCAATATTTCTTCCTTCAAATATGCAACGATGTACAACATCCGGGGCACCACAACGGGCTTGATCGATCCCCCATTTTATGTTCCATATTGCTACACCCCATTTTGAGCTCAACAAGGCCTTGAAGTTCAAAGTCTCTAGAAGGTCATCCATCAGCCAAAGCAACTCCTTGCAAAGTTTCAATCACTCTACGACACCAAGTTGCAGTATGCCTCGTCATACAGTTGTACTGTGCCTTGCCTTACTGCACCTCGCCTTGCACTATGGCACACATCCCCTTGCTTTACGACATGCCTAACTTCAAGTCATGGGATGCCTCGCCTTCCCCGTTGAAAGCATTAATGTTAGCTCCACTCACACTTGAAGCATGCCTTGTCATGTAGTTGTATCATGCCTTGCCTCGCAGTTTTAATGCGCCCCGCCTTGCATTCTGCTGTGCCTCACCTTTCTTTCTACTGCGTATCACCTCAAGTTTTACTACGCATTGCCTTGCCTTGCAGCTATAGCACGCCCCGTCTTAGGTAGTGACACGCCTCACTTGAAGTTGTGGAACTTCGCTCCTCCCTCTTTGAAGGCCTTAATGTTGCCTCCATCTGAACTTGATGCTGACAAGTCTGTCGATGCGCTGATCTCTTCTATCCACCAAGCACCAGGAGCATGGTCACTGGAAAGAATTCCTCATGTCATCTGGCGCATCACCACTTGCTCTAACCTTGCCTTGTCTTACATTGTGGCACACCAAGCCTTGGATGTAGAATACCTCGCCTCACACTTGAAGCATGCCTCGTCTTGTAGTTGTACCATTCCTCATCTCGCAGTTGTAGCGTGCCCTACCTTGCATTCTGATGTGCCTCACCTTGCTTTCTGTTGCATATCACCTTGCTTCCTACTGTGCATTACCTTGCCTCACAGCTGTAGCATACCCCGCCTTGGGTAGTGACACACCTCACTTGAAGTTGTGGAACTTCGCACCTCCCTAGTTGAAGGCCTTAATGTTGGCTCCACCTGAAATTTATGATGACAAGCCCGTCAACGCGCTGAGCTTTTCTATCCATCAAGCACTAGGTGCATAGTCACCGGAAAGAACGCCTTATGTCATTTGGCGCATCACTTCACGCTCCAACCATGCCTTGCCTTGCTGCGCCTCGCCTTGCACGATAGCATGACTCTCAATGCAGTGTAGCGCACCTTGGCCCAAAGCTAGAACACGCCTCACCTTGTGACACTCCTCACTTCAAGTCATGGAACTTCGTGCCTCCCCCTTTGAAGGCCTTAATGTTGGCTCCACACGCACTTGAAGATGACAAGTCCGTCAATGCACCAAGCTCTTCTATCCACAAAGCACCACAAGTATGTCAACTGGAAGAGCATTTTGATGTCAAGTCCATCATCTCTTGAAGTCGGAAGCTTCAACAAGTCTCGAATACACCACCAGATGGTCTAACGACTATTGCTCCATAAAAATGAGTTCTTCGAGACCCTGCCAAAAGGATGCCTTCATGCATCTTGAAATGATCGTCTCGGAGAGTAGAGCGCATCACTGCTTGGATCATTGCAATCAAACATCCACAGCTCTTAGAATCTATAAAAGATGGAAGCTAAACAAAAGAAAAAAAAATAAAAAATAAATATTAAAATATATATTAAAATAATATATATATATATATATATTATACATAAAAAACCAATAAAAAGTTGATTTACAAAAGCTGCGGCCATGCAAAAAAAAAGCCGAAAAGGAAGCAGAGCTGCTACAATTGGAGTGCGGCCAACACGTTGAACAAAAGGGAAAAGCAAAAAAGTTTGCGGTTATAGAGAAAAAAGCACAAAAGTCAAAGTTCTCAAATACACACAATGAGATCGTGGACTATAATCCAATGGGAGAGATAAACATCAAAACCTACAATCTGAAAAGCGACACAAGAAATCAAAAAAAGAAGACGGCCCACTTTCCCACCATGCTCCATCCAAATGGCATGCAAGCCTCTCCTTGCGTTAGCAGCCTTTTCCAACCAGGCTGAAGATGATAACTTTCTCTCCTCTAACCAACTACATGATGGGTGGTCCACTTCGATCAGCCGGACCCACGCTAGTCGATTACGTCGCTTGGCACATCTTGCACTCTAATGGCACTGATTTTCATGCCGATAGGAGTTGTAGAAACTCTGCGACATGGCTTACTGCTGCTCTCTCTCTCTCTCTCCCCCTCTCTCTCCTCCAAACTACAACGACAAATAACCGTACCAACGAGGAATGAACGATTTTTCCCAGCGCTCAACAGCCCTCCGAAAACTAGGAGATAATTTTTACTGTGAAGACTACAGATGCCCGTCTTTAAATAATTATTCAAACCCTAGTTTTCATTGGGCTTCAAAGGTCAAGCTGAAGCAAACATCCTAAAGCCCGATGCTGTCCAATTTCAATATGGAGCTAAACAGTGAGCTTCAGACTTTTCGTTTCAATATGGATTCAATGCCTAAGCCCAACGGAATTTTCAACAACGCGCAAGGAAATTCTACGCAAAGTGGAGTCCTACTCTCGTTAAAAAAATAGATTGATCGGCACCAAAATAAAAATTACATCCCTTAGGATTCCTTGAATTCGTAAGAAATGTGGGGGCATTTGTGGAACCATAAATCACCGAAAAATTATGCAGCTGCCACGCGGCTCATGAGGCTCATAATGTCGATATTACCCCTGGTAAATAGAATTACGGCTTCACATGATCTCCGCATTAATTTAATATATTTATCAATTAAATATATTAATTGATCAGATTAATGTCAATAAGAAGTATTCTCTCCACGAGTTATTTATTATTAATTATATAGTTAAGAATAGGTGATTTCTCTCAGTAGAATCACCTACTTGATACTATTTTCTTCAACCAATTAGACGCTTTGGTGACCCACAAGACTCCACTATAAATACGGGGTCTCACTCACCTCTAAAGGTAATTGAAAACTCATACTGAAACTCTGCCGGTTTATTTCTCTTGATTAAACTAACTTTTGCATCAGAGTATTCTTGGTTGAACCACCCCTCCGGGCTTCAACTTTAACTCCGATTATTTCTTGTTATAGTGTGTAGGGATCAAGAAGGAATTCTACAAGTCCGGATGAATTATGCATCAACAGTTTCCCATGAACATTAACTTTAGTCTCAAAATGAACCATGAACTCGATTTTGTTTCATGATGCCCTCTAATACCTCTTTTCATTTCAGATTGCCCCCTTTATTTCGTCAAATATCATAACTCACTATTAATTTAAAGGGCAGTATTATCACTTTGCAAAAGTCAAAATTTTAGTGGGTTATGAGATTGACATGTCATTAGTGGGTCGTGCATACACCTAACTCAACTGCAACACTTCACGCGGCGACACTCCATAGGCCGAGGTCGTAGCTGGTATTATCCACGTTAGCCTTCACCATTTGATTGGTTCAATTGGGACTAAGAAGGTATTATCTCCTTCATAGTGCTCCAGAGTGTTGGTACACCTTCCTCCTCAGTATAAATGCGAATTCAAACCCGAGAAAGACAATGGCAACCTGGTGATCGCCAAAGTCATTGCACAAGTCAGAGGATAACAAAGTACCCTCTAACCCACATTGGCCTGAAGACCATCATCGTTTCCACATGCCTCCAAAACAAGCAATAACCCAACTCTAGATCTAACTTAACCCATCTAACACTATTGCGAAGTCTACTCTACCTGGATAATGATGGCAAAGACCCAAGAACTCCACTAGCATAGGGTAAACAAGATTGATCTACAAATCGTATGCAAATGAGAGATCCATCTCAAAGTCCATAAGAGACTAATTCCTACGTTCCATGTCACAAAATTCCTAGATCCTCCTTCAATGCATAATATCCAAAAAGTCAGATAATCGTGATATGGGAAGACATTAGCTCCTAATAAAAAGTGATAAACCTCACCAATAATCTGGAGCACGAAAGCCAAGAAGCTTCCAAACTAAGAATAGGCATTCAGTTACCTATGTTGCATCATTCATCAGTCTATGTTACTAACGTTGTTAATTACTGGTGCAAAAATAACATTACAAATATGAAGGCAATTAAGACATTGCAATAGTTTATTAAATTTAAATTTATATTGAAATTAGTTTTTGAAAATTTTAAAAAAAATTTAAAATTACCCCATAAGTCCCCAACCCAACCCAGTTGGTAGTCACCCACTGACACCTCATAATTTTCCCTCGGGCTCTACTCCCATCTGACAAGTAAACTAAAATGCTTAGCTTACCCTCAAAACCTTGTCAGATCAGAGATACTAGTATACTTGTCGGTTTATGCCTCTACCCTATAGTATCGTTTCTCGTGCAGTGATCCCGGAGGGTTTCAAAATCAATAAAAAATGTGAGAAGACCTAAAAAGAACATTTTAAAACAAAATTTAAAACCATAATCGAAAACATAACCATTACCCTCCGTTTTGGTAAAACTATGCATTCACAAAGATAAATTCTTAAGTCCCAATAATTAGACAATAAAACAGCAAACTTCAAAGTTCGTGCAATACTAAAACATCCAGTAATAACATAAACCCAAGAAATCATAAAAACCACACCAAATACCAATACAGATATGATCAAACCAATACACCATCACAACAATCACATTGAACTAACCATACTGTACCAGCTGACCATACCAAGCCAACCCATCCTCGATGCCTGCGAGCCCAATCATCACAGCATATATGCATTACTAGTAGGCCAAATCACTCGGGAACTACGCAGCCTAGCTCAACGTCCGAATGTGGGCCAGCTCAGGAATTACGGAGCCCACCGCGACGTCTGAGTGACCGTCCTAATCTAAGGAATTATGTAGCTTTACCTTAATGTTTGAGACTACTCACAAGTCTCGAGAACTAGGGAACTTTACCTCGACGTTCTAGACTTTGTAACCAATTTGGAATCATGATGAGGGTTTTCACATCACACCACATATATGTATAACCCGAATCACATCTCATATATCATGAACATATCCATATAAACCACATCATTTCCAAAACCAAGTCCAAAACACAAAGTATCCAAAATATAAGATATACGGTCCTCGTAAAACGTACGTTGAAAAATTATTATAAAATATAAAAAACTCACCATCATCAAGAAATACACTTTAAAGCCCACATAAGACATTTCCAACTAAATCCACAATCCAAAAACCCGGGCCTAAGCCCAAACACAACTCAGCACAATCTCCAAAAACGTGCTATTTAAATATTCCATAAATACATAAAAACTCATATAAATTTCCAATCAACCAAACATCATCAAAAGAACATATAAAATCATTTAAAACAATTAAATATACATACATAATAAGTTTAAAGAAGAAATGGTCCACTCACATGTACCGTAAAAGCAACCAAATCGAATGCACGCTTTTCTGTAAAATTCGAGAATGTCAAATCCTTTCAATAATCACTTCTAAGGTCACTAACCATCCCAATTGACTCACACTTTAATCCCATAATTTTCTGAGATTTTTAAACAAATTAAAATCACGCCTAAACCTTCGGACAGTTAAAACTACCTAAAAAAATGTACCGTTAGACTCGTATGATTGAATAATATAAATTTCATGTTGAAGAAATTTTCAGATAGTATAACATGCGCCCACACGCACCCTGGAACCCACACTACACGTGCGAACCACGCGCTCAACTGTTCACCTCCTTCAACCTTTTTCCAGGTCTATTTTCGGGTCATCTGACCTGCGGCCATGACCCAACTCAAATCACTCATTTATTCATCATTTGATGTGTTATAAATGTCCAAATTAATCCAATAACTAGAGGAAGAGATCCATAGACTTAAAAATTAAGAAAAGCTTACCTAAAATTGATGTTGATTCCTTGCTCTTTGGCCCTATTTTTCTCAGTCTGTTCCCTCGTGGTTTCTTTATCCAAGCAAATCCCTTGTTACTCCAAAATAATCATATGACCTTCAGAAGCACACGCAACATCTTAAATCCCAAGTTTTGCGCTCGAAAACTAGAAACCCGAAGTGCAACTTCGCAGGTCCAACCTTCATTCTTTACTATTCCATGACCATTTTCGTGCAGTTTTCTCCACTAGTTCTTCATGTTCTCATCCCAAGTTCACTCCAACAGTTTTCTCATTTTTCTGGCTTTCCATCTCTCGTCTCCCTATTTCTCTCTCGGTTGACAGCTTTTCATGGATTCAGTCTATGGCCACCGAAAACACTTACCAGCTCACACCCACATGGCAATATCCAATTGGTTCCAATTTCTTAATGACCAAAATACCTTCAAGCATAAATTACCAAAATGCCCTTAGGGGGTTTTTGACCCGAATCAACCTCAAACGTTCTCCAATTTTGGCATGGCGCCTATCTTCAAACTCCGAATCCCGAGACTATCATAACGATCTTCTCAAAATCCCCAGAAGATGTCCCAATCGTAAATTCAACATTTTGACTTTTCCAAGGGCAAAATTGTATTTTTACCTACTTTTTCCCAAGTTCATTTTCCTTTGAAATTCTGGGTCGTTACATACAGAGAGAGAGAAATAAGTTTTGGATATGTGGAGAAGATTGGGGTTAGGGAGTTTGAGAGGGGAGAATTGTGAAATTTCATAATTGCCATGTATTAATTCAATGTATTTTAATCCATATAGGCGCCACATAACCATTTTGATGCCAAGTTGAACGGAAGTAACGAAAATGGAGCTGAGTGATTCAATTCGACCGTTTGAAGTTATTAAGTAAAGCAATAACGAGTACATGGTGCAAAATATGACAAATGTGAGAGGTTATGGTACTTTTAAGCACAAAGCCATTTAGATTTGTTTTAATTTTTTAAAATAATTTTAATATTAAATTATATAAAATTTAGAAAATGTCTTGATTGCTCCAATGATTTTTGGAATATTAGTGTCACATCAGCATTTTTAACAACATTAGTAATAGATACTGATGTGTTGAAGCTGAATTCATCCTTTAAACTCAAAAGACTCAAGGATCTCTGCAAACAAGCAAACAGTAAACTATCGGTCATTTAATGATCGAGACCCGGGGGGTGTTCGACCAAGAACGCTCCAATGCTTAAGTCAAGTTCGAAAGAGAAATCTCAAGAGCTTAAGTAGCGTTGAACATAATTACCTTTATTGGGAAATGTGTTCTCCTTATATAGGGATGAGTGAGATGTTCAATTTCCATAGTTTAGATGTGGGACAAATACTGCTCAATTTGCGTGCTAACACATGTTACACAGATAGGGTGGAGAGGCTTCCACATGTCATTCCCATTTGGGGCCAATGTTACGGCTATGTAAGCGTTGTGGGTTTGGGCCATGTTCGATGCTTGGGCTTTAAGTATTATTACCGGGCGCAATTTGGTCATTCCGGGAATTATGGGTCACGTGATAGCTTCACATTCTTCCGGTGATTTTGGGTTCCACAAATGCGCCCACTTCACTTAGGAATTCAGGGAATCCTAAGGAAAGTAGGTTTTTGATAGTCTTGGAAAATCTTGTTTGGAATAGGACTCCGTCTTCTCTTGTATCATTCTTGTCTGAAGCTTCCTTTACAAACTTTTTATTTGTTTAAATTAGCCTCTGATCATGTAGGTTTGTCACATGCCCCCATTGCATCCATGAGCATCCGCTGAGAGCTTCTCGACTCTAACTCGCCTAGGGCGATTCCCGGATAGGGTATAGACTGTTCCAAAGATGAAGGCTTGGATTGCTTCTTGGAGGAAGGCTTGAAGTGCTTCCAAGTGGAAGGGCTTGATGTGCTTATGAGAGCAAGGTTTTGCAGGCTTTTTGGAGAAAGGCTTTGATTGTGCTTAGAAGGAAATGCCTATGGTGTTTCCCGGCGGAAGACCTTGATGCTTTGTAGGGCAAAGTTTTGGATGCTTCACATGGGCGAAGGATTGGATGCTTCGATGACGAAGGCTTTAATGCTAGAGGGAATAAGTTTTGAAAATTGCATATGTTGAACAAATATGTTTGTATGTATTTAGAAAAAAATTTCAATCTTATTGATAATTCAAATGCATGGTACTTGAATTAGAAGACAACTTGAAAAGAAAACTTGAAAGCCTCATATGCTTCTATGTCTATCTAATTTTGACATGCAGCTAGTTGATGCGGATCACTTTTGAAACTGGCTTCTTGAACCAGGGTTTTTCCTTTATCTCATTGTGGATCTGATGGTCTGGTATTGTGAATTGCATATTAGGCTTCTTGATGGTTGAGGCATTAGGAGGTTGGTTCGCCTTGCGTTTGTTGAACCCCCTCATAGAAACATTTTCCACGAATATCCTCTTCGCATGGTGAAGACCGTTTGGAGGCTTTTACGTTCGTCTCAGCACGATCTGGCGCATGTGCATCACTCTTTTCATCCTCCCAACATGCATGACGCTTTGCTAGAGAGAGCATTTTTGTGAGACTTCGTGCATTTCCCATGACAATGTCTCCGTAGACTTGGTTCTCCCAGGGAATCCCTTGTTTGAACGCCATTGCAGCTACAAGGTCACTACAACCAATAATTCGAGATTTTTCCTCGCAGTATCTCCGAATGTATTGGCAGACGCTCTCTTTTGCTCGCTTCTGGATGGATAAGAGATGGTCTTCCTTTACCTTGACCATACGAAGCTGTGAGTATTCCTTCACGAACGCGAGAGCCAATTCTTCAAAAGATGCGATCGTCCTCCGAGGGAGATGATTGAACCACGTCATGGTTTGGCTTTGAAGAGATGCTTGAAAGACATTGCACATGAGTGCGTCATTGTGTACATGGGGAACCATGACTCCCTGGTAATAATCTATGTGCTTTACTGGGTTTGAAGTTCCTTTAAACTGATTGAAGTTCTGAGTCACGAACCTTCGAGGGAATGTCTCCTCCTCAATGTCTCTCACAAAGGGTGAAGATGACTGAATTTGGCGACATAGATCATCTTCTAGTCCGCCATCGCGTTGAGGACGGAGGTGCTGATCCAATATCCTTTGGACATAATTAGCTTACAACGTGCCTCGTTGATGCGGTGAGTCATTACACGCCATCCATAGGGAACCTCCTCGAGCCTCTCCCCTTGACCTCTAAAGTCGCGCAAGCAAGTAATCTTCATCTTCCCCTCACTACCGTGGGTAGATCATCGTGGGGTTTTATGTGGAGTCCGATGTTGCCCCCTTCTCCCATGTGAATGCTCCACCTGTGAAGTTACCCTGACCTAACTTCCAATCCGCTCATATACTCATGGCCTTGGGCGTTGTGGGCTCTTTACCCTGGGGATGTGACTTTACTCACTGGAGTCCTCTAGCGATGTGTCCCGAGACATTTTTCGGCATCGTACTATTTCCTTCCCCACGTGCCTTGGAACATCCTCTTGTTTTCCACGTGATTTGGAATGTTTCTCTAGTTCTTGTGATGTTCCTTCTGCCAAGAGTCGCTGCAAGAGCTCTGACTGAAGTTGACCTTGGCTGCTCAGCCTTTCTACTTGTTTTCCAAGTTGTCCTGAATAGGTTGGTGGTGACTCCTCCCTGAGATGTCGTGGCACTTATCTAGGAAATTCCGCAAATCCATGCTTGTAGTGGGCTGACTCTGCCTTGATTCTCTTCCCACCATCCGCCCGCTTGTTTGCTGTAAGGTTGAAGTTCCTTCCCCTAGCGCAGGTACTTGGGTTATTGGAGAAGGGAATGCTTTGAAGCTGAAGGTTGGCATCCTTCCATGTCTCTATGGTCGCTTCTATGGACACCTGTCGAGGGCGAATTGGGCGTTCCTCCGGAGTCTCTATGCGAGCTTCATTCCTTGTCTGAGCAGTTGAGGTAGAAGCACCTTCTCCGGTTAAACGAACGGATCGTCGAACCCTAGCCATGCTCGATCAAAGAATCTTGAATGTAAAGTTGTTGTCGAACGATGAGCACATTTAATATTTTCGAACAACGTTATGAACGATGAACGAAGTAAGATGAACGATGAACAATCGTGAGAGCTTCTTCTTGAATATCTTCAAGCTCTCAATGAAAGCACCAGTTGTTGAAGTAGAATTGATCCTTTAAACTCAAATGACTCAAGGATCCCTGGAAACAAGCAAACAGTAAGCTATCGTTTGTCTAATAATCGAGACCCAGGGGGTTGTTAGAACAAAAACGCTCCAATGCTTAAGTCAGCTTCGAAAGAGAAATCTCAAGAGCTTAAGTAGCGTTGAACAGAATTACCTTTATTGGGAAATGTGTTCCCCTTATATAGGGGTGAGTGGGAAGTTCAATTTCCATAGTTTCGATGTGGGCCAAATGCTGCTCAATTTTCGTGCTGACACGTGTTACACAGATCGAGGGTGGAGAGACTTACATGTGTCATTCCCGTTTGGGCCCAATGTTAGGGCTTTGTAGGCGTTGTGGGCTTGGGACAAGTTCGATGCTTGGGCTTTAAGGATTATTATCGGGGGTAATTTGGTCATTTCAGGAATTATGGGTCACGTGATAGTTTCACATTCTTCCGGTGATTTTAGGTTCCACAAATGCGCCCACTTTGCTTAGGAATTCAGGAAATCCTAAGGGAAGTAGGTTTTTGATAGTTATGGAAAATCTTGTTTGGAGTAGGACTTCATCTTCTCTTGTATCATTCTTGTGTGAAGCTTCCTCTACAAACTTTTTATTTGTTTGAATTAGCCTCCGATCTTGTAGGTTTGTCACATGCCCCTATTGCAGCCATGAGCATCCGCCGAGAGCTTCTCGACTCTAATTTAACTAGGGCGATTCCTGGATAGGGTCTAGAATGCTTCTAGGATGAAGGGTTGGATTGCTTCCTGGAGGAAGGCTTGAAGTGCTTCCAGGTGGAAGGGCTTGATGTGAGCAAGGCTTTGTAGGCTTTCTGGAGAAAGGCTTTGATTGTGTTTAGAAGGAAATGCCGGTGGTGTTTCCCAGAGGAAGACCTTGATGCTTCGTAGGGAAAATTTTTGGATGCTTCACAGAGGTGAAGGCTTTGGGTGCTTCGTAGGGGCAAAGGCTTTGGTGCTTCACAAGGTGAAGGCTTAGGATGTTTTGCAAGGCGAAGACTTTAGGTGCTTCGCAGGGCAATGGCTTGGATGCTTCGCAAGGTGAAGGCTTAGATGTTTCGAAAGGCGAAGGCTTGGATGCTTAACAGGGCAAAGGCTTATATGCTTTGCAGGGCGAAGGCTTAGATGCTTTGTAGGGCAAAGACTTGGATGCTTCGCAAGGCGAAGACTTAGATGCTTTGCAAGGCGAAGGCTTGGATGCTTTGATGACGAAGGCTTTGATGCTAGAGGGAATAAGTTTTGAAAATTGCATATGTTGAACAAATATGTTTGTACTTATTTGGAAAAAAAATTCAATCTTATTGATAATTCAAATGCATGGTACTTGAATTTAGAAAACAACTTGAAAAGAAAACTTGAAAGCCACATATACTTCTATGTCTCTCTAATTTTGACATGCAGCTAGTTGATGCGGATCACTTTTGAATCTGGCTTCTTGAACCAGGGTTTGTCCTTTATCTCATTGTGGATCCGATGGACAGGTATTGTGAATTGCATATTAGGATTCTCGATGGTTGAGGCATTAGGAGGTTGGTTCGCCTTGCATTTGTTGAACCCCCTCATAGAAACATTTTGCACTTACATCCTCTTTGCATGGCGATGATCGTTTGGAGGCTTTTGCGCTCGTCTCAGTATGATCTGGTGCATGTGCAGCATCTTTTCATCCTCCCAGCATGCATGACGCACTTCTAGAGAGAGTGACATGACCCGTTTCAACTGGACTTTGATAACCGTGCCTGGTTCTGCTCCCGTCTGACAAGTCAACTGAAGTCTTGAAACTACTCTTTAGCACCTGTCAGACAAACGATAAGTGCACTGATTTCCGCTCATGCCTCCGCCTCTCGATCATCCCCGAACGTTGTGCCACGGCCTGGAGGGTTATCAAAACAGGAAAGGTGTGAGTGGACAAAAATAATATCATTTAAAAATACATTTCAAATAGACCTTTTACCCTCCAGTTTATCAAACTATGCATGCATTGGATAAAACATATGTATAACAATCACCGACTTTTCAGCCAAATCACATGACAAGTATCAAATCCCGGCTCTCAAGCCAAAACATATGAAAACATAATCACCTGGCCACAAAGACCGAAACCCGTACTCAATACCAGTACGCAATCATAATCAACATCAAACAGCGCTATTCACAAGTGCATAATCAATCAATCAATCCATCAATCCGTACTGCTCACAAGTGCACAAACAATCACACAATCACATCCGCACTACGTGTAGGCCACCATCCAGCCACATTCTCGGGATCAGATACATCTGGGCTCAACCCTCGGGCTCAGTCCCATCTGGGCGAACACATCCCCAGGCTCAGACACATCCAAGTGGTACATCCCGGCTCAGTCGCATCCGAGAAGCTGGCTTATCGTAAAAACAACTCACAATCATATCCCCCAAGCTCCAGTCGTCAAGATGATCCCCTAGCTCCGACCGTCTGGGCATTCACAACCACAATGAAAACCATCACGGGATTACATCCCAAAACTTTTCAATCAAATCCTTGACTTCAAACCAAGTCAAAATCATTCCCGACCGGGTCTCAAGCCCAAATACCATTTACATCTAAATCCGTAAAATCTCATTTGAAAATATTAAAATAATCCAAAAATCGTCCTTGACTCACCAATCTAAGTCAAAATATCCTTTTTGAAACCATTTTGACTCCAGGTCTAGCCCAAAATATCATTTGCACATTCCTCGTAAAACGTGCCTAAAAGATCGATTAAAATAACCATTTAATCACAAATACTTATGCCAAATCACCATGACATCATTGCAAACCAAATCATGCAATCAATCATGTAAAACATTTAACTATGCATGCATAATAGTTTATAAAACAAACGTCCACTCACACACCGTCCAAACCGCTCGCTTTCCGAGCTGCACGCGTTTTCGTAATTTCAGGTACTTTCCATGAATCTTGAATCCTGTGCAAAATCATTACTCAGGGTCACTAATGAATTAATTAACATCATATTAATTTCCCATAATTTTTTGGGAATTAATTACGAATTAAAAACATAACATAAATCTTCGGATCCTCAAAACAATAGCGAAACGGTGTCCGATTAACTTGAAACCTATGCCAAAATGTTCATTACATTGCATAGAACAAAAGTTACGTTGAACTCACCTCGGGAATCGTGCCCACGCGCCCTCATGCGCCACCGTGAGTGGCTGCGCGTGAAACTCACGCGCCGTGCACAGTGTTGTCTCCTTCGCCCGATTCCCTACAAACGGATCCCTGCGACCCGCGAGTGGCCCGTTTAGTTCTCCATTAATTCGACATCTATTCCTAAAATTTAATCGTCCATTAGCATCGTTATGGACCCAATTAAGGTTCTGTAAATCCAATTACATAAACACTTAGCTTCATTCCTCAATTCGATATCAATTTCTCGAAGAACAGTCGAGTTCTGTTCATCCATCGTAGTCCACCAATTCAACCCGTTTTCTTTTAATTGATGCAGTCAACAGCTTCATAGGAGTCCTTTAAGTATATTTCCAACCTCAATTTCATCCTTCAATCCCTCTAATTGCTCGACTCAAGTTCAAAATTCCAAAGCCCTCACCCTTTCTGTTCTAAGGCAAAATGACCTCAATTCTCTTCACATTTGATCTGGTCCTAGTCGAAATGATCCCAAAAGACTTAATTCAATCTCAATTTGAAGCATCTCGAGCTATAAATTCAAATTCGAATTTTTGAAAGGTATGAAATTCACGGGTTTGGGTCTTCGGGTTTAGGGGTTTATCTCCCTCCATTTTCCTCTAATTCTCACTTGTTTTTCTCTGTAGATTCATCCCACCATCTCAGGTTTTACACTTAACCTCATTCATCAATCAATTTGATGAAATTTAAACGAAGAGGTGGGCGGTTTGTGATATCTATTGTTTATATTCACACACGACATCCACAAACAGGCCACCAATCCCTCTAATTTCAGTGACATGTGTCACTTACTGGACTGAATGAGTCACTAAACGCTGATTCATTAATTTGATCAGCCACAATTACCATTTTACCCCTGCACCAAAAATTACCAAAATACCCCTCACAATTCTAGACCCATAACTTTCACATCCGACCTCTGATTGACGCATGCCGCCTGTCTACAGATTCAGCATCCCGAGACCTATCCAACGGTTCTTCCGGAAGGTCCAAACAAGGTCCCGATCAAAAAGTCAACTTTCGGCCCCATAACCAAGGGCAAAATCGTCATTTCCTTCCAATTTTTCCAATTTTTCCTTTTTCGAATTTCCGGGTCGTCACTGAAAGCATCTTGGTGAGACTTCGTGCATTACCCATGACAATGTCTCCGTAGAGCTGGTTGCCCCAAGGAATCCCTTGTTTGAACGCCATTGCAGCTACAAGGTCACTGCAGCCAAAAATTGAGATTTTTCCTCGCAGTACCTTCGAATGTATTGGCGGAGGCTCTCTTTTGCTCGCTTCCGGATGGAGAAGAGATGGTCTTCTTTTACCTCGACCGTACGAATCTGCGAGTACTCCTTCACGAACGCCAGAGCCAATTCTTCAAAAGAACCGATCATCTTCCGAGGAAGATGATTGAACCACGTCATGGCTTGGCCTTGAAGAGACGCTTGAAACACATTACACATGAGTGCGTCATTGTGTCCATGGGGAACCATGACTCCCCAGTAATAATCTATGTGCTTTACAGGGTCTGGAGTTCCTTTAAACTGATTGAAGTCCGGAGTCACGAATCTTAGAGGGAATGTCTGCTCCTCAATGTCTCTCACAAAGGGTGAAGATGACTGAATTTGGACATAGATCATCTTCTAGTCTGCCATCGCGTTGAGCATGGAGGTGCTGATTCAATATCCTTTGGACAACACTAGCTTGCAATGTACCTCGTTGATGCAGTGAGTCATTACGCACCATCCATCAGGAACCTCCTCGAGCGTCTCCCCTTGACCTCTGAACTCGCACAAGCGAGTAACCTTCATCATCCCCCTCACTACCGTGGGCAGATCATAGTGGGGTTTTATGCGGAGTTCGATGTTGTCCCCTGCTCCCATGTGAGCGCTCAACCTGTGAAGTTTCCCCGACCTTACTGCCAATCCGCTCATGTACTCATGGCCTTGGGCATTGTGGGCTCTTTACTCTGCGAATGTGACTTTCCTCACCGGAGTCATCTAGCGTTGTGTCCCGAGACATTGTTTGGCATCATACCGTTTCCTTCCCCACATGCCTTGGAACATCCTCTTGTTTTCCACGCGAAGTGGAATGTCTCTCTGGTTCTTGGGATGTTCCTTCTGCCAGGAGTCGCTGCAAGAGCTCTGACTAAAGTTGAACTTGGCTGCTCAACCTTTCTACTTGTTTGCCAAGTTGTCCTGAATAGGTTGGTGGTGACTCCTCCCTGAGATGTCGTGGCGCTCATCCAAAAAATTCCGCAAATCAATGCTTGCAGTGGGCTTACTCTGCCTTGATTCTCTTCCCACCATCCGCCCGCTTGTTTGCTGTAAGGTTGAAGTTCCTTCCCCTAGCGCAGGCACTTGGGTTGTTGGAGAAGGGAACGCTTCGAAGTTGAAGGTTGGCATCCTTCCATGCGTCTCTATGGGCGCTTCTATGGACACCCATCGAGGACGAATTGGGCGTTCCTCTGGAGTCTCTATGTGAGCTTCATTACTTGTGTGAGCAGTTGAGGCAGAAGCACCTTCTTCGACTGAACGTACGGATCGTCAAACCCTATCCATGCTCGATCAAAGAATCTTGAATGGAAAGTTGTTGTTGAACGATGAACACATTTAAGATCTTCGAACAACGTTATGAACGATGAACGAAGTAAGATGAACGATGAACAATCGTGAGAGCTTCTTCTTGAATATCTTCAAGCTCTCAATGAAAGAACCAGTTGTTGAAGTAGAATTTGTCCTTTAAACTCAAATGACTCAAAGATCCCTGCAAACAAGAAAACAGTAAGCTATCGTTCGTTCAATGATCGAGACTCGGGGGGTTGTTCGACCAAAAACGCTCTAATGCTTAAGTCAACTTCGAAAGAGAAATCTCAAGAGTTTAAGTAGCGTTGAACATAATTACCTTTATTGGGAAATGTGTTCCCCTTATATAGTGGTGAGTGGGATGTTCAATTTCCATAGTTTCAATGTGGGACAAATGCTGCTCAATTTGCGGACTGACACGTGTTACACAAATCGATGGTGGAGAGGCTTTCACGTGTCATTCCCGTTTGACCCAATGTTAGGGCTTTGTAAGCGTTGCGGGCTTGAGACATGTTCGATGCTTGGGCTTTAAGTATTATTGCCTAGGGCAATTTGGTCATTTCGGAAATTATGGGTCACGTGACAGCTTCACATTCTTAAGGTGATTTTGGGTTCCACATGATGGATTAACAGTGTTAGTAACAAATACTGATGGATGATGCAACAAATGTAACGGAATTCATGTTCTGGGTGAAAGTGGTATAAATTATAGTTCTAGGTGCATTTTAAAACTCACTAATCTATTCTAGGTACGCCTCAAGTAATAAACCTATTCTCGAATAATCTTAATCACACACGATTCACGATTGATCCTTCCACGAGGTTGAATTCCAATTTCTATCTACTAGTTAGAGTTAGATTTTGAACTTTATTGTTGTTTTATTTGATAAAATTTCTTAATTAATAATATAATATTATGATATGATTAACTTATCCATAGTGACAATATTACTCTCTAAATTTACCGTGAATTATGATATTTTGTAGGAAAATAGCAACTTAAAATGAAAAGGGAGTTTCAATGGGTATCTTGATAAAAATTAAGGTTCAAAATTTATTTTGAAACTAAAATTAACTCATGTGGTATTTTAAATAAATAAGTCTTCATCCAATTACAGTACTATTGATATCTTTCACATTATCGCCATTTGTTTCTCACTTTCTATGTTAGTTTCGTTCAATTTTTACATGGACCGCGAGTGACTTGCAATTTTTTTAGAAGCTTCCTTGGGTTGTTGGTGGCCACATGAATGTGCAGAAAAGCAGAAAAGCTTTTCTACTTTGTCTCAATTCAAACGCAATTTCGAACTCACATTAGGTAATAACCGTAATATGCCTTGGAGTCACAATAATCTTTTCTTTCTTTTAATAAAAAACATATAAAATCACATCTAACATTAATAATCCACATATATTTCTTTTCCCGTCATAGAAGATTTTGAATTTAATTCTCATAAATCATAAAATTAATTTTCATAATACATAATAAGTCTCAATAAAAATAAAAAAGAACACTTGTCCTTTCTTGACATTTTATTCAGGCTAAAATTGGAAGTGAAACAAATTCACGGGAGAGCAAACATCCTGTGTATTTCAAAGTGAGCTTTTGCATCCATCAGAGGCATACGGGTGAATTGCATGTCAATATAATATATCAGTTATTACCGGTGAAATAACACACAGGATTTGAAATTTCCTTTGTTCACCGAAACAAAGAATTGGGAAAATATGAAATGAAACAAAGAGAAAAACAAGGGAATTCTTCTTCACATCTTTATCTTTCATGAAAGAACCTATTTATATGCTTACAAGCTAACATGGTGAATACAACTTGTTTACACCCGACAAATACCACTATGGGTCTCGAAGAGGTTTTTAAGAGATTAAAAACCCAATTCGACTTAAGGCCCAAACCCAACCAGTATCCACATCTAGATCATAGGGAAACGCGAGCAATGAGTTGTAGACAACTCTAACACAACGACGAAAACTGTCAGAAGGGGCAAGTGGACAAGTGACCAAAGTCGTTGCAACTGAGATGCATGCGGAAAAGCACGTGTCGAGCATCCACTACCCATGCCACCTATAAAAGGAGAAGAAGACCTCTTCATAAACGACAACCAACTCGACTCAAACAAATACAAATGATCAAATCCAATCAATTACAACAACTACAAAATCCTCAAAAGTTTTCATTGCTACTCAAAAGTTAGCCTTCTTGGAAAAACATGTATCCTCGACCTAATCCTTAACTCAGTTCTTCTCTCGCAACCCCTCTTAAAAGCCTTCAATCCAATCTGACTTGCAACCCAAACTCGCATCTGAAAATTTTTCGACCTTCACACTACTTTCCAACTAAACTTCATATTCTTGTCTGAAGATCACCATCCTCACTATGACTACCTTCAACTAGTTTCTTGAGAGCCTCATACCTTCACAACCTCAAAAACTCATCCCCAACATCATCATATCTTTTTATTGCTCTGCCAACGAACCTGGTATGATTTCCAACAGATGTTCATATTTATTGATGATCTCTATCAACCAACGCCAGCTTGTGGCTTAGTCTATGGATGATTTACTTTATGCACGTGTAATTCCACCTACATTGCAACTACTTAATTTATGTTCTAAGTACTTGCATCCGCTCTTCCCTTTTCTTTGCCTCATTGGCTCTTCCAAGTCTTGGCTCCGATAACTGGAAATACCAACCACTGGTTCTACAGTCTGCTTAAATCGTAAAACCATTGTCGTGTTCTGGTTCAGTATTCGACCAACCTGACTTGGAAATGTCGATCTGTCAAACCCCTTCTCCTAACTCTGGGAAATTGAATTGCATACTCCGAAAATGAACACGCCAAACATTGAATTTGGATTAGGGGCAAAAGAAAATATTTAAAATCCTCACGAGGGGCATAGAAAAGAACAGTACAAGTAAGAGGCCCACTTACCCCACTTTCACTTGATTTTGAACGATGGTTCGTGGGTTGCAAATCAGAAGCAACCACTAACCATGTCTAGTAGCAGTGTCTACTAATGGGATGCCTACTTGAAGGCAACTAGAAGGCTAAGACAACATAACTAGATCGCTATGGGCAGGCCCACGACACCATGGTCCAAGGCTTCTAGCCTTCCCCCCATTCGCCCTAATTACTTATACTGCACCTGCCTTTGCAGCGAGATACTCCGCAGAGATGCCCACTCACCCAAGCACCTGCGTATCCGTTCCTTCGGAAGTTTGCCACTGAGTGACAACCCCGGATTCCACAACGACAAATTTTTGGGCACGAACATAATCTAGCACGCCCAGTGGGACTCTTTTGCAGTGCATGTCTAAGTTCCAATATACGGAGTGCAGGCGCAACTCGAAGAGAAGATTTGTGAGGGCTACTCCACAATTAGAAGTTCTTGGGCCACCACTAATGGAGGGAAATTTAGAAACTCCTCATGATGAATGCCTCGAGGATATCATTAGTCCAGAATTGGCTAAGGAAGAATTGATGAGGTTTATCACGGATGCCTTAGCACCCATCTGTGATCAAATGAAGGCTCTGAACAAACAGGTTTATGAGCTCTCTAATCAAAGGAAAACAGATCCGAAAGGGACCGACACCCCACCTCCAAAGGCAGCAAGCCCGGATAAAGGGAAACGAACCATGGATTATGGAGTTCTTATTCTGGAACCGTGAGATTCATCCGGAAGAGTCGAAACTGACCACCCTATTGGGAAGAGTCGAAACTGAAAGTGGCCAAAGGTGTCCCGACTGGCATCAAAGGAAACACTGAGAACTGGAGAAGATCTTACGACACGGGGTTAGAAGAGGAATCCAGGATGAACCAAAGGCCACCCCATGTAATCGAGCGTTAGGCCATAATGATTGAAATGGCCAAGATAATGCGTGTGATCCAAGAACAACCAGTGCCTCCTCGGAGAGCCAATGTCCCTATATATAGGAAACCTTATCCCATGTGAGTGGACAAGGACAATAATTTTCCCATGAATTTCAAATCGCCATCTTTTTCATTATTTGGTATATATGGCAGTACGTCATCCCTGGAACATATAGGGAGGTTCTCAGTCCAATGTGTAGCTCTTGAAGATAATTCTTATCTCAAGTTACGTCTGTTCAACAACTCTTTAATTGGATATGCATTCTCGTGGTATACTTTGCTACCAGAAGCCTCCATACACACTTGGGGGAAAATGGATGCTAAGTACCATGAGGAATTTTACCAATCAAGCCTGAGGTTACAATTGATGACCTAACTTCCATCAAACAAAGAGAGCATGAAACCGTTGAGGGTTTCATAGCCAGATTTAAAAGGTTGAAGATGAGGAGCAAGTTCCCCATGAAAAACGGTCAGATGGTGGCTATTGCGCAAAGAATATTAAGGTTCTCACTCAAAAAGAAGTTCAACGACACCACTTTCTTGGGCCTACAGGAGATAGTGGTGTTTGTGTCGAGATTTAAAAGGCTGTTGGAAGAAGAACAATGACAGAAGCACAAATCTAAAGTGTCTCCCTTCTATAAAAACAAGGTGCATGTTCATCACGTAGACCACAAAATGATGAGAAGGAATCCTCCGTAAATGAAGGGTAGGAACTAAAGGTAGCTACCGTTGAGATCCAAACTTCCAGAAAAGGGTCCATAACTGTCAAATCATTGGTCAAGCCTTTGCGATATCAAATGCCTGTCAACCCGACCGAGGATACTTTGCCAACAAAGTCCTGACTTTCACTTCATATTTGTTCCACTTGACCAAAGCTGGAGAAATATATGATGAATTGGTCAAAGAAAAGGTGATCAAGCTTGATCCCCAGAAAGTGATGCTTAGACTAGAAGAGATCAAGGAAATGCACTTATGCAAGTGGCATGTATCACCACATCACTCTACTACCAATTGTGTCCAGTTCAAGGACATAATCCAAAGTTTAATCAACTAGGGGCATATCGCTCTGGCCCCAATTCCAAAAATGCAAATGATAGTGGACACCAATCCATTCCCTGTGGCATTAGTAAACATGGTTGACCTACAATGGCTACAGCCCGACAAAGGCGGCATAACCTGAAAGGATCAATTATAAGTCCATAAAGGAATTCAGGGCCATGAAGACTTAGGAGCTACAATGGTTAGGGTTTGGTCATGTGCAGTAAATGCAAGGAAGAGTGTGTACTAGAAGCCCCCACCTCAGACTGGAAGTTGGAGAGGTTGAGAAAGGCATAAGATAAAGATCCTAGAAACTACTATGGACCTCACAGTCCTAAGAGAGAATCTCCCTTGAAGTTCAGTCTTTCAAAATCTAAGGGATATCCACAAATAAGGACGGATAGCCGATCAGAAATTTCAAACCAACCAGTGTGGTTCTGATGGCTGAAAGGCCATTTATGTGGTATCACGAGTTTCCCGAGTAGGGAAAACCATTCTCTAGAATTGGAAATGGTACATGGTTGGTAAAAATTGGCAAACTCGGAAAGGATTTAGGATGGACTGCTAGACGCAGGATCCAGATGAAATTCAAGGCCGACCAAGTCTCTTAGGTGACCTTGGGGGAAAACCCGCTAGAAGATTAGCCATGCTTGGGGGTAACCTCGCCAATGACCAACAATGAGTTGGTGTGTCCTCTTGAGGAAAACAAGAAGAGGAAGAAAGATATGATAAACTCCCAGAGAATTATACCCCTCTCAAGCTTCACAACTGAAACTCTAGCATGAGTCAAAACAAAGATCACGTTTGATGGTTCTATTAAAGATGAACTATCAAGTGTCCAGTCCAAGAATCTCCACTTTTCGACAAAAAAGAATTGTCCTAACCATGAGGTCCAACTTAGCGACGATTATGACATGACCGATGACGAGCTAAAAAAGTTCAAAGAGGACCTGCTGAAGATCATGGAAACAGAAGACTTGCTCGATGAGAAGCTAGAGGAAATACATCAGAAGCTTAACCTGATGGTGGTACTTCCAGAACATGTAATGACCGTTTATCACCAGGTAAACCAAATGAAAAGCAATGTGATCGCCTATAAACCATCTCGAGCAGTGATAGAGATACCGGCCAACTGCGAAGGAAGTCATGTTTTCATTTCAAGATCTAAGAACTTCAAAGAAAAGATGATTTTTTCAGATCCCACTCAGGAAATGACAAAACACCTCTGGCCCATCTTCATCACTGCCTATTTAGAAGGCATCTCGATCAACAAAGCCTTAATCGACGAGGGAGCTTCTATCAATGTCGTGCCATCCAGAATGCTGGAAAGGATGGGTAGGACTATTTAGTACTACTTGCCGACAACAGCGATAATGTCCAACTTCACTGGAGCCACCACCGTGACTCTTGGGGTTTTACCTCCAGAAATTTTGATCGGGTCTAAGAAGTTAATGCTGGATTTCTTTGTGATTAATAGCACGGATAGCTAAAACCTGATATTGGGATGGGATCGGATCCACAAGAGTAGTGTGTCCTATCCACTCTTCACCAACAAATCACTCTCTGGAACCCTAAAGAAAACACTTTGAGGGAAGGTGTTTGGGAAGTTATCCAAGCATATACAAAGCCATTCATAAATAACCCAACGTAGCTGAGGCTATTTTTTATGATCATGGCCTTGGAAACATCAGTTTAATTGGAAATAATAAGAATGGTCGACCAACCCAGATTACTACTCACAAGGTAGTAATGCAAGAGCTTTCGACTCTTGGGGAGGGACCCATTCTCTGAATAGGGTAACCAAGGGTCCCAACACGACGAGGACCCATATTTGGATTCGTGGAGTATATCTCTTTTTGGGACCATGGAGTATTGAAGAAAGATCCAATCTCGATCAGATTTGATTTATACCAGTTTATATCAAGATATTTTGAGAGTGCTCTAGAGTTCAAAGAAAAACATATATGGATATTTGTGGTATCATCTCAAGAAAAGAAACAGAGGAGGAACATATTATTAATTTCTGAGTAGATATTACAAAATAGATCCAGACGGGTCTAAAACAAGATCACTCGACAGGGGGACAACCCATCCGTGCGCCCATCGAGTGCCTTCATAAAACTATCACCTACGACATCCAGGAGATCGCCCAACATTTTTTGCTAGTGCTGATCATCTTCTATGATTAAGAAAAAATATACATCAATCTCAGTCGCTTGCTATTTCCAGGCTATAACGGTTGGCGACTTGGGTCACGTATCCTTCATGCTTTGAGGATGAAAGGACGATGGCCTTGAAGATCTGAACACGGGCACACAGAACGTCAAAAGTAGAAAGGCGTGTGGTCATTCGTTAGGGAGAGTGCTTAAATCTCCATATTTTTTTTTCTTTCGGCGGCTTCGAAAGGAAGGGTCGCTTGGTGAGGATCTGGAAAACTAGAGAAACATTCCAGATCGGAAACCCAGTGCTCAATGGTTTTTTTCCAAAGACGGGCCCGAAAGATATGCTCCAAAGGTTTGACTTTCGGAGTTATTCTCAAAACCATCGAAAGATCTTCGATGATTGGAGAGTACCCAAGAGCAGAAAACAAGAGCAAAGTAAGTATCGGTAAGGGTACCTTACAATCCGGGTCCGAAATTCCACCCAGATCTAAGCCGGGGAGAAAGCATATAAAAGTGGACTCTCCGAGTAGGTGAATAGGGGGATCGATCTCTTTGAAACAGGGACATGGAGACAAAGGACAAAACGACACCCTGTGTCAAACATGAAAAGTGGATTCTGGGTATCGCTACCATCGCCTTTAATACAAAAGATAATATTTCAAGGGACGATGACGTGATCTTAGGAATCCAGGCCGCAGATCCATAGAGGAATGGCACCTGGTTTTAGGGTTACAAAGAAGGATTCCTCCCTTTCTTTCTTTTTTGGAAACAAAATCAGGGACCATAAGTTTTGGGAAGCCACATAGCCTCTTTGGGAACGACAAAGAAAAGGGAATGATCTTTTGGTTTGCAGCAAAAAAATTATAGAAGAGAAGGCATGCATATGCACAGACGGTAGGGCTAGTGGAAGCGCAAATAGTGGGCAACGTGAATCCAAAAGCCTTTTTAGTCCAAAAGGCTTCAAAATTCAGGGGGCATTATTACACCCAAAAAATACCATCACGGGCCTCAGAGGGGTTTTAAAGAGATTAAAAACCCAATCTGACATAAGGCCCAACCTAAGCTAGTATCCACAGCTGGATCATAGGAAAGCGCTGATAAGCCTTATTAAGCATCATTTTATACCCTTTTATGATTATTTTGTATTGTTTAAATACCAAAATATTGGAGAAATTAACATATTTTTTGAGAAATGTGCATAATTGGATAAAACTCGGAATTACGAGAATTTAGGCGAAAGAATCACCTCAATCGGAGTTATATTAAAGAAGTTATGGTCGAATGAAAGAAGGCCACAAAAAGGTTGAAGGAATTCAGTAGGGGACGTACGGAATCCAAAAAGACAGCCCAGACCCAGTTCGGTGAGTGCGTCCTGAATCCCTTAAGCCATGTTCGGTGCGCATGTACTGAAGGCTGCATCTCCTTTTCGACGCACGTTTGATGAACCCGGATAGGCGACTTCGGCTGGTGCTTACCAAACCATTCTTAAGCCCTTTCCTTGCGCGTTGACCAGCCCGTTGACCGCCGAAATGCACCCCAACCCTTTCCTTCCTTTTTGTGGAAAATTTTTCCAAATCAAGATTGGATTTGTTTTCCATTGTTTCAAGGAAACCTTTTTTTTTATTAGGATTTATAGTACGTTTTTAATTAGGAATTAGATTAGCTTTTTTCTTGAGGACTTCAATTTAATTAGTTTAATCATTTTCCTTTTAGAATTTAAATTGTGAACTCTTGTGACGACCCGGAAATTCAAAAAAGGAAAAATTGGAAGGAAATGACGATTTTTCCCTTGGTTATGGGGGGCAAAAGTTGAATTTTTGTTTGGGACCTTGTTTGGACTTTCTGTAAGTACCGTTCGATAGGTCTCGGGACGCTGAATCCGCAGACAGACGACATGCGTAAATCGGAGTTCGGATGTGAAAGTTATGGGTCTCGAACAGTGAGGGGTATTTTGGTAATTAACCAAGGAAGGGTAAAATGGTAAGTTTAGGAAGTATGGTGAATCAGACAATCAAAGTGGCTGATTCAGCCATGGTGGGTGAGTCACTTTGATAATTAAGTGACATCTGTCACTGTGCAGAGCACGATTGGTGGCATTATTTGGATATATGTAATATAGGTTTGAATTAATGGATTCATACGTTTGTACAAAAGGGAAAAACAGAGCATCATTAGCAGACCTCAATCTCAGTATGATTGATCTACCCAACAACCAAAACCAATTGAGAGGATATCCAGAGAGGAAAACAAAGAGAATTAAACGGGGAGTTATCAACCTTGAGCAGAGTTGAACCTAAACTTAGAAACCAGAAAACCTTTGATGAACCTAGGGGTCTAAGTCGAATTGTTAGACGTTTATGAGTGAAATTGATATTGAATTTAGCTTCCTGGGATTGAGACGAGTCAAGCCCAATTAAATTTGAAGGGAATTCGAGTCGTTTGGTCTTAGAACAGAAAAGGGGAGAACTTGGGTTTTTTGAGCTTGAGTCGAATGGATTGGAGACATGGAATGTTGAAATTGGACTTGGGAATCCGTTTATTAGAATCCCACGATGCTTCCTGATGCATCAATTAAAGGAAAACGATGAGAATTGATGGAGATTAGACGATGCACAATGTACGACAGTTCTTCGAATAATCGAGTTCGAACTGATGGATTGAGGTAAGTGTTGATGTAATTAGGTTTATAGAACCTAAATTGGGTCTATAAAGATGCTAATGGACGATTAAATTGTAGGAATTGATTTCGAATTGATGGATATCAAACCGGGTCACCTCGCGGGTTGTACGATCCGTTTTACAGATAAACAGGTGAAGATGGTGACACTATAGCAGGCGCGTGAGTTTCACGCGCAGCCACTCACGGCAGCACGTGAGGGTGCGTGGGACCGATTCCCGAGGTGAGTTCAACATGAATTTTGTTCTACGCAATGTAACGAACATTTTAGCGTTGGTTTCGAGTTAATCGGACACCGTTTCGATATTGTTTCGAGGGTCCGAAGGTTTATGTTACGTGTTTAATTCATAATGAATTTTCGGAAAATTATGGGGAATTAGCACGATGTTAACTAAGTTATTAGTGACCCTGAGTATTGATTTTGGACAGGATTCGAGATTCCTGGAAAATGTCAGAAATTACGAAAACGCGTACAGCTCGGAAAGCGAGCGGTTTGGACGGTGTGTGAGTGGACGTTTGTTTTATAAACTGATATGCATACATAGTTAAATGTTTTACATGATTTATGGCATGATTTGAATTGCAATGATTTGATATGATTATTTCTGGTTTTAATGCTTATTTTAATCAGTGTTTTTGGCACGTTTTTCGAAAAACTGTGAAATTAATGTTTTGGGCGAAAGCACGGGATTTGAGATTGATTTTGAGTCGGGAAATTGATTTGGTGGATTTATAATGCTTTTTGAGATGTTTTATGGATTTATGTAAAAAGGGCAACTGAGGTTGCGATTGTACGGATTTGCATGGAATTGATGATTTTGGGCTAGGTGTGGGATGTAAAAAGAATGTTTTGAATAGTATTGTGAGTTGAAGATGATTTGATGAAATTGAATGATTTTCGGATATGATTTTACGGATTTACGTGCATTGAATAATTTAATGATTTTACGGATTTACGAGAAATGAGAAATGAGATTTGGGGCATGAGACCTTGTGAGAAATGGTTTTGATATGATTTTAATAATGATTTGGAAATAATGATTTTGATTGTGTATTGATGTTCGATGCCCCCAGATGTGTAATTCCTGGGTAGACTTCGGATGTGTAATTCCCGAAGTGACTCCGGATGTGTAATTCCCGGAGGGACTCTAGATGTGTAATTCCCGAAGGGACCAGATGTGTAATTCCCGGTGAGGCTGGATGTGTAATTCCCAGCAGGATGACGACTCTGGATGCGTAATTCCCAGAGGACCCTTGGATGTGTAATTTCCGAGTTATATGCTTTATTGTATGATAAAATGGTTTTATAAAATGGTTTTATGAAATAATTTATATGTTGGGTTTGAGAGCCTGTATTTGTTGTTTTCATGAGATTTGGCTAGAAAGCTGGTGATGTTTTTCATATGTTGATTCTATGCATACATAGTTTGGCAAACTGGAGGGTAAATGTTGTATTTTGATAAATGTGTTCTAAATGATATTATTTTTGTCCACTCACACCTTTCCTGTTTTGATGACCCTCCAGGTCGTGGCACGACGTTCGGGGCTGATCGAGAGGTGGAGGCATGAGCAGAAATTAGTACAGTTATCACTTGTCTAACAAGTGCTGAAGGGTAGTTTCGGGACTTCGGTTGACTTGTTAGACGGGAGCAAGACCTGACACAGTTATCAAAGTCCAGTTGGGACGGGTCCTGTCAAATTGGTATCAGAGCATTTGGTTACTTATTTGCCATGCCTCTGAGACACGAGCCCTGTGCGCGGCCTGGTGATGAGACGAGATACGAGGGTATGTAGAATTCCTAGAGTGATTATGACCCGGGATTGGGGGTCGAACATTATATCATGTGTTCTGGTTGTGTCGGACTTGTGTTGGTCTGAATGATTGTTTACGATAACGATATGGTATATGGATGGGCATGTTGGGCCCAGGATAAACTTGACCCAAGGATAGGGGGTCGGATGAGTGACATGGTTTGTCTAGGGGTGTTTGCTAGGTAACCGGATATGCCAGTGGTGGCATTGATGTTAGTGGATGTTGAATTCAGACTAGAGAGGAGTCGAGACATTGGATTTGGACTTAATAGGAGTCAGAAGTTGGTTTAGGACTCGGGATAAATCATGATGTGATATGAGGGCTCCAGATGAGCCGGGAAAGATGGAAAACGTGGTTATGGTTGCACATAACGAGTAACGGTTCACGTGGGAACTCGAGGTAAGAAATTGGATGTGAATTAAGTCTCCATGGTTGTTGTTGGAGAGGTATATTCGAATTTCGGGGACGATATTCTTTAAGGGGGGGGGGGTGCCCTTGGTTATGGGGGGAAAAAGTTGATTTTTTTGGGACCATGTTTGGACTTTCCGTAAGTACCTTTGAATAGGTCTTGGGACGCTGAATCCGTAGACAGGCGTCATGCGTCAATCGGAGTTCGGACGTGAAAGTTATGGGTCTCGAACACTGAGGGGTATTTTGGTAATTAACCAAGGAATGGTAAAATGGTAATTTTAGGCAGTATGGTGAATCAGAAAATCAAAGTGGCTGATTCAGCCGTGGTGGGTGAGTCACTTTGATAATTAAGTGACATCTGTCACTGTGCAGAGCACGATTGGTGGCATTATTTGGATATATGTAATATAGGTTTGAATTAATGGATTCATACGTTTGTATAAAAGGGAAAAACAGAGCATCGATAGCAGACCTCAATCTCAGTCTGATTGATCTACCCAGCAACCCAAGCCAATTAAGAGGATATCCAGAGAGGAAAACAAAGAGAATTAAACGGGGAGTTTTGAACCTTGAGCGGAGTTGAACCTAAACTTAGAAACCCGAAAACCTTTGATGAACCTAGAGGTCGAATTCGAATTGTTAGACGTTTATGAGTGAAATTGATGTTGAATTTAGCTTCCTGGGATTGAGACGAGTCGAAACCAATTAAATTTGAAGGGAATTCGAGTCGTTTGGTCTTAGAACAGAAAGGGGAGAACTTGGGATTTTTGAGCTTGAGTCAACTGGATTGGAGACTTGGAACGTTGAAATTGGACTTGGAAATGCGTTTATTAGAATCCCACGATACTTCCCGATGCATCAATTAAAGGAAAACGATGGATTGAGGTAAGTGTTGATGTAATTAGGTTTATAGAACCTAAATTGGGTCTATAACAATGATAATGGACGATTAAATTGTAGGAATTGATATCAAATTGATGGATATTGAACCTGGTCACCTCGCGGATTGTAGGATCCGTTTTACAGATAAACGGGTGAAGGTGGTGACACTGTAGAAGGCGAGTGAGTTTCACGCGCAACCATTAACGGCGGCGCATGAGGGCGCGTGGGCCCGATTTCTGAGGTGAGTTCAACCTGACTTTTGTTCTCTGCAATGTAACGAATATTTTGGCGTTGGTTTCAAGTTAATTGGACACTATTTCAATATTGTTTCGAGGGTCCGAAGGTTTATGTTACGTGTTTAATTCATAATTAATTTCTGGAAAATTATGGGGAATTAGCACGATGTTAACTAAGTCATTAGTGACCCTGAGTAATGATTTTGGACAGGATTCGAGATTCCAGGAAAATGTCGAAAATTACGGAAATGCATGCAGCTCGGAAAGCGAGCAGTTTGGATGGTGTGTGAGTGGAAGTTTGTTTTATAAATGATATACATGCATAGTTAAATGTTTTACATGATTTATGGCATGATTTGAATTGCAATGATTTGATATGATTATTTCATTTAATGCTTATTTTAATCAGTGTTTTTGGCACGTTTTTCGAGAAACTGTGAAATTACAGTTTTGGGCAAAAACCCTGGATTTGAGATTGGTTTTGAGTCGGGAAATTGATTTGGTGGATTTATAATGCTTTTTGAGATGTTTTATGGATTTATGTAAAAAGGGCAACTGAGGTTGCGGTTGTACGGATTTGCGTGGAATTGATGATTTTGAGCTAGGCGCGGGATGTAAAAAGGATGTTTTGAATAGTATTGTGAGTTAAAGATGATTTGATGAAATTGAATGATTTTCGGATATAATTTTACGGATTTACGTGCATTGAATTATTTAATTATTTTACGGATTTACGAGAAATGAGAAATGAGATTTGGGGCATGAGACCCGTGATAAATGGTTTTGGCATGGTTTTAATGTTGATTTTGAATTAAAGATTTGATTGTGTATTGATGTTCGATGCCCCCAGATGTGTAATTCCTGGGTAGACTTCGGATGTGTAATTCCCGAAGTGACTCCGGATGTGTAATTCCCGGAGGGACCGGATGGTTATTCCCGGTGAGGCTGGATGTGTAATTTCCAGCAGGATGACAACTCTGGATGCGTAATTCCCAGAGGACCATCTGGTGTGTAATTCCCGAGTTATATGCTTTATTGTATGATAAAATGGTTTTATGAAATGATTTATATGTTAGGCTTGAGAGTCGGGATTTGATGTTTTCATGCGATTTGGCTAGAAAGCCGGTGATGTTTTTCATATGTTGATTCTATGCATGCATGGTTTGACAAACTGGAGGGTAAATGTTGTATTTTGATAAATGTGTTTTAAATGATATTATTTTTGTCCACTCACACCTTTACAGCTTTGATGACCCTCCAGGCCGTGGCACGACGTTCGAGGCTGATCGAAAGGCGGAGGCATGAGAGGATATCAGTGCAGTTATCCCTTATCTAACAGGTGCTGAAGGGTAGTTTCGAGACTTCCGTTGACTTGTCAGACGGGAGCAGGACCGGGCACGGTTATCAAAGTCCAGTTAGGACGGGTCCTATCAACTCTTATTTATCTGAGAATTAATTTTCTCCTACAAAAAGAGAAGCTTAGGTTATTTGTAAAAGGTCGCACATTCTTTGTACCAAAACTCTATAAAAACCAATTCTCCCTTTCTTTTTAAACCGAGATTTCTCATACAAAAGTAAACTTCACCATCCTCCATAATTCACCATCGTCCATTGACATATAAGGAGTATTCCTAAGTGTCTCATCAAGAGTGTCTAACGTATTCCTAAGTGTCTCATCAAGAGTGTCTAACCACCTAACATCTATTGGGCGTATTCCCGAGGATTCAAAGTGTAACTCAACCTCTTAACCCCGTAGTTTTCTCTTTGTACTTGAATATCGTGTTTATTGGATTGATCATTAATCTTATTATGGTTCTATATTTTGTATTGATTTCAATAATCTTCCATGCTATGTTTATGCTTAATGCTTGATTAGATATAGGGCGTATCTTCAAGTCTAGATCATTGAAAGTGTATAGGGCGTATTTCTGAGCACGTACTTAAGATAATGTACATGTATTTTATTAAACTTAGGTTTTGGAATTTTGTTGATTATGGGAATTGGCATAATTCATGAATGAGTTAGGTTTAAAGATAAGTTGATCGTGTAAATAATAGATTAGGTTAGTTTAGATTAGTTAACCAAGTAGGATAATAGAAACAATCAACTACCCTTCTAATTTATTAATCAAACGATAATCATGCTTTGGTATCCTCAGTCCCCAATTAAGAACAATTCCTGCTTATCAATGCTACAATCTACCCAAAAAAAAAAATTGCATATGTTTTCATTAAGTATTGAGTGTGACTTTGTGTTTACTTAAATACTTAATTTTAGCGTATTCACTTTTGGCGCTGCTACCGATGATTGAAATAACATCTTGTATGATTTCGTTTGTATAAATATGTTCATAATGTAAATATCATATTCGTACATAATTTTCATGCTTGTATATAAAGTGTAATATTTGTTGTTAAAAACATTTTCTTTGAAAATTTCTTAAAGACCCAATCTGACTTAAGGCCCAACCCCAGTTAGTATTCACAGCTGGATCATGGGAAAGCGCGAGCAATGAGTCACGGATCTGACACAACACCGAAAACCGTCAGAAGCGGCAAGGGGCAAGTGGTTAAAGTCGTCGCAACTGAGATACAAGCGGGAATGCACGTGTCGACCATCCAATACCCCATACCACCTATAAAAGGAAAAGAAGACCTCTTCTCAAACGACAACCAACTCAACTCAAACAAATACAATTGATCAAACCCAATCAATTACAACAACTGCAAAAACCTCAAAATTTTTCTTTTTTACTCAAAAGCGAGCCTTCTTGGTAAAACCAATATTCTTGACCTAGTTCTGGACTCACTTCTTCTCTTTCTCAACCCCTCTCAAAAGCCTTCAATCCAATTTGACTTGCAACCCAAGCTCGCATCTGGAAATTTTCCGACCTTCACGCTACTTTTCGACTAAGCTTCCTCTGGTTGTCTGAAGAGCATCATCCTCACTGCGACTGCCTTCAATCAATTTCTTGAGACCCACACACCCTCACAACCTCACAAACTCATCCACGAAATCATCATATCTTTTTATTGCTCTGTCAACATCCCCCATATGATTTCTAATGGATGCTTATATCAGTTGATGATCTATATCAACCAACGCCAGCTCATAGCTTAGTCTAGGGATGATTTACTTCACGCACATGTAATTCCACATTTAGTGTAACTACTTAATTTATGTTCTAAGTGCTTACATTCCCTCTTCCCCTTTCTTTGCCTAATTGGCTCTTCCAAGTCTTGGCTCCCATAACTGGATAACACCAACCAATGTTTCTACATGATGATTAAGTCATAGAACCATCGCCGTATTCTGGTTCAGTATTCGAACAGCCTGACTTGGAATGGTTGATCTGTCAAACCCCTTCTCCTAACTCTCGGAAACTGAATTGCATGCCACGAATATGAATACGTCGAACATGGAATTGAGACTAGACTCGAAATAATATATTTAAAGTCCTCGTGACAAGAATTGAAAAGAACAGCGCAAGCAAGATGCTCCACTTTCACTTGATTTCGACCGATGGTTCACATGCCACAATTCAAAACCAACCACTAACCCAATCTAGTAACAGTCTCTACTAGTGGCACCGCCTACTTGAAGACAGTTAGAAGGCCAAGCTAGCAGGACTGCCACGCCAGGGGTAGGCCCGCGGCACCGTGGTCTAAGGCTTCCAACCTTCCTCCCATTCGCCCTAACTACTTATACTACAACCCCCTAAACCACACCCCCCTGCAACGAGCTACAACGAAGAAATCCCTGCTCACCCCAAGCACCCGCGTATCCATTCCTTAGGAAGCTTGCCACTGAATGGCACCCTAGATTCCGTTACGACAATTTTTTGGGCACAAACACAACTATTTACATTGTGTCGGCTACAAATCACCAATCACATATAGGTTACAAGTGACTAGGGACAATAATAAGACACTTTGTTGCAAGACTATTAGATAATGGAGGTTATGGATATTATGGTGGTCATCAAACTCAAAATTTAAATATAAACATGAATGTATTTTATTGTAGGAAAATTAGATAAAATTTGAAATACAAGAAATTTATCTCTTCTAATCCCAATATTTTGAGGATTGAAACGAAAAACACATCGATTTTTATGTATAAGATACATTGAGTTTGATTAATTATCCAATCCAATCCAATCCAACCTATATATATATATATATATTGGATAAATGGGTATACAATTTCATTAATCCAAGTACAAAATGGAAACCTAAATACAAAAGATAGAAGAAAGACCAACTAAGAAAATTACAAACAAATTAAAAGCCCCTAACCACATAAAATAACAAGAAGCCTCCTTACAACAAAAATCCAAAACATCAAATCCCCCGCAGTAGTAAGCACAAGGAGGTCGTCGTCGTCAGCAGCTCCCTCGCCGCCGCCACTACCAAGAGAGCCATGAAATGAGATATGTAGAGAATGATGTTTAGGTAAAAAGTCATCAACAATATGCATACTCAAGCAATCCAAAAAACCAACAAAGATCATAAAATTCACCCATCCAAAAATAGAATTGGTTTGTTGAATGGAGGTAACATTAAAGAAAAACAAGTAGTTCTCATGAATGGTGAAGGATTTGTGAATGGAAGTGCTAATAAGATGAAAATGCATGATGAAAGCAATGCGAGAAGATCTATGTGAGAGAAGAGGGGAAATGGAGGACATCTGATCGATCCAATTATGATCGAGGATAAGGTAGAGAGCAACTCCGAAAAAGATAAAAAAGTTACCACAAAGGGTGAGACAAAGAGCAATCACCATAAAGATAAGGCAACCATCCAAAAGGATGGAGTAGGGGAAAAACCCAAAGGGTGGAGCAAACCGTCGACCCTGTCGAAGCCGAGGAACAACACAGCCTTTGGCACTTGAGGAGAAAGGGAGACCCAACGAAGAAGGATTCAAGGAGAAAGAGGGAAGAGGGGAGAAAGCATGCAAGGGTGGGGGAAGGCAGGGGTCACACTCACGGATCCACCACAAGTTGGTGGAGATCTGGAGGAGCCCCATCCCAAACTAGGGCCGGCTGGTTTTTTTCTAATCCAACCCATTCTTACTCACTAAACGAGCACTGCATAAAATGAAATATTAAAACACAATCTTAACTGACTTCCAATGAGGTATGAAATACTCAGAGTGCGCTAGATTTAATGAGAACAATATATTAGAAGACAAAATAAACAAGAAAACTAAACATTATAAATAAAAACTCGCCAAAAGTTTCACACAGATACTGGAGTTTTATTCACTCATTTGGTATATGGAAAGGAAAACAAACCTGCAAGAACGGTTAAATTTTTCCTCCTAATGGTAAATGATCCAGGCATCATGAAAATTGGCCATACATGTTCCACTATCTCAGGGGAGGTGAAAAGGCAAGAAATAGGGAAGTCAAACTCATTTACAGTTCTACTCTAAAGAACTTTTAGGGGCACAATTCTTCTGTACCAGAAGCGACCTGAAGTTGAGAGCATTTTCTGACAACCCAATGTCTGTGAATGCATTTAAAAGCCTCTCACCTGCCGAGATAATAAGATCTCTAGTTGTTGTTTGCTTCCACTGATCAATAACATCGCCTGCTTCTTTTAGCTGTACAAGCATTAGATAGGAAGAAAGAATGCAAATATAGTTTCTACTTGTCATCTTTTGTCTTGTCATTATCAAAGATTTCCATATCTCATCGATTCTATCTTTCTTTCCTAAACCAGCATGCAGAATAATGAGGAAGTCGTATGTAATCCATTCTCTTTGTGTGATTCCTTTCTCAGCTTCAACTACGGAGTTGGAATCTCCATTCTCAAGTTGCCCAACATTAACATAAATCTTTGTAAGGTTAATGTATCTCTCCCAGCCTTCATCTGAACCAGGATCATATTGCATTTCATCTAAAATATGTTGAACCTTACCAATCTTTAGACTTGCAGCACATGAACTTATCCAAAGATTGTATGTGAAGATATCTGGTGCAACCTTCTGTCGTTTCAGTTCTTCAACAACTAAGGAGATCTTTTCCACTTGCCCCACTGACATGTACATAGTCATCATCTCATTGTATGTAAGGGCACTAAGGGGCACACTAGACTTCTTCATCCTTTCATAGAGGTTCTCAGCCCTTTCACTCAATTTTTCCCCACCATAGGAGTGGAGGAGAGCATTATAGGTCTCACTAGTCTTTGCAGTAAGTGGTAGACCTTCAAAGTATCGTTCTGCGGCATCAATACCAAAAACTTTTGTCATCAAGACAATGCGGACCGCATAATCAGAGTCTGATAACTCAAACTCCTCATGGCTGACCATCCACTCGGATACCTGCAAGCTTGTATAAATTACAAAACAGAATCCAATAAATACTTAGCAATTACTAATATTGTATTTGGTTGTGTTACCAACTTTATTCTTCTATTGAAAACAATAAAAATGAATTATGCCTTAGTATTTTTTAAAACAACAGTTTGCTTGGCTATGACCACCTTTTTCTACATTCTTAAAGAAACACGTAAAGCCTGCAAACATGTTTGGTACTTACAAGTTGTAAACAGGTGTTTATTACAAGTCAAATAATTTGAAACCTACGTTGGACCAAGCCCAATGCGAAAAAGAACGACCAAAACTCCTTTAGCTAAATGTAACAACTAAAGCGTCTACCAAATTGAACTTTTAGTCTGTTCAACTTTCTAGAAACAGATACAAGAAGAATTTTACTAATAGATAAAAAGGAAAACAGAACCTGAATTGGAAAATCCAAAATTGAAAATGGAAGGGAAACAGTACAATACTAATTAAACTTGCTAAACCCATGCATTAAAACCTCCAAGGAGTCGAACTCATTGCTCCGACAAATAGCTTTGTACTTAAAGAGGCTACCGTGCCTCACAAATAGAACAAACCAAAGATCGAAAACTATTAATTTATCTTACAAAGTTAATATATAAATAAAACAATTGATTTGATGACAAACAAAAGCTGACATCTCTACATTTAGTTAATCAATCAGTTCTCAATTTTCTTGTTTAAAACAACCAATTAACTCGTTTACCTAGTGATAAATAGTGAAACTAAGAAAGTCACGAGAAAACTAGAGACACTGAGAACTGAAGGAAATGTCACACAGATTACAGCTATTGTCATATTAGGGTGGAGGGAGAGAGAAAGAAGGGGTAAATGAAGCAGAATCTACTTGCTGCAGATGTTGAGACTTCTTCAATATCCAACTCACCCAAACCATTGAGCTTTGACAGAACTTTTCTAAAACAATCAAGAATTTAGCAATAAAGTAACAACCTTATGTTTAACTGAACCTTTATGTTTAACTGCTTAGTAACTTTGAATTGAAATCCAAATACCTTACAGCACCCAACAGTTTAACTAGCCCAGCGTACACAAAGGCATTGATCATGCTTATGAACAAATCCTACATGAGCTGATGAGCGTATCTGTGATATAGATATGGATGGAATACCGGTGAAAAAAATTGAAACTGAGAGTTTAGCAAGTGCACATGCATTTCCATCTAACATTACCAAACACATATTAAACAGTTGGTAATTTTCCTATCCTCCTGTCAATGCCCACTCTGTGACTAAACTTAAGACTTGGAATAAGCAATTAACATAGCATCACTTTCAAACTTTTCTAAACCGACCCATTTCCAGGGCAGAGATAAATAGTTATTCAACATACCATGAGTGATCTTATTTATTTAATCATTCAAGTGCCCCATAGATTCCAAATAAACAGAACCACAATCACTAACGTGCGAAAATAAATCCTCAATGATTATTTTATCTACGTCCAGAAATAAAAACCACCATAACTTTCTAGGAAACCAAACGCGAAAATAGCACACAATGGAAGAACGTGCCTGAGGAAGAAAAAAAAAACAACCTCAAGAGCGTGCTTGTAACGCTGGGACTTTCTAAGGTCCTTAGAGATCTGGCGAAGCTCGGAAATTGTAACTTGGTTTCCTTCGCTGACCCATTTTTGAAGAACGTTGACCGCGCTTCGCTTGGGCAACCTGAGCCTGAAAATTCTGCTCTTGAGGTCGTCACTTTCCTGAGACGCTTGTACAATTTCACTACTCAGAGCACCTGAATAGAACAATCTAGAAACCTTGGGATGCAAAGTGCTGCTGAGGGTGCTTACACTGCATTTCCTAGGGTTTGCAAAATAAGAAGTTTAGAAATTGAAAATTTGGGCGTAGTTCGGCCCTGAGAAATGAATGGAATCGATTGATTTCAGCTTTGATATCCAATAAATAGCACTAAAGTTTATTGTTAAGAGGGTTTGATTATGAAATTTCAGAGCGTTGATTATACTTTAATTTTCTGCGCTTTCTTGGAAACCAAACGAGGAAATGAGAAAATAGCGAGAGGAATTAAGTTGTGCTGAGCGCTCACCCTCTAAGAGTGAAGAAGAGTGACCGAGATGCCATTATCGCCGTCGGGCTACCAAGGTTTACCCTTTGGATGGATATGTGCTGAAAATTAAACTTGTTTTTAAAATGCTGCAATACGTTGCCTCTCCACTTATTCTACTCGATAGTCCCTCCTCACTTAGTTCAAAAGTTTTTATATAGATTTGAAATGATTTGTTTTATTTATTTTATTGATTTATAATGATGTGTTAGAAATTTAATTTTTATTTTATTTTAATGAGTTTTCATTGGTTTAATAATAAATATAGGAAGTCCAACAAAATTGTTTCAAATCGTCAATTACCTCGTTGAGAGCCACGAACCCCAAATAATAACAAGTGCAAAAGATCCTATTTTTCACATTAATTTCCAAAAACTCACTTGTAGAAACTCAAACTTGCTGAGAGCCACGAACCAAAAACAGCTCTATTTGTTGGAAATAATGAACTCAGAAAAATGTGAAAATTGATAGGAAGGAAGGGAAATTGAGCGAATGATTGAATTGATGTTGTGATGTGCTAGAGATGTGAACCGACGTTACTGTTTGTGAGTTTGGACATATCAACTGAGTCAATGTTGGTGGCCATGATGCAAAGCAGAGAGATTGAAGATGGTTGATGAGATGATGCACTGGAATGAGGTCTAGGGTGAGTGGCTGCAAGTGGACTGGTCAGACCCTAAGGAATATGTGTTTTTTTTTTTTGCATGGCGCAAAGTAAAGAGATTGAAGATGGTTGAAGAGATGATGCACTGGAGTGAGGTCCATGGTGAGTGGCTGCAAGTGGACCAATCAAACCCTAAGGCATCATTTTATCAAATCATAAAAAATCATGAATTTTTATCTACGACATAAATTTTTTACAACGGCCAGTTTTCAATGGTTAATTTTTAACGGCTAGTATTTTAACGGTTACTTTTTAACAGCTAGTTTTTTTAATAGCTAGTATTTTAACGACTAGTTTTTAGCGGCTATTTTTTTTAAAGTCCTCATCTATATATAAAAAATTAGATTAGATTTCATTCATTCTCACTTATCAGTATCAAATCATATTTCTTCATCTTATTGTCACATCTCAATTTGTTTCAATATAATCTATCCATGGCTCACCAGTCATTACGTGATATGATGCTCAATGATGAAAATTTTGAAGATGAATATGAAGAAGTTTTACTTGCTAGTGTTGAACAACAACTAACTAGCAATGAAAGCACTTCATGTCGTTGTGGATCTATGGAGAAACGGATTGTCATCCATCGTGATAGAGCAAAAGGTCATGCAAAACTCTACTGCGACTACTTTTTTGATCCACCTGCATATCCTCCTTATAAATTTAGAAGGAGGTTTCGGATGAAACATCATCTTTTTCTTCGAATTCATGATGTAGTTGTACTCCACGATCTATACTTCCTTCAAAGAAGGAATGTTGCTGGAGTACTTTTTGGTTAGTCATCTCTCTAAAAGATTTGTGCTCCATCAAGAATGCTGCCTTATGGCACTTTGGCAGATTCATTTGATGAATACTTGAGAATAGCTGAAAGCACTCCTTTACTAAGTTGTAAATTTTTTGTGAAAGCAGCTTGCACAATTTTCAACGATGAGTACTTAAGATCACTAAATAGCGAAGATATGAGTAGATTGCTTGAAATTGGAAGACGTCGCGGATTTCCTAGAATGCTAGGAAGCATTGACTGCATGCATTGGAAATGGAAGAATTGCCCAGCTGCTTAACAAGGTACGTATTTTGGTCGTAGCCATAAACCATCTATTATTTTTGAAGTTGTAACTTATGATAACGCTCAAACTACGCATTAAATACACACGTAATTTAAGTATTATGCAATTTAAACCCTTTTTGTGTAGATGTAGTACTGCTAAATAGAGATCGTTCTTAACCGAAGAAATTAGAGAACATTAAGAATGTGTTAGTGAGAAATAATAATTAATGAATTAATGAATAAAAGAATTAATGAATTAATGAATTAAAGAAAATGAATTAATGAATCAAAGAATTAAAGAATTAAAGAATAAATGAATTAAAGAATTAAAGAATTAAAGAATAAAGATTAAAGATTAAAAATTAAAAATTATAAAATGAATTGGGGGGTTTTGAAAGATTGTAATCATACAATAAAGAAAACAAGTAAAAAACAATTAAGAACTTAATTCTACTTCTACTTTAACCTTTGTACAAGTGAACTTTCTTCAAACACAAATGTTTACCAACACTCTAACATTTTGCTCATATTGAACCAATTCCGAAATTCTACCTTCATCATTTCAATTACATGCATACATTTTTCAATACTATAAATGCACCGAACAACAGTCATAAACATTTATAATATATGATTCACCTAAAGTTTTTATTTCAATGTGCTTCAAACATTTAGATCTCTTCAACCCTATTCTAAGTACACCGAACAGCGGTCATAAACACTTAGCGTTAAATTAAAGGTTAAGCGCTAAAACATATGCAGTAAATGAAATTTAAAAAGTAAAATACATGGAGATTGTATTCCTACTTACAAATGCTAGAAAGAAAATACCAACACATATATTGAATTATAAATAAAACCAAAACAATAACAAGATTCTAAGTAAGGGGAGAAAGGTTATACTTTCGGAACCCAAGAACAGCTTGTGATTCCGAAAGTGGATGCAAATAATGAAATGTTATCCATAAAATTCTCTAAACAGCAGAAGAAACCTTATGAAGATGGAGAAATAAACATAAGAATGCGGACTGAAACTATAGAATTATTTTGGAAATATTCGGCCTAAGTATTTCTTAAGGAAAGCATAAAAATGTGTTTAAGAGCTTTCAATGAAAAGTCACAAGAACAAAGTTAAGAAAAAATGAAATTAAAAACAAAATGTAAAGACATAAATTAAAAAATAAGAATTAAAAAAGCGAATTAATAAGAAAATATACAAGAAGTTATAAATGGTCCCAAAAAATAAAGAACAAAATATAAAGAAGTTGAACTAAAAGAATAGAGAAAAATGGACAAACTAGGGACTAAAAACTACTCAAAAGGGGACAAAATTGGGGACCTTCAACTAATGAAATGGCCTCCCTATTTATAGAGGAAGTGCCAAAATTCAAATAATAAATATAAAAATAATTACAAAGAAAATGATGACTAATGATGGAAGTGTGCTGATTTTGGGCTGCATTGGAGCTGAAAAATCAGAGGAAGCAGTAAGAGGAGTGGCTTGGCATGGCTAGAGCAGCTAGGCAGGTAGGGTTCGGTAGGATGGCTAGTGCAGCAAATGATGGTTTCGGCAGGAAGCTTCAGGCCAGTCATAGCAGGCTTCAGCAAGACTAGCAGAAGGTGTAGGTGGGAGTAGCGCAATGGGCGCTGACATGCACAAAGTTGTTCAGCGCATGCGCACCAAACGCGCAAAATGGAGTTCGGCCAACCCTTACCGACGGCTTCCATTGGGCTAGAGAAGAGAACTTGGGCCGCGCAACTTGGGTTTCTGGGCTGGGTAGATTGGGCCCCGGATCTAGACTAGAATTTCTGGGCTGAAATTAATTTGGGCTTCGATTTTAAATATAAATTTGGTCTATCTACCAAATTTCGTCCATAATTTCTTTGTTATAATTCCAATTAGGACGATTCTTTCGTCAAAACGCTCCAAATTCCAAGTTTTATTTATTTGTACAAAAATCGCACAAAATATATTATTTTCTCCAATTGTTTGGTATTTTAAAGTCAAGTAAAAAGGGTATAAAACGGTATAAAATAAAACTCAATTAAGTGCCTATCAAATACCCCCACGCTTAAACTTTGCTAGTCCCTAACAAATACTAAAATTAAACTAAGAATTTAAAACAATTAAGCCTTTAACCATTTGTCTCAAAATTTCTTTATTATAATCATGGCATAAAAGATTTTCACTTGAAAGCATTTAAGAATATGGAATTCAAGATTTAATACATGATAACAAAATGTTTCAACAAGTAAGACAATGAGTAAACTTGGTTAAATGGATATCAACATGAATAAAACAAGTATGAATCAACTCACAAGGATATGCACTCATAAATTCACTCAATTTGTAAGGATTTATGTTTGCAATCAAAGTATGTGAGGAAAATGCTCATATAATAGATATAAAGTACTTTTGCAAAATCTCAAACAAACACTTCAAGATAAAAATTAAACAAACTTGCACAAATGAACCATAACCATAAGTTTACTCAAGTGATTGACTCAACAAATCAAAATTTACCATCTTAAGGATCATAAGGTCTTTACAAAGGTTGTAATGGGGCTAAGTTTAGAGATAAGGAAAATATAGGACAAATGGTGCTCAAATTCGTTCTAAGACTTAATAGACTCCCAAAACGTATCATAACTTCCCAACCTTAGTGCAATGATGTCAGTAATCCATCCCTTCGAACATAGGCCTAATTTCATCATGTTGGGCCTCAAATTCATTCTTCGTGTCGGATTTACAAATGTAAAGGACTTAACTCAAACATTACGTAATCAAACCTTATTACCTTGATAGAGACTCAAAACTTTTTTTTAATTTTTTTTTGTTTTCATATATCAAGATAATAACTTGTGTTAATAATACAACAAAGTTTGAGTAAGTAAATCCAAATAATACACATAAAAGTCTTTACAACATCATCATTTTCTCTTTACACGATCTTCATGTCTTTAACTGAGTCCATGGAACAAGGGTAAATGATGTCTATACTAGGCTCAAGTGTTTAGATAATCATGGTAATGAAAGAAAGGCTTAATGTGGGCTCAAAGAGGTTTAAACTAAGGGGGTCGCAACTTGTACGCACAAAATAGGGAATATGGATGTTGAATATGTGGTGTTAACCCTAATGCCTTAATCATGTCCAAAATTAGAGAATTTATCGACTTAAAAGCTTTGAAAATCACACAGAATAAGTTCTATTACTCTAGAGTTCATTAAAAACTATGGAAAGTAGTTACGAGACATATGTATATCAATTTAAACAAAGAACTTATGAATCACTCATGAAAAATGTATATAAAGTTCTAACGCTCACATAAGGTTCATATGATTCATACTACCTTAACATGCTCGTTTACATACCAATTTACATGCATTATCCACAAGTTATAACACCTAATTACAAAGTATTAACAAACAAATTCAAGTTCTAGCGATCATCTCTATAGGCATAACGTATTCATTTCTGTTCATTTTTATTATTGACAAGTTAAAGGGCATCCTAAGACTTGTATAAACACTAAGTTAAAACAAACAAAAAAAGACTCAAGAAAGCAATAAATAAATAATTTTTTTTATTTTCGATTTTTATTTTTGAATAATTTTTATAAAACAATTTTATTAGACATTTAAAATTATAAACCATTCCCCCACACTTAAATTTTACATTGTCCTCAATGTAGGAAAATAAGAAGTAATTGAATATAGAATCGAAGTAAGGAAGACAATTTAGGAAAATAAAGTAAGAAAACAATAAATAAATAAAATATGGGAGTGAAGGGTAAAAAGTGTTTCCCTCGATTCGATTTATCAAACTGCTAGAAGGGATTTTTGGTCCTTCTTCGAGTAAATGCGTAGGCGTGCCACCACCCGGCCACCAAATGGCCTGAATGGAATTATAAGTATTGGATACGTCCCTAAGGCTGACTTCTGACCTTACGATTGTGCGACTGAGTAAGGAACCTTTTCTTGGTCTGGGTTCTTTCACTCCCTCGGGGTCGAGGGTGCTTAGGCTTTGAACTTATATATATATATATATATATATATATATATATATATATATTAATTATGTGAATGAAGTGCAAGTGCAATACTTAATTAGCTATACTTATAAAAAATAAATTTAAACGTAAACGTAATAAATTGATACTTAAAAGAAAAGTAATAATTAAAAAAAACAAGAACTAGAAATTAAGATTAATAAAGCATTAAATAAAACTATTAAACGAACGCTAATGAAACGAACTTGAATCAAAACAACAATTGAATAAGAATAAACTTGAATTTAAAACAAACTAATTAAAAGTATTTTGAAAAAAATAAACTTACTCTAGAAATTGAAGAACTTGGCTACACTAAAACTTTGAATGAAATTCTAGTCTAAGAATTGAAGAGGTTCAAGGTAAGAGTAAGTTTGTGTATTGATGTTGATGTCCCATTCTCTTCTTCACCTTGGCTATTTATAGGGTTTAGCCAACCCACGAATTGGCCATGCTTGGTCTCCACTCCTCTGACTTGAAACTTTCCAAGTTGAGCCACTCAAAATTTCCAAGTTTGATCCACCCGAAATCCTTCAAAATCGAAACCACCCAAAATCTTTCCAAGTCAGGCCACCCAAATCTTTACAAGTCAGGCCACCCATATCTTTCCAAATTTGATCCTCCCGCAATCCTTCCAAATCGAGACCATCCAAAATCTTTCCAAGTCAGGCCACCCAAATCTTTCCAAATTTGATCCTCCCGCAATCCTTCCAAATCGAGACCACCCAAAATCTTTCCAAGTCAGGCCACCCAAATCTTTCCAAGTCAGGCCACCCAAATCTTTCCAAATTTGATCCACCCAAATCCTTTCCAAGTCAGGCCACCCAAATCCTTTCCAAGTCAGGCCACCCAAATCTTTCCAAGTCAGGTCACCCAAATCCTTCCAAGTCGGATTGTAAAAACTTGTCTTGTTAAGATGACTTGATTCACGGTGGATTGATATTGAACTGATTCGAACGAGAGAATTCTAGGTTGAAATAATCTTGGCTTGATTTGTTTCTTTATTTCGACCAATTGGCAATCAAGGCCAGGTGGGGTTTGATGAGAACCCGATCCGCATCCATATTTTCTTTCAAGCATGGGTTTGGTCGAAGAACTAAATTTAGTAACACTAAAGCCCAACCCCAATTTGATTGAGTGTCATTAGACCATTAGTGGCCACCACTTTACTTCTTAGTCTAAAAGCCATACAACCTGACCGACAATCAGACCACATGGTTGGTTCGACCAAAAATGTTTACTAAGATCAACCGGCCAAGGGATTAATTATCACGGCCGACCATGTGACCCGATTGACAAAAAAAAAAACTATGATATATTATGCATATAAACAAAAGCCCATTAATGTTTTGGTGGGTCCTATGACTCTAAATCCAAATATATATATACATATAAATATATATATATCTACACCACAAAAGTGGCGTGTAGAACCATGGGAACAATTCAACATTTTGAATTGTCAAGACCACATATTAATAAAGCAAGGGGATTTGGTGTGCCCTAACTCCAAATTCACATATATATATATATATATATATATACAAAAGTCATTACTGCCACAAAGATGTCGAGTGAAGTTATGGGTTCAATTCTAAAGTGTTGAATTGTCAAGGACATATATATATATATATATTTATAAACAAAAGTTATCCCTGCCACAAAAGTGGTGTGTGGCTTTGAGTATAATTCAAAGCTTTTGAATTGTTAAGGACATATATATATATATATATATATATAAAATAAAGCAAAGGTTTTTGGCCGGTGGCTTGAGAATTCACCATTCTCACAATCAGTGAGCCAGCTATACTCCTGACTTTCTTATTTTTAAACCTCTCTTTTGTTCATATTTCAAGTGCCTTCTTTTTTAATCAAAACCAAAACACCCGGCCACATCTCTACTTCAACATCCAGCCACCGCTTCATAAAATATTGACCCAAAACCCAACCCACTTCACCTGAAAATAATAAGCAAAAATTCATCCAAAAATCAAGAAATCCCAGCCAAGACCCATACAAAATCAAGCCGAAATCCACCAAGAATATCCAACCAAAAATCCTCCTTTGCTTCATATATTGGGTAGGAAAAAAAATTCACTCCACCACCAAACATTGCCCCCTTCAATTGGTTATCCGAATTCTAAGGGTGAGCAATTGAAATTGGACCTTCTTCCCAACTCCATTGATGAGGTAAAAACCCAAGCTCTTGTCTTCAATTTATGTATTTAATTTGGAGTTATGGGTATTAAACTTAGTTTAATTTTGGCTCTTAATCTTCCATGCCCCTTTCATCTTCTCCATTGAGACTATAAATACAAAGCATCATCTTCATTTCAAAATTCAAACCAAAGCCATTTTAGGGTTTTCAAGAATTCCCTCTTGGACATCCTCAAAATCTCCCATTACCTAACAAAAGTTACCCCAAATTTCGTCAAGAAGCAACTCCAAGTAACATTTGAGGTAGATTGCACTTAATTTTGGCATGAATGCTTGATTTTTAGTTGATTTTAGGGCTTGAATTTCCGGGTTGAACATATGGTGTTCTTGATGTTCTTGGTGTTCTTAATATTTCCCTTTTTTTATTTTTCACCCACTTGGTTGAATCTAAAATTTTCTTTGGCTCATGAATTTTTGGTTTTTGTAGGGAACAAATGCCCCCAAAACATGTGGTTAGCCACTTCAGGAAAGTCCAAAAAATCATGGACAACAATCCGGCACTAGGATGATCATTTCCATCACATTTGGCCCCACCGTCCTAGCTCTCATCTTGGTCCAAATTTCTCAAAAATTCCACCCGGCTTCTTGGAGTATTAGAGGAGGGTGGGGATGATGCCCCCTTGTTCTTACATGAAAACCTATATTGGCCTTCCCAATGGGGCCTTCCCAAGCCAACAAAAAGCTGGCCAGTTGGGTCATCTTGCAAGCCGACTGGGTCGAAGCCACAAAATCCTCCCCCAGCTGCATCCCATACAAATCTTCCACCTGCTCAAGGAAAAAAATGGTGTGACTGGTACAAAGCACTCAAGCAGAAGTTGAGTGAGTTCTGGGATGAAATCAGGATTTCTCGTACGTTGGAGCTTTGGCGACCGAGCACTTCTCATGCGACCGTGCACTCATTCACGCCGGGCTATGTTTTTGGTCTTCACCCAACAATTGCATGAAGCTCCATTTTGGGATGATGACTCCAACCTTGCTTGACTTGGCCGCTATGCTCGGCCTCCTCCCACATGGAGTGTACTACTCAGCCGCTAACCTCCCTGACCCAACACTCGAACTGAACTATGAAAAACACATCAAGGCTTACAATGGTTGGGTAAACTTTTACTATGGCTTTGATGGCAATACTAACGGGTCACCACTGCGGCCCACCAATGGGGTCTCTCGGGTGGAGCATGTAGCTTTCCTGCAACTCTGGCTCTGTAAGTTCTTCTTCTGCCTCCTATCTCTCTCGGTTACGAAACATGTTCAACCCTTGGCTGAGGCCCTTGTGAATGGCCAATGTGTAGCTTTAGGACCTTTAATATTGGGCTACCTGTATATGACACTAGCCAACATTGTCCATCCTACACCTATGTTGGCCAATGTCTCTGGACCATTATGGATTTTCCAACTCTGGCTTCAACTTTACTTCCCTGAGTTAGGGCCTTCGACCCCAAACTTTACCCATGACAAACTCCTTGGCAACACCCTACTTTCACTTCCTCTACCAACCCATAGTGTAGAAGAGTGCTTCAAATTCTTATACCATTGTGAGGATAGGACAGCTCAGCAATTCTCCATTTGTCTAGCCCGAAGTCACCCGAGCTATCTAGCTTTAAGCCTAGACATTATTCCTACAAACGATGTTGCTGATGAGCACAAGAAACTATGGGCCAGCATCCTCGTCACCCGGGACATCCCATTTGGCCTCCTAGCTAGTCCATCAAACAACTATGACTGTGGTTGTGAGTTGTATTACCCAGCTGTCATGTGTCGTCATTTTGTGTTTTCTCAGGCCATCTCGAGCCCAATTACATAGTCTGAAAACCTCTTCTCAACTTGAAGAATTTCTTTTAAGAAAGCAGAAGATGCTGAGCATCTTGATGACCTCCAAGCCCTCCAGCTCGACGAATTTGACATTGAGAGTCGCCATATGAGGTCCACTCTACAGGGATTTTTAAGACTTGCCCCACGCTCCCTAAGCGGCCCAATCCTAAGTAGGCGGCCTCAAGCTCCAAAGGTATTTCTACGTTTTTTTTACTTGGCATCTTTTTCATAATTAAATGCAATATCGTGACTTTTGTTTGGATTGGTCTTTTGAAGCTCAAGCCAAAGCCGCCTGCTCTCCTGCTCAACACCTGCCTACCAACCAGGGCGAGAAGAGTAAATCTCTGTCCACCCAAGGTACAATCCATCTTATTTGAATTATTTTCCATATTTTCCTATTTCGGCTTCACCCACTTCTATTCCCATTTTAAGGGGCCACTGAAGATTCAACTCGAAATGAAGAAAATCGGCCAAGAAAAGCATCTAAATGCCCAAAGTTTGTCTCAAATGCCCCCAGGCCGGTTAAAGCTTCGACCTCTACCACATGAACTCATTCAGCCAGCTCAGCCTCTGGCCTTCAGGTACGCCACTATTTTTATGAGATTCGTTTGATTTTTCACCACACAACTATTTTATGGGATTACTTATGTTCCCACTCTTGTATGAGTTTATGGCACTGACCACTAAAAGTATGGTCGCTTCGATTAGGGGAATTGGGGTATATTGCTGCTACTTTTTTTCATTTGGTACCAAATTCGTTCTCTAAACATCATATTCATAGGTTGGGAAGAAAAACCGCATCTAGCAGCTGGCCGATGATGGTGTGGCCGAATCAACGTCATTCGCACCAGCCCAAGTGAGTTAACTTTGCCCTATCATTATTTTTATTAAAATATCCTGCACTTCTCACTCATCCCCTCCTTCGTCATAGAATGGTGCTTTGGACCCGGAGACCATCATTGAGGAGACCATTCAAGGGCCTTGCCAACCCGACCTAGAGACCCTTGTTGAGGAGTTTACCCACAGGCCTAGCCCATCTTTGCAGGCGGCTTCTCCCCCAAGTGATGTTGATAGAACCAATTCCCATTCTCTCATGGTGAGCTATATTCATATTTCTTTCTTTCAATTTTTGAATTTTGGATTCTCAATATGGATTCGAATCAGGTGGATGCCGCTAGTCAGCTTCCCACCTTGGTCGCCCAACCGGCCTTAGAGGTTATTGTTCCACCTCATGCTTCCATTGCTCTAGGTGGGTCGACGCCCTCTACTCATGAGGTATGAATCACCAACATATGCATGTAAATATTTTGTATACCAATTATGAGATTCACCCATCTACATTGTTACCACAAGCGGCGACTACGCATCTTGCACTTGCTATAGGAGACCCGGTCGGGCCTGAGCGCCATACGACTGTTCTAAGTGGTGATCCGGTCGGATGCGATGCTATCCAGCCTTTACTTGACCCGATAAATTTACATACTCTCTTAGAAAAGAAAGTAGGCATGTACACTGAATATTTTTGTTATAAAGCCTAACACCTTTCATTTTTCCATGTAGACATCCGCCCCGGCCTTGCGTATTTCTTTCTCCTGGCTTGAGAAACTAGTTGCGAGTGATGATGACTCTCCTCCATCGGTTACCACTCTAGCAGTTGTGTCAGAGCAAGATCCCACAGCCGAGGCCACCATCCGAGGCTTTCTTGAGCGGGACCTTACCTCCCTTGCTTTCCAGGCCGACCTCAGCCAATTCAAATCCGCCATTGAAAACTTGGCACGATCCAACTCCTTGACCGATCCATCCACATCAAAGATGGTAGTGTTTTTTTATGACTGAGTTAGAGAGCCTTATTCCAAGCTACCTTGACTCATCTTCGCAGCTTGAGGTGAGCAAAGTCTTGGAGAGTGAAGTTGCTTCTATCAAGACTTCTCTTCGGGACACGATTGAGTTCAGTCGCCACAGCGAATGTGAGCTTGTATCCATTGAAGAGCGAAGTCGACAACTCTGAAATGTGATGTTGGAGTTGGATGCCAGAAAGCAAGCCCTCCTAAAGGAAAGAAGTGATAGGTTCCAAGCCACCCAGCCACTTGATACCCGACTCATGGCTAAAAGGACAGAGGTCAAAGAGGTTAACTCTAAGAGAAAAGCACATTTGGCTACGAAAGCTCATGGAGATCACCATTGGGCCACCCTCAAGTTGATATTGCGGTCTCACTTCCTTAGCCACTAAATATGTATCCCAGCCCACTAGTCTATTTTTATTTTCCCACTTGGCCACCATATTTTGTAAACTATGAGGCCATTTTTCCTGACTTGGTAGCCACTTTGCCATTTATTGGCATATTTTTGTAGCCACTTAACTACCCTAAGTAGTTTATGTTCAAAGCTTTTTGGCCACCAATTTTTTGGCCGACTTGTTTAACTTTGGTCACCTGTTGGCCCACCTTATAATGAAAAATCATTGGCTATTGAATTCAAGCTTACCCATTACATGATGCGCCACGACCAATACAAATTTATATTAACTGAAAATTTATTTCTAGTTGGTTGCTGTCATCTCCTAAGGCGCAGGGTAATATTTCTTAAGATACCGGCCATTTATTGGGAGATCATGAATTCAACCACTCATATAACTCAACCTATAGGCCCCTTTTCCTAGCACTTGGTGAACTAAAAATGATCCTTCCTAATTTGGAGACCATTTACCGAACCAACGATCTTTGGTTCTCACCGGTAATATTGTTTTCCACACCAGGTCTCCTACACCGAAACTTTTAGCTTTAGTTCTCTTATCATAGGCTCTGTCCACCGTCTCTTTTTGAGCCTTCAACTTTTCCAAGGCATTCAACCTTACTTCATCTAAATCATCCAACTCTTGAAACATGATCTGGTTGTATTCATCCTCACTCTATTCGGCATGGCGCGCTACCCTCAAATATTTTACATTCATCTCAAGTGGCAACACGACATCATGGATATAAGTCAATGCAAATGGAGTTGTCCCAGTGGCTGCCTTCTTTGAGGTTCGATAAGCCCACAAAGTGTTGGACAAGAGTGAATGCCAATCTCTAGAATTTTCTTCAATCATTCTCTCTAATATTCCCTTGATGACCTTGTTGCTAGCCTTGGGTTGACCATTGGACTGAGGATTATAAGGTATAGAGTGTGCTAGCCTTAAACCCCAGTTGGTCACAGCTGCTTCAATCGTTGTTCCTGTAAAGGCTTTGCCTTGATCCGTCATGATGGACTCCAGCATCCCAAATCGATGAATAATGTGTTTTTCTATGAACTCTATCACTTTAGTTTGAGTGACCTTCTTTAATGGGATTGCCTCCACCCACTTGGTAAAAAAGTCGGTAGCCACTAAGATATATTCATGGCCCTTGGATGACTTTGGGTGGATTTGGCCAATTATGTCCATCACCCAACCCTTGAATGGCCATGCTTTTACTATCGGGTTCATTGGCCCAGCCGAGACATGTTGGATTGGGCCATGCCTTTGGCATGCTTGGCACCCTCTGACATAGTCAATGCAATCTTTTAGGATTATTGGCCAATAATAGCCATGCCTTCTCAAAAGCCACATCATTTTAATCCAGGCTTGATGAGCTCTACAAAACCCTTCATGGATTTCGGCCATGGCCAAGAATTGATCGTCTTTACCCAAGCAACTCATTAAAAAATCATCAAAGCTGATACGAAAGAGTTCGTTGTTCCATAAGATGTAATTAAGAGCCATTACTTGGGTTTGTCGACAAGAAGGGACACTTGGATTTTTTAGATTCTCTATACTTTTGTACCTCCAATCATCCCAGTCGATGGTCAATACCAACACCTCCAAATGAATTCCTCTTTTGGCGACCGAGGGTAAAGATCTCTTCTCTACTTTGAACATTTCTTTGGAAAGTCCTTCCTAAATTTGAATCCCGGAGGCTAGTTGAGCCATTGCGTTTGCCTGAGAATTATGATCCCTTGGTAGGTGCTTCAACTCCACCTCATCAAAATCATCCAATAGTTGCATTGCCATCGTGTGATAAGCCAACAAATTTTGGCTAGATATCTTATAGTCTCCAAATAGTTGTTTTAGAACCAACAAGGAGTCTCCCATGACCAATATGTTGGCGATCCTCATTTCGCGAAGAATTTCCAATTCAATAATCAAAGCTTCATACTCTGCCTCATTGTTAGAACATTCGAAATCGAATTAGAAAGCATAACGAGTTCTAAAACCAAACGGCATTTCAATAATAATCCCGGCTCCAGACATATTTGTTGTTCGAGACCCATCAAAGTAGAGTTGCGACGGGATTAAAGTGACGTTTATAATCCTGGCTCCAGACATATTTGTTGTTGGAGACCCATCGAAGAAGAGTTGCCACGGGATTAAAGTGACGATATTAATTTCAACATTTTCCATGGTCTCAATCTCCACACTTGGGTGGGAGCCAAAAAGTCGGCTAGTGCTTGGCCTTTCACGGCTTATTGGGGTACGTAGTGAAAGGTGAACTCGGCCAAAGCCATTGTCCACTTTCTGATCCTGTCTCTAATGGTAGGCCTTAGAAAACATGTATATTATCAAATCAGTTTTGGCGATTATATGAACCACGAATGGTAACATATAGTGCCTAAGCTTAGTGACCGTAAAATACAATGCCAAGCAAAGCTTCTCAATAAGAGAATAATTCCTTTCAGTAGCCGTTAATATTCGACTTAGGTAATACATGGCTTGCTCTTTCCCCTCATCATTATTTTGGGCCAATAGGCTGCCAATAGAATTCTCCGCGGTCGAGATATAGAGCCTAAGTGGGCGGCCTCGCTTTAGGGGAATCAACACTGGTGGCCTGGTCAAATAGCCCTTGATCGAGTCGAAGGCTTTTTGGTGGGATTCTTCCCATCAAAACTTGTCTTCTCCTTGGAGTCTTAACAAAGAAGAGAATGGTTCAATTTTTCCGGCCAAGTTAGCGATAAATCCTCTGAGAAAATTTATCCGGTTGAGAAGACTTTGCAACTCTTTCTTATTCCTTGGGGGTGGTGCATCGATGATGGCTTTGGCTTTATTTTTTTCAATCTCAATTCCACGTTGGTGCACCAGAAAACCGAGGAAATTCCCGACCGAAACCCCTAAAGCACATTTCTTTGGATTCATCTTTAATTGATAGTTCCTCATTCTCTCGAAAGCCTTTCGAAGGTCATCTAAGTGACTCGGCCTTCATTCAAACTTTACCATTACATCGTCAATATAGACTTCCAAATTTCGACCAATCATGTCATGGAAGATTGCATTCATGGCTCGTTGGTTCGCAGCTCCAGCATTTTTCAAGCTGAAAGGCATCACCACATACTCAAACGTACCAATAGACCCCAAAAACCTAAATGCTGTTTTGTGAACATCTTCTTCGGCTATATAAATTTGGTTGTAGCCTGAATGTCCATCCATAAAGAATAAAATTTCATGCTTGGCCGCTCCATCAATTAAGAGGTCGGCCATGGGCATTGTATACTCATCTTTCGGAGTAGCAAGATTTAAATTGCAAAAATCGACACAAATTCTTATTGCTCCAGTTTTCTTTTGTACAGGTACAATATTTGAAAGCCATTCTACATACCTAGCTAGCTTGATGAATTTATCTTTGAGAAGTTTTACAATCTCTTCCTTGACATGTAACTCTACTTCTGCCGCCATCCGGCGGGGTGGTTTTTTGAATGGCTTGGAATCCTTCGAAATAGGCAAGAGGTGTTCCACCAAGTCTCGGCTCAACCCAGGTATCTCGGTGTAGTCCCAAGAAAAGCAATCCTTGAACTCTTGAAGCAACTCCTCCATCTTGGTCTGTAGCTCTGGCTCTAGTAGGCCACTAATGTAGATTGGCCTTGGCTCCTCTTCCGTCCTCAAATTTATTTTTATCATAGGATCCTGAACTTCGGCCTTTGAGTCCTCTATCTTGGCAGGTGCTAAGTCCATCTCTTCAATCTCAAGGGCATCCTCTTCCTGTCCTTCTTGAATAAATTCCACCAAGTTGGGCGATGACCCATGTTCAGTCACTCTTTCGGCCCAAAAACCATATAGCCGTCTCAAAGTGTCTTCCACCGCGGCCTTTTTTCATCCTCCCTACTCATTGTACTATTCATTAAGAATGAAAAAAATCAGTAATTGTAGGTCGCTCTCCGTTGGCTTGAGCATCATATGCCTCCAAGTCGACTAGCTTCTGGGCCGAGACTCCCGTAGGTCAGCCGTTCTTGTCTTAACCAATAAAGTAAAGTGGACTAATATCCTCATCATAGAACTTGGCCTCTATTGCATTAGCAGAAGCAATGAATGGCCGTGAGTCGGCCTTAACCATTTCGGTAGATCCATCTTCATGCCAAAACTTGAGGCATTGGTGGAGAGACGATGGCACAAACATACTTCCATGGATACAATCCCTGCCTAACAGAGCATTAAAGTGAGCTCTAGTTTCTACCACAAAGAAGGCTATCATTCTGACCTTGCCCCCAACTCTGACCTCAAGAGGGAGGATCCCTCGAGTTATGTTGGTTTCTCCTATGAACCCACTAACCCTTGTCTCGGTCGGGATAAGTTCATCCATCCCTCTTTTCAACTTCTTCATAATTGAAGTTGGGAGGATGTTCATGGTCGCCCCGGTATCCACTTGTACTTTATTTATTGGAATCCCATCGAAATGGGCACACACATATAACGGTTTCAAGTGGGTAGACATCCTCTTATTAGGCATCTCATAGCAAATTTTTCCCGGATTGATTTTTTCCTCATTTGAAATATAAATTTGTGGCTCGTTAAACTCGACCCGAGGTGTCACCAATTTTGTTTCTATGGTCAACTCCTCCGACCCACCTACTAGCACTGTGGGCTCTATCTCGTCCAAAACATCACAAGCGATAATGTTGGGTTGTCCGGGTTGGGCTTCAAAGAATGATGGTAATGTGACCACATTTATAGGCACCTTCTTATTCTTGCCAAATTGGAGGGTTCTCTTAGTATTGGTCTTCCACATTCTCTCGTTTTGATTCATGTCCATTATAGGCTCTAGAACCTTGGCTTGAGAATTCTTTGGGGTCGCCTGCCCGACCTCTTTTGCTACAACCACATTTATTTTTGGGTTTTCACCCTCCATCTCCTCTATGGCCTCTTCTTCCAAGTATTCTTCCTCCTCGCCGTACTCATCGCCTTCATCATAAATTTCTTCATCTTCACCCAAAGGCACCTCATTCTCACCTAGATCCACCCTTGGCTCACCCAAGTGGTCTTGCTTCACAATCTCTTCTTCGGCCGTCGGCTCGGCCTTCTCCTCCACTTTGGGTGACTTAGTGTCCTTCACACCCAGCTTGACCATGGATTGGTCACTTTTTGTCTTCACGACTTCCTTCTGTAACTGATCCTTTCCCCCATCTTTCTTGGCCATAGTTTGGCTAGCCATGGGGTCAGACTTGCCCCCAGCTAACCCAGGGACATTCTTGACTTCTTTCGCAACTTGGTAAATTTTTTCTTTGGCTGGCCCCCTAGCTGCTTGACTTACCTTCTGACCCTAACTCTCTATTGCCTCCTTCATACTCATCTTATGGCTTCCTAGTTGGCCAGCCCCTCGCCTGGCCGCACTTTTTGCTCCCACAACCAATGGTTGGTGAGGGTACTCTCTCGAGTTCTCTTCTTCAAATGCCTTAGTCAAGTGAGACTCAAGCTCAAAAATTGGTTCCTTGGCGGATGTTACCATGACTCGACCACTCACCCACTTCTTGTGCATTTCGACTTCCTCTGTGGCCGCGACGTCAACCTTTGCCAACTCAAGCTCCTCCCTCTTTATCTTCTCTTTAAGGGCCACCAATCGGTTCAACTGAGCTTGTCTTTCCTCTGTCTTAGAATCACCTCGATTATTGGCAGAGAATTGCCTCTGAGCTCTCCTCATTTGGGTCCTAGTCAAGGGTTTTGGTGGCAAGCCGTGCCCCCGGCTCTAGTACCATTGACCCGCTTCAGTATCCGGAATTTTGTAAGTATTGATACTACAACCATCAGATGTTCTGGGCCTTTGGACATAGTCGACAGTCCTCTTCTTGCCATCACCTGTGGTCACCCAAATGCTCTTATGGTGTTCTCGCTCTAGTGGAACGGGCCACCCTCAATATCCTCACACTCTAGTAGTTTCTAATAGTTCCCCTCGGTGGGAAACGTGACCTTTCATGCCTACCTTGGTAGGTTAAGAATGACTGTTTATTCGGCCTAGCTTCATACTTTTCTCTCTAACTATAGAGACCGTAATTCTCGGTCGAACTCAAAGTCACCCTTTTCCCTAACTTTCTTGGTTGGTCCGCCCTAACCATTTCTCTTTCAAGCTCCTTCGGCTTCAGCTCCGGGACATCTAATGTCACCTCACATTGACACCTGCCATCCTTTGGAAGCTCTTCCTTGGTTGGTGACTCTAGGAACATTTTCTCTTTTCCCTTTGCCATATGAGCACATACTTGACCTCCGATCGCTGGGTGTCCATTTTGGGCCGGCTGTTTGCCAAGTCTACCATTCACCTGAGCGAACTGGTTGCAAACATCCAATCGCTGGTTGTTCATCTTAGTAGTGAACTCTTCAAGTTGTTGGTTGGTCGCTCAATTTTTCACGTCCAACTTCCGAATCAATTGTTGGAAGCCCAACGAAGTTGCTGGATTTGGTTGGAGGACCGGCTCCAAAGGGCCGTGAGTAGTCTCAACTAAACTTGTGTCTGTTGTCACGGCCGAGGTTCGGCCGACTTGTAATTGGCTACTATGGCCTGCTTGAGAAGTTGGCATACCAAATGGTAGGGTCGACATTGGGAGTGTTCCAACCATGTTTCTTCTTTTTCGGCAGACTACTAAATTGGGGGGGTTGGATCTCTTGGTCGTTTCTAGGATTCCCGCTAGTGTCAACGACCATGCTATATTAAGACCTAGTGGGTCCCACTGGGCCTGCCAATTTATGTTTCACTCAATTTGATTTATTAAACCGCTAGAAGGGATTTTTCGTCCTTCTTCGAGTAAATGTGTAAGCGTGCCACCACCCGGCCACCAAATGGCCTGAATGGAATTATAAGTATTGGATACGTCCCTAAGGCTGACTTCTGACCTTACGATTGTGCGACTAAGTAAGGAACCTCTTATCGGTCTGGGTTCTTTCACTCCCTCGGGGTCGAGGGTGCTTAGGCTTTGAACTTATATATATATATATATATATATATATATATATTTTGATTATGTGAATGAAGTGAAAGTGCAATAATAAATTAGCAATGCTTAAAGAAAATAAATTTAAACGTAAACGTAATAAATTGATACTTAAAAGAAAAGTAATAATTAAAAATAAAGACAAGAATAAGAAACTAAGATTAATAAAGCGATTAAATGAAACTATAAAACGAACGCTAATGAAACAAACTTGAATCAAAACAACAATTGAATAAGAATAAACTTGAATTTAAAACAAACTAATTAAAAGTATTCTGAAAAAATAAACTTACTCTAAAAATTGAAAAACTTGGCTACACTAAAACTTTGAATGAAATTCTAGTCTAAGAATTGAAGAGGTGCAAGGTAAGAGTAAGTTTGTTGTTGATGTTGATGTCCCATTCTCTTCTTCACCTTGGCTATTTATAGGGTTTAGCCAACCCACGAATTGGCCATGCTTGGCCTCCACTTTTCTGACTTGAAAACCTTCCAAGTTGAGCCACTGAAATTTTCCAAGTTTGATCCACCCGAAATCCTTCCAAATCGAGACCACCAAAAATCTTTCCAAGTCAGGCCACCCAAATCTTTTCAAGTCAGGCCACCCAAATCCTTCCAAGTCAGATTGTAAAAACTTGTCTTGTTAAGATGACTTGATTCACGGTGGATTGATATTGAAATGATTCGAACGAGAGAATTCTAGGTTGAAATAATCTTGGCTTGACTTGTTTCTTTATTTCGACAAATTGGCAATCAAGGCCAGATGGGGTTTGATGAGAACCCGATCCGCATCCATATTTTCTTTCAATCTTTGGTTGGGTCGAAGAACTAACTTTAGTAACACTAAAGCCCAACCCCAATTTGATAGAGTGTCATTAGACCATTAGTGGCCACCACTTTACTTCTTGGTCTAAAAGCCATACGACATGGCCGAAAATTAGACCACATGGTTGGTTCGGCCGAAGAATTTTACTAAGGTCAACCGGCCAAGAGATTAATTATCACGACCGACCATGTGACTCGATTGAAAAAAATAAAAACTATGATATATTATACATATAAACAAAAGCCCATTAATGTTTTGGTGGGTCCCATGACTCTAAATCCATCTATATATATATATATCTACACCACAAAAGTGGTGTGTGGAACCATGGAAACAATTTAACATTTTGAATTCTCAAGACCACATATTAATAAAGCAAGGGGATTTGGTGTGCCTTGACTCCAAATTCATATATATATATATATATATATATATGTACACAAAACTCAATACTGCCACAAAGATGTCGTTTGAAGTTATGGGTTCAATTCAAAAGTGTTGAATTGTCAAGAATATATATATATATATATATATATATATATATAAACAAAAGCCATCCCTGCCACAAAGGTGGCGTGTGGCTTTGGGTATAATTCAAAGCTTTTGAATGGTTAAGGACATATGCATATATATATATATAGGTATATATATATAATAAAGCAAAGGGTTTTGGCTGGTGGCTTGAGAATTCACCATTCTCACAATGAGTGAGCCAGTTACACTCCTGACTTTTTTATTTTTAAACCTCTCTTTTGTTCATATCCCAACTACCTTCTTTTTTAATCAAAACCATAACACCCAGCCACTTCTCTACTTCATTGTCCAGCCACCTCTTCATAAAATATCCACCGAAAACCCAACCCTCTTCACCTGAAAATAATAAGCAAAAATTCAGCCAAAAATCAAGAAATCCCAGTCAACACTCATACAAAATCAGGCCGAAATCCACCAAGAATATCCAACCAAAAATCCTCCTTTGCTTCATATATTGGGTGGGAAAAAAATCACTCCACCACCAAACAGAAAGATAGCAAATCTACGTGAATGACTCATTTACATCCCGGGAACACATTGGGTTGCCTCCCAATAAGCTCTTGAAGTTTAACGTCCATCCAGCCTAGACAGAGATGCAAGTTAGTTAGTCAAAGATGCACGTTTGTCAAGAATTCAAGTTAGATATGCAAATTTAAGTTAGGGATGCAATTTGAGTTAAAGATGCAAGTTAGATTAAATATGCAATGCAAGTTAAACTAAATATGCATGTTTAGTTAAAAATGCATGTTAAGTTTTCATGACAAGTAATGTAATAAAATGTAAAAACAAGTGTAATATGATATATACAAGTATGAAATAACAAAATATGAACATGTTTTGAATGCAAAAAGTAAAGTCACGGTAAAATCAAGAACATGCACAAGTTTAAAAAACGTCTAAACTAATGCAACAAAAAATTATCTACATGAAGAATGGTGTAAATGCATAAGAGAGAAATTGTTAGAACTTGCACAAGACATAAGAGTTATGTGACAATTCATGAAAGAATGACATGCACCTTCGATCTTACTTCCCTAGATTCACTTAGTATAGGGGGCTCGGTGATGAAATCTGAGCATCATGAAATCTCAGGGAGTGTATTCAATCAAATAATGTAATAAGTAAAGCTTTAGAGTGTCATGAATAACTTTCCCCTTCCGCTTCTCATAGTACTTTCATGGGCATACGGACTGTGCATACATATAACCACCCTTCCACCATTCAATGTTAATTATGGGCAGTTGGGATAGATGTAACGCGAGAAGCGAAGATAATTTCGAGAACACCCCGAGGCTAGCTCAGCTAGGGCATATACTCCATTGGTGTTTTTTACCAATACCCTAGCCTTTTGCTCATATTGAACCAATCCCGAAATTCTACCTTCATCATTTCAATTACACGCATGTATTTTTCAATACTATAAATGCATCGAACAATGGTCATAAAAACTTATAATATGATTCACCTTACATTGTTTCGGTCATAAACACTTAGCGTTAAATTGGAGGTTAAGCGCTAAAATATATGAAGCAAATGAAATTTAAAAAGTAAAACACATGGAGATTGTATTCCTACTTACAAATGCTAGAAAGAAAATACCAACATATATATTGAACTATAAATAAAACCGAAACAATAACAAGAGTTTAAGTAAAGGGAGAAAGGTTACACTTTCAGAACTTAAGAACAACTTGTGATTCCGAAAGTGGATGCAAACAATGAAATGTTATCCATAAAATTCTCTGAACAGCAGAAAGAACCTTATGAAGATGGAGGAATAACATTAGAATGCGGACTTAAACTATATAATTATTTCGGAAATATTCGGCCTAAGTATTTCTTAAGGAAAACATAAAAATGTGTTTAAGAGCTCTCAAAGAAAAGTTACAAGAACAAAGTTAAGATGAAATGAAATTAAGAAACAAAATGTAAAGACATAAATTAAAAACAAGAATTAAAAGAAAGCTAATTAATAAGAAAATCTACAAGAAGTTACAAATGGTTCCAAAAATAAAGAACAAAATAGAAAGAAGATGAACTAAAAAAAGAGAGAAAATCGACAAACTGGGGACTAAAAATTTCTCAAAAGGGGACAAAATTGGGGACCTTCACCAAATGAAATGACCTCCCTATTTATAGAGTTAGTGCCAAAATTCAAATAATAAAATTCAAATAATAAATATAAAAAGAATTACAAATAAAATGATGACTAATGATGGAAGTGTGCTGATTTTGGGATGGATTGGAGCTGAAAAATCAGAGGAAGAAGTAGGAGGAGTGGCTTTTGAAGTAATTGTAAAGTTTTGGTTTAACCAAGAACGTAACTAATCTACAAAGTCTATGCTAGACTCTTTCTGAAAATCCCAAGGGAAAGAAGTTTGATAGCAAAGGTTTCGCAAAGTGATTTTCTAAACCTTTGTTCAATTCAAGCTCAGCTCTAACTGTAACGACCCGAAATTTCAACAAGGATAAAATCAGAAAGTCAAATGATATTGGTCATTCTACCCCCGAAAGTCAAATGGTTGACTTTTGACCAAAGTAAAAAAATTTACTTTTTTATGTGGGCATCTTTTGGAAATTTCAAAAAGACCATTGTGAACATCTCAGATTCTTGAGTTCGTAGATAGACGGCACGCCAAAATCAGAGATCAGATGAATTAATTACGGGCCTAAAAATTTAATGGGAATTTTGGCAATTGTGCTCCCAAGGGTATTTTTGTAATTTTACTCTAAAGGTTAAGTGTTATGGTGACACCTAGCTTATCTCGTTGTTTCCAGTGTTGTGTTGGTATGTGTGCACCGCCAAGTGCGACGGTGGGTGATGCATATGTGTTTATATGTTTGAATGGGTTTTGGGTCAAATTTTGTGTGTGAAAATTTCCCAACGAAGAGCTTAATATCAAGAGAGGATAAAGGACATTTGAGTGCAAGGGAAAATAAAGAGGAAATTCGAGAGAAGTAGGAGGAAGCTGGTGAGAGGAAGTAAAAAGGATGAGAGTTCTAAAAATTTGAAATATCAAACCCATGAGTTTGAATTGGGTTTGAAGAATTGGACTTCAATTGCTCGAATTGAGATCCTGAGTCCCTACCTTGAACCATTTCGAGCATAGCCATCAGAAAATGGAAGATAATTTCTCAAGGATGGACTTGGAATTGAGTTCAAAAATTGAATTCCGAACTTCGAATGAGTTCGATGATTTAAGGTGAGTTGATTCTTAAATTGGACTTATAATTGTGTCTAGGAGATAATTACGAGTAGGTATGTGTGATTGATTGTGAAAACAAACATTGGAAACGAAAGGAATCGAAAATAGGTCGCGAATCGGGTCGCAACCTGAGTTGCAGACCTGACCCAAGCTAGGAGATTATGAACAATGTTGTGGAGCGTGGGCTCCACGCGCAACCACTTTTGGTGGTGCGTGTAGGTGTGTACCACGTCATCTAGAAAAACAGTCAACACAAAAGTTCATCCTTTCGATGTTACAAGTCTAATGGCACAATTTTTGAGGCGAACAGATATCGTCTCGGGGGAGTTTCGAATGTCCGAAAGTTTAAGGATTATTTTAAATTCATTTTAAAAAATATCAAAAAATTATGGGATTAAAATATAATATATTTGGGATAGTTAATGACCTTTATATGTGAATTATGGCAGGTTTTGAGATTCCCAAAAATTACAGAAAAACGTGCAAAGTGGAATTCGACGATACAAATGTGTGTGAGTGGGCTTTCTTTGCCCTAAACTTTTATGCATGCATACCTACATGAACTAAATGTTTTTATATGTGGTATTGATGATATTGGATTGAGTGGGATTTAATATAGATTTTGAGTGATTTTATATTTAATTATTACTTTATTTGCATTTTACGAGATTTCCCATAAATTATGTTTTTGGATTCCATTTCGATGGTGATTTTGGGATTGATGTGGTTTATGAATTGAGATATTGATGTTGGATTATTGGTGATTGTTACATGATTTTGGATGGTTTTTCGAAAGTATTTTGGTTGTACATTTTACGAGCTTTTTGTGAGAATTCCACTCCGGATTTATTTTAATTGTGGATTTGGAAAAAAATGTGATTAAATAATATTTCCTCGATATTTGTGATGGAATGTCTGTGATGTGGGATCGTTTTGGTTATCGGATTATTTTCATAAAAAATACTATTTATGCACGTTTTACGAGACATTGTATAAAACTTGGTATTGGGCTTAGACCCGAGGTTCTGATTGTGGATTTGTTCTGTGGTACTGAAATGTGATATGAGTATGTGTTTCATCGGATTGATGATTATGATTTGGACCTGGGTTGGTTATGTGATGATGCTTGTTGGTTTATTGGTCTTACACGTTGAGTTGGGGGCTCTGAATCCTGAGATTCGTATTATGTTGGCGACCCAGACGTCAAGCCATGGGCTTTGAATTCTGAGTCGGATGTCACTTGAACGTCGAGCCGGGCTCTGAATCCCGAGTGAGTATGTGATGCCTTACCAGTAGTGCACTTGTCACATGATGATCTATATTGTGAGTCATGATGGTTTGGATGTGGTATGATTGCGTATGAGTATTGTGATGACGTTGAGTTGCATATATGTGAGTTCTGTGGTGATGTTGGATATGGATTGATTGTGTGAATTGATGTGATGATATGTGATGTGTGATGTATGTTGTGGTTATGCCTATTTTTTTGTTAGCCTCTGACGTAGGCCAGGGCTCATTTCTTGAGACTGACACGACTTGGACGTCGAGCTAGCCTTCTTTCCTAAGTCGAGTGCCCACTTAGATGTCGAGCTGGGCTCCTTTCCTGAGTGGTGTACCTACCAATAGTGTATTTGTTTGATGATTTATATTGTGATGATGGTGCGTTGATTGTATGTGATTGACATGTTGACTTTGTGTTGATGGTTTTGGTTTTGCGTACCAGTTATATCGATTTAACAAGTTCATAGATGGTTAAATGTTACTTTTGATTTGAGAACTCTCTTGCACATATTTCGAGATTATAAACTATGTTTTGTTTTAATCGAAGTGAAACGTTTTTGTATGCATGCATGGTTTTTAAAAACGGATGGTAAATGCTTGTTATTTTAAAAGAACGTTTTAAAACTTTTTATTTTTGTCCACTGCCACGTTTTTTTGGTTTTGTAACCCTATAGGACTGCTGCACTGATATCAAGGCTCGAGAGGCGGAAGCATGAACTAGCAAGACTTACGTGTATCCCTTATCTGACGAGTACAAAGGCAATGTTGGCACTTTAGGTTACTTGTCAGACGGGAATAGGGCCCGAGTACGCCTTACGGGGCATTTTCATGGTTGGGTCCTGTCAACTTGGTATCAAAGTTAGAGTTCTAAGTTGTGTTGTTTCTTTCATGCCTCCGAGATACGAGCCATGTGCACGATCTAGTGTTAAGACGAGTAAATTAACCCAAAATAGTTGTTGAGCTGTTAGTGGCTTTGGATTATTAGGTCGAATTATGAATGTTATACTCTTTTACAAGACAAATTTGGTATGTGTTGGTTAATGTGTAAGCTTTAGAGTAATTGTTGTTTGTGTTTTAGATGAGATGGTTCAATGCGATTGTGATTGTTGTGCATTGGTAGGTTCGTATATGTATTAATTACGAGTATGGTCGTGTCGGATGAGGACTCAGAAACTGTCAGATAGTCTTGGCTCGAGAAGGAGACGAAAATGAGATTATTGGTTTTCATCTTGGATATGGTATGACTTGATAGTTGGTTAAGCTTGTGATAGTCATAATTAAACTATGGAATATGACTTCGGTTTAGTTTTGAAATTTTGAGGATGAAATTTCTTTAAGGGGGGTAGGTTGTAATGACCTAGACTTTCAATAAGGATAAAATTAGAAAACCAAATGAAATTGACCATTTTACACCTGAAAGTCAAATGGTTGACTTTTGATTAAAGTCAAAATATTGAATTTTTTATATGGACAACTTTTGGAAATTCCAAAAAGACCGTTGTGAACATCTTGGAATCATGAGTTCGTAGATAAATGACACTCCAAAATCGGAGATCGGATGAATTGATTACGGGTCCAAAAAGGTAAGGGGCATTTTGGTAATTGTGCTTCCAAGGGTATTTTTGTAATTTCACTCTAAGCGATAAGTGTGATGGTGACACCTGGTTTATCTCCTTGTTTCCCGTGTTGTGTTGGTGTGTGTGCACCGCCAAGTGTGGCAGTGGGTGGTGTGTATATGTTTATATGTTTGAATGGGTTTTGGGTGAAATTTTGTGTGAAAATTTCCCAAACAAGAGCTTAATATTAATAGGGGATCAAGGAAAATTGTATGCAACGGAAAATAAAGAGGAAATTCGAGAGAGGTATGAGGAAACTGGCAAGGGGAAGCAGAAAGGATGAGAGTTCTAAAATATTTAAATATCGAACCAGTGAGTTTGAATTGGGTTTGAGGAATTGGACTTCAATTTCTCGAATTGAGATTATGAGTCCTTACCTTGAACCATTTGTGTAACGACCCGTCCCGAATTCCGGGATTAGTTTAGTGATTAATCTTGATTAGTGAGGTTGAACGGTGGTTAGTAGGGCGGAATCGGACAAAATGTGCAAAATGACCGTTTTGCCCCTAGTCGTGGGCAAAATGTTGACTTTTTGTTCGGGCGGTCAAATGGACTTTGACCGATGACCGTGACGTAGTTCGGGACGTCACGAGTTCATAGACAGGTGGCACGTTCGATTCCGACATTCCTAGAGAAAGTTATGGTGTTCGGAAGTTGAGGGGTATTTTGGTAATTTGGCTTATTAGGGGCCAAATGTTGACTTTCTGACCGGGAGGTCCGATGGGCGAGGGCCAAGGAGCGTTACGTAGGTATCGTCGATACGAATTCAACGACAGGCGGCATGCCGAAATCGGAGATCCGACGATGACGTTATGGTCAAGGAAACGAACTAACGAACCGAGGCCGGGATTAAAATAATAATATAATAGTGAATAGTGATCGTTGACTGTGCACATCCGGATGAGTGACAAGTGTCACCCATCCCCTGAATTCTGATCCTTGTTTCCCTCCAAACACAATCATTCCTACACCATCATTCCTTCTCCATCTTTTTCCCCCATTTTCTTCTTCTTTGTTTTTCTTACCCGTGGACAATTTCAAAACAGAGAGAGTGTGAGGGCTGGAGGATTTGGCTGCCTTCTCACGGCAGAATGGAGGGCATTGAGAGGCTAGGGAGACTGGATTCATTTCGGGAAACACTGGGACTGAGTGTGGGTGGTGAGACAGAAAATTCGAAAATTAGTTTATGGGAGGGAAAATTCGAAATCAAATCCTAAGGCCGTGAGGATCGAATTGGAGGTTACATTCAGCCTTCTGGGTGTTCCACGATCAGAATTGTCGAAGGAACGAAGGGATTTGGCCACCAATTGGCTCTGATCACACTTGGTGACAGAGGAGGAATTTCGAAGTTGAGTCGTGGAATTGGAGGCTTCGTTGGATGCAATTGAGGTGGGGAAACTGCTTCCCATGATCCCACGATGCTTCTGGGATCATCAATTGAAGGAAAACGTTGGAGAATGGCAGAACTCCATTGATGAACAGTGACGGTGCTCGAGTTTGAGTCGTGACGTTTGAGCACCGGTTTGATGCAATTGATGTGGGGGAATTGTTCCTCATGGTCCATTGATGCTTCTGGAATCATCAATTGGATGAAACCTGCATCAATTGAGGGAGTTCCATGATTGCACAGTAACCGGGTGTTCTTCGTGGATCATCATCGAATCGTGGGAATCTGGGTAAGGATTTGTGTAATTGAGTTTACAGACTTATAATTGGACTTAAAACGAGGCTAATGGATTGATCAATTGAAGGAATTAGGATCGAATTGGCAGGATTGGAACCGGGTTGTGTCGCGGGTGAATTGGACCCGTTTACCAGACAAACGGGTTGGGCTGGTGACACTGTAGCAGGCGCGTGAGTTTCACGCGCAGCCACTCACGGCGGCGCGTGGCGGCGCGTGGACACGAATCTCGAGGTGAGGTCAACATGACTTTTGTCCTATTTAATGTAACGGACATTTTGGAATTGGTTTCGTGTCGATCGGACACCGTCTCGATAGTGTTCGGGATGTCCGAAGGTTTTAAATCAAGTTTAAAAATAAGTAAAAATTCGGGAAAATTACGGGACTTTGATAGGATGTTAATAATGAGGTTAGTGACCCTCTAATGTGATTTGGACAGGATTGGGAGTCCCGGTGATAGTGGTGTGGCCCGGGAGGGCCGGTGGCACGCGTATCGAGGCACACGGTTTAAACGGTCTGTGAGTGGACTTTGGTTTTATAAATTCTATGCATGCTTAAATGTTTTATATGGATTATGGTTGTGATTGTGTGATGTTGATTTGGTTGTTGGTAAATTGTACGGTTTCACGTATTTCGAGGCGATTTACGTGCTTGCACGTAAATCGAGGTTTTCCGGTTTTACATGGATTTTCCATATTTATGACTTGGATATAATGTGATGAAATGGTTTTGAAATTGGAAATATAAACTCGGGCTTGAGGCCCACCTGTTTTGGAAATTTCGGACTTGGAGTCCATTTGAGAATCGGGCCGGGGGCCCAGTTGGTTAATGAAATCGGGCCAGGGGCCCCGTTGGTATGAAATCGGGCTGAGACCCATTTGAGTTATGTTATCGGGCCAGGGGCCCAGTTGATATTTGAATTCGGGCCGTGGGCCCAGTGGGTTTATAAGTCGGGCTGCGGGCCCAGTTGGTTTACAAATCGGGTCGTGGGCCCAGTGGTTCATAAAATCGGGCATGAGGCCCAGTTGGATAATAAATGTGATTTCGGGTCAGGGACCCTATATTTAATAATTGTGATTTTGGGTCAAGGACCCTAAATGGAATTATGTGGTTTTATGGAAATTTCGGGCAGGGCCCAATGGTAATAATGTGATAAAAGGATTAAATAAAACTGTTTTCCATATACCATCCGGATACATGGATATATGATGGTCTCCTCCAGATGTCTGGGACACTGGGGAAGTCACGGTGCATTGCCTGCGAGGGGTCATTATACGGAGCAGCCGGACCGTATGATGACTCAGGAGCAGGATTGCTATGATTGACGTCAGGGACGTCAGACATCAGGGATGTCAGATATATGGACCCGGAGAGACCCCGGGCAGCACGCGTAGCTTATGAAACCGTGAGATATGACGTCAGGGACGTCAAGCGTCTGGGACGCTAAGCATCTGGGATGCTGGTGATGGTAATGGTAAAATATGGATTAATGAATAAAATGGCTTATTGGTTGGATATGTGTTATGTGGTAAAAATGGATTATTGGTTATGAAATGGTATGTCGGGTCAGGGACCCTAAATGGTTTTGGATTTTTGAATTGATGTTCATCTATGGTCGTGGGTGGTGACCCACATGGTTTTAATATGTATGGTGGTGGTATTCCACAGTTTTGGGCTGAGTTCCCACACTTGGTTTTTGGTTAACGGTTTTTGGGCTAAGGCCCTAAGGGCTCGGTTGACCAAACGTTTTGGTCACTGGTTTTTGTGGCATGCATACGTTTTTATTGGAGGGCATAAATGTCTTATAAATGTATTTGGTAAACTTATTGGTTTTTGTCCACTCACAGCTTTTGGTTTTAATGCCCTTCAGGTTGATTACGGATGCGATTGCAGCAGAGACTGGGACATTGCACACCCCCTCCATCGATCCTTGCGCACTCTGGATGCCCTGTTTGGGCAGTGGCTCGTGGTTATCCCTTGTCTGACACCCCTTGTTGGACGGGAGCAGGGCACATTCCACGGTAATCCCGGGGGGATTGGGATGGGTCCTGTCAATTTGAGCATAACCATAAAAAAAATCAAAGTGAATTACTCAAGGATAGCCCTGGAACTGAGTTCGAAAATTTAATTTCGGAGTTTAAATGAGTTTGATGATTTAAGGTGAGTTGATTCTTAAATTGGACTCATAATTGTGTGTAGGAGATAATTCCGAGTAGGTATGTGTGATTGATTGTGAAAACGGACATACAAAACGAAAGCAATAAAAAATGGGTTGCGAACCGGGTCGAAACCCGAGTGGCAGACCCAACCTGAGCTACAAGATGATAAACAGTGTTGTGGTCTGTGGGCTCCACACACAGCCACTTCTGGTGGCGCGTGGACATGAGAGCCATATCATTTGGAAAAATGATCAACACCAAATTTCATCCTTTTGATGTTACGAGTCCAACGGTACAATTTTTGAAGCTATCAGATATCGTCTCGGAGCAGTTTCAACTGTCTAAAGGTTTAGGAATTATTTTAAATTTATTTTAAAAATCTCAAAAACATTTGGAGTTAAAATTGAAGATATCTGGGATGGTTAATGACCTGTATATGTGAATTATGACTGGTTTTGAGATTCACGAAAGTTACGAAAAAGCGTACAAAGTGGAATTCGACGATACAGAGGTGTGTGAGTGGACTTTCTTTTCCCTAAACTTTTATGCATGTGTACCTACATGATTTAAATGTCCTTGATCCTTGGGCTATTTATGTACGTTTTATGAGGCATGGGATTAAACTTGGTTTTGGGCTTAAGTGATAGGAGCCGTCCCTAATTATCATAAAAGTCGGAAAGGCCTTCTCCCATCTAGCAATTTCTTGTCAAACAAGCGATCTTACAAATTTTATCCCGGTTCAATCTTTATTAGGTAAACCAAATTAACTCCACCTAGCAGGGTTACCGCCCACATCCAACATGCTACCCTATCAATCAGTGGAACCCCTATAAATTGCCCGTCCTTAGATTTATTTTTACTATGGAATATCACCTTTTGCAATGCCAGTTGTTTCTCTCGAAGGATCACTATCCTCCCAAAAAATTCAAACTTATTTTAGTATTACATTTATCTCATAACCATAACCTTAAGCTATTACCACATCAAATTATTATCATAGTACTCTCATCATAATATACATAAGCATCCCCAATTTAATAATCATCATCAACATTAAGCCAATCATCACATATAAATCCTTATTAACGTCCACCTTATCCAAGTTTCCCACAAATTTGGAATAATGAACACATTCACCATAACCACTTATGTTACCTTTTCATGATGCAACTCACCATAACTCACTAACCCAAGTCCATTTGGATACAAATATGTTCATATTTAGGCCCTCAATTATTCTCAATTTATAGAATTAATTAAAAAGGTTTAAATAAAACACAACACTTTAAACGAGCACAACTTCTTCATAAGACGTCCAATTAACTCAATTCTTGAACCGTTTAACGCAGAATACAAACTTGAACAATTTTCATGTTAACCGTTTTTCTAGATTTTGATTGACGTGCCCGCATGTGCTGGGAGAAGTAAAAGACCGCCTCTATGCGTAGGCCTCGCGCACCGACGCAAAGGTCGTCCCTGACCTCTCGCGGGTCCTATACTATGGGTCATTCGACCTGGCGGCTTGACCTGGTTGTTTCACGCTTGTTTTATGTCTATTTCATTCATGTTCATCTGTTTTAGTCGTCTCAGTTATAACAACAGGTTTGTGATCACCAAAGAAAGAAAATAACATTCAAAGGTGACAAGACACCACCCGGAAACACATGAATAGTACACTCGGGCCCTACTTCCGTCTGATAGAAACCTTGTCAGTCAAGGGATAAACGTAAAACTCACAAGTTTATGCCTCTACCTCTCGAGCCTCGGTTTCCATGTAGCGGTCTTGGAGGTTTACAAAACCAAGAAAATGTGTGAGTAGACAAAAAGAAATAGTTTAAAAACATACTTTTAAAACATCCTTCTTTTATCCTCCGTTTTCCAAAACTAAGCATGCATACGAATACAATTTCTCTTTGACTAGAACGAACACAATTTATATTCTCGAAATACGTGAAAACCATAAATCCAGAAATTTTGTGACACCACAAATTCAGTCTACATAACTCACCACCCTACACGAGTCAACACATCAATCACATGGGAATCATCACTGCATTTTCATACATTCATATCATATGCAAGCCATTGTCAAAGCACAAAATCAAACATCAAACCACTGCCCCCACATGCACCCACAAATTCACTCAAGAACTGGAGCCCATCTCGTTGCCCGAGACTACCAAATCCTTCAACACACATCCCCACAAAGGTTACTCATCATAAGTCACATCAGTAATACACAATCAATCCATATCCAATATTATCATAGAATTCACACAAAGTCAACTCACATGTCAGGACCCACCCCGGTTTCACCCCGAAACCCGACGTAAATCCCGCTCCCGTCTGACTCCCCGACACAAAACTCAAGTAAAACTCACTCAAACCCAGTCAGACGCAGGAGTAATTAAACAAAAGATCCTGAAGTTATCGTTTACAGAGCCTAGTACAAAAATACAAAGAAACAAAATCCGACAATAGATACACACACGCGGAGGAAAACTTAAGCACTCGAAAATCCCGCTCGTCACTTCGATGCCTCAGACACTGCCTCGACGTTAAGACCCCGCGCTAGCTCCACAACCTGGAGGGCAATTTAAAACTGAAGATGTGAGTGGACCAGAAAGTACAAAAAGTTCAAAACCACTTTATATGAAAACCGAGTTTAACCCTCCGTTTTGAAACCACATGCATAACCAACAGTTATGAACACAGTTATAAAATAATCATTATAAAACATCATAAGAAACAGAAACACTATAAAATATCATAAGAAACCATAGCATGAGTATCAAAAACCGTATCAAATCCTAATTTCCCGATCGAACCTGCTGGACCTATCCGAGTCTTTAAACTCCCGAGTCTTTAAACTCAATCCAGGCCTTAATCATATCCGAGTCTTTAAACTCCCGAGTCTTTAAACTCAATAGGCCTATGGGGGTAATATCATAAATATCCGAGTCTTTAAACTCCCGAGTCTTTAAACTCAATCCGGGTCTTTAAACCCAATCCGGCCGGTCCCCCGTCACATATATCCGGGTCTTTAAACCCAATATCCAGATCCAGCAAATCCAATCCCAAAACCATTTGAAAACCATTTACCAAATCCTCATCCAAACCCGAATCCGAAATCACTGGTTCGAAGCCCTTCCGGCGTTCAGAACCGTCATTCCGAACCCAAATCCGGAAAAATATCCATTTTCATACCAAAACCACATGTAATCACAAATCATATTTCATAACCCATTTATCATTTTCAGAAAACCTTTATAGGTGGAAATCCCCAAATGTGGCATCAAAATCCGAAAACCAGCATTTTCTCGAAAAACGTGCAAAATCCCGAAAACGTTTCGAAAAACGTGCAAACATCTCAATCACGTATAATCACGTAAAACCACCATAACATATGCAATAAACATAGTGTCTTAAGTAAAACCATCAAAAACGTATATAAAAACAGTTATGCATGATCGAGTTTAAGGAAAGGGTCCACTCACAGTACTGAGCCCTACTCGCGTCCCGAACGTCCAGCCTGTTCCTCGGCTTCCTCAGGAAATCCCGATCCTGTCAAACACCGACAAATTATGTCACTAATACGTCTACGAAACAACTACCTAATTTCCTTAAAATTCCCCGAACCAAAGACTTAAAACCCGGGACCCTAAACATTCACCCTCGCGGAACTAAACTCAAACGACTTCCGATTGACCCGAAACCAACTCCATTGAACTCACGATAGCTCCTAGACCAAAATCCATGTTGATCACTTTTCCATCTGCCGCCGCACGCGCCCCCACGCGCCGCCCAAAGTGGCTGCGCGTGGCACTCACGCGCCAGCTACAGTGCCACCTTCAACCTCCCGCACTGTACTGAACCGGCCGCCGTAGCTTGAACCGGTGAGAAGCATTCTCCACCGTCCGGCCACCATTTCAGCCCCTTCTTTCACCTGCAGCTTCGTCCAGACCAACCCTATCGATTCCCCAACTCCGTTCACCTCGACACTGTCCCTAGCCCGTCGACTAAACTCAAAACCAGACGGCCAAAGTCCCCCTATTTCACGACTCCTCTACTCCGGTCACCTCCCGTCACGGTGGTGACACCAGACGGTCCCTAAGACCTCACTGAACCTAGACCAAACCTCCGTTACCCTCGACTCACCTCCAAACTCGTCGACTCACCGTTTGAATTTCACGGCCAAACAGAGCATCAGAGTGCTCATCATCGCCTGAGCTCCGCCGTGGACACCCCCGTCACGGCGGCCATCCTAGTCGACACCTAGGACCTCCCTGAACACTATCCCGACCTCCAATCCTCTCGACTCTCAGCCCAGACCCACGACTTTCCAAATGAAAATCACGGGAAAAACAGAGCAGGAAGACTTACCCTTCGGTTGCAGCTCCGCCGTGCGCACCGCCGCCTACCACTGTGATCGTTGGACTCCTTGCAACCTCCTCAGCCTCCCCTTGCCTTGGTTTGCCTCACCTCACGGCGTAGCCACCACCTCGAACTCTCAGGCTCCCTGTTTCCCCCAAACTCCTCCGCACCTCCGCCGTGCCGCCGTGCACGATTGCACCACCAAGTCACCACCACCAGCTCACACTGACCTCCTTGTCTCTCCCTCACTCACCCGCACTCAACACCAGCCAAGATTCTTCCTCAATTCTCCCTCACAAGCTCACTCTGTTTCTCTGTGCTTGTCGAAGAACCACACACGCACACACGGGTTCACCCAAGTATTTAGGACCGTACACACACAGAAGAACCCCCCAGAACCCACTACACAAATGCCATGTGTCACAATCCAGTCCATCCTTATCCCACCTGCTTAAACCCCAGCCGTCCATCTTGCTTCTCTCTGCACAAATCCCCAAAAGCCAAAAAGACCAAAATACCCTCATGTTTTACACATTTTTACGGTTTACCGAAACTTCCTAGACCCGTAACTCTCGTCTCGTAAGTCCGATGAATACGTGCCGCCTGTCATCGAACTCAGGACGACGAAAGCTATCTAACCATGCTAGGTCAACCTACCAAAACTCGATTATTCAAAAAGTCAACTTTTCCCCCTAATTTACCCAAATTACGGTTATGCCCTCGACCTTCCGAACATCACAACTTCCTCCTCGGATGTCGGAATCGGACGTGTCACCTGCCTATGGATTCGTGACGTCCTAAACTACGTCCTAGTCACCGGTCAACACTCAATCGACCTCCCAACTAAAAGTCAACTATTTGCCCGAACCAGGGGCAAAATCGTCATTCTACACTCATGGACCCATCGGGACCACCTACCCACTGCTTAACCTCAATAATCACACCTTATTCACTCTACTAATCCCGGCTTTCGGGACGGGTTGTTACACACATCACTGCACAAACACAACATCAATCATCACATCACAAGGGAACTACTCGTAGGCCATCACATACACATTTGAGAACCGGGCCCCGAAGCTCGACGTCCTAGTTATCACAACACAATCTCAGGAACCAGAGTTGTGCTCGACGTCTGAGACTCACATCTAATCAACATAATCACAGTCATACACAATACTAGTCTCAGGATTCGAAGCCCTCAACTCGACGTCTGAGACTAAAACAACAACCAACAAGCATTATCACATATAATCGGTCCATGTCCAATTCACGGTTAACATCACAGTTCACATCATCAATACTGATACACATACTCATATCACATCTCAAGTCAAACCATCATCATCATATCTCATGTTCACCATTACCAAGGAATCACACATTATCACACACATCAATTACATATCCAAAATCATGTTTCGTAAACCCTGGGCCAAAGCCCAAAACCAAGTTATACACTACGTCTCATAAAACGTGCATAGAAAGCATTTTTCATGAAAATCCTTTGGAAATCATAAGAAACCCATAAATACACCAACATCACCTTACTTCATAGTTCAAACCTTGCTCAGCCCAAATATGTAGTTCAAACCAAAATCCGAAAAACACATACTCGAGAAACACCGTAAAACGAACCATTAAAGGGTTTTCGAAAAACCACCCCAAAATCATATAGAAATCACCAAAATACCAAATTATAATCTTCCAAATCACAATTCATACTAAATCCCAAATCCACGTTCGAATCAGAATCCAAAACGGAATTTACGTAAATTCTTGAAAAATGCATAGTAAAATAATAATAAAATATTCATAAATCATTTAAATTTGTATAAATTCTCAATCATTCCAACGTCATTAAAATCACATAGAAACACATTTAAATCATGTAAGTATGCATGCATATAGTTTGGGAAAGAAACCACTCACACACCGTCCATATCATTGGATCATGCTTTGAACAAATTTCTGTAATTTTTCAGGAATGTCATTTCCTGCCATAAACCACATCTAAAAGTCATTAACCATCTCAAATATCCTCTAGTTTTACCCCACAATTTTACAAGATTTTTAAACGGATTTAAAACGAATCCTAAACATTCAGACAGTCGAAACTGCCTCGCAACGATATCTTATTGCCTCGAAACCTGCATCAATATTTTTGTAACATCGAAAGGATGAAAAAAAAAATATTGGTCGTAAGTCCAAACTCCTTACCACATGCCCCTATGAACTGCCATGAGTGGCTGCGCGTCGGATTTGCGCACCTGCTACAGTATGCTATAGTGTCATCGCCTTCCTAGGTCATCAGATCTGTTTTCCTGCAAACATGCCTTTTAACCCGCGAAAAGACCCGACTAGGATTCATCCAATTCTCAACTGATTTTCATCATTATAATACTAACCTACTCGAAATTAACCCAGAAACAATAATATGGATTCAATTCCATGAACATCCTTGCCTAAGTCCCTCAAATTTGTTCAAGCTTCGTACTCCCAATTTTGAACATTGTCACTAGCTCGTTCTTAAACAGTTATCTTCTATTTTTTGATGAGCCTACTCGGAATGATCTCAAAAAGAGTTTTACAACCTCAATTTGTGTAATGACCCGTCCCAAATATCGGGATTAAATATTAATTAATTATGGATTTAGAATGATTAATCGGGGATTAGTTAAGTGAAATCGGACAGACGTTATAAAATGACCGTTTTGCCCCTAGAATTAGGTAAAATGTTGAATTTTAACCCCGATGAGTCAAACATATACGGACCGATGACCATGACGTAGATCGGGATGTCACGAGTCCGTAGACAGGTGGTACGTCGAAATTGGATGTCGAACGGAGAAGTTATGGTCACGGGATCGAAATTGGAAATTTACGACTCTGGATTCGAATTAAATATTATTTAAATCTAGTGGACATATATTTTAATGTGGGACCCTTAAATATTAATTAAATATTATTTAAATCTGGATCGAAATTGGGAATTTACTTGTCACTCATCGCATTGATCTTTGCCCTTAAAACTGTAGATCTATGTGTGATTGGGTGGGTTAAGATTAAAATAATAATATTTTAATTCATTTTATATTTTTCCCCTTTCATTTCTCTCTCTCCCTCCCCGCGCATCAGCCTTCATCCTCTTCTTTTTCTTTCTTCTTCAAACCCGTGCACCATTTCCATTTTCACCTTTAACAATCACACAGATGCATACCACCTCACTGCTTGAGACACGACGGGGATCACGGTGGCACGGGGCAGGAAAACTGGAACCCATAACCCGTGAACAACCAAACCCAATCCTACAAGAACACCCTCCAAACTTCATCTTTTGCTTGTGAACCCTAAATGGAAGGTGGAGAGGGAGATGAGGCGAGCACGACGGTGCTAACGACTTGGACGGCAGAGCACGGTGGCCGGAAATCCGCAGGTGAACAGTTTCAGGTTTGAAAACGGTTTTTCCGTTAGACTGTTTGTTGGGTATTTCTAAGGTTTTAACCTTCTTCCTAGGTGACCTACGAACCCAGGGGACTCAATCTCGAAGGAAATAGTGGCTGGAGTCGACTACAAGAGGGAGTTGCAGGGGTCGTCGCTGTTCATCGATGAAGAGTAATTTTTTAATACGTTTTTCGTATTTTCAAATAGAGGGATCTCTTAGTTAGACTTAGACATAGGGAACGAAAGAAACTAGGAGTAGTTTGGTGGTCGGACGGCGGAGAACCGGTCGGGTCAGGTCGCGGGTCACAGTAACCCGGTTGTAGGACCCGCTAGAGGATAGGGATGACTGCTGACGTCATCCTGTTGACGTCATCTTGTCAGATCAGATAATGTCAAACTGACATGTCATATCTGAACCAATAGGGACTTGACACATGGCACTGTAAGGTGTCAGTGGTGACGTCATGTTGACGTCAGCATTGACTTTTGGGGGTTGACTTTTTAGAGTTGACTTTTGGGTTGATAAGGCGCATGGGGGCGGGTGTGAATAGTACTCGAGGTGGGCTCAATGTCATTTTAATGGTTTTGATGATCCGGATCCAATAGCGGTGGTTTTGGGTCGATCAAAGATCGTTAGGTTGGTCAAATTGAGGTTTTTCACCTCGGGAATCGTTTCTGGGACATGTTGACTTTTCCGGGAAAGTTTAGGGTTCTTGATATAGACTTGTATAGGTTAGTAGTAACCTTGGGGGTATGATTTGGACAGGTTCAGACGACCCGGAGAGGTCGGATTAGCCTCGGGAAAGCTTATGGCACGCATATCGAGGTGGCGGCTAGGATGATCTGTGAGTGGACGTTGATTTTTAAATCGTGATGCATGCATAAATGTTGTATATGTTTTATATTTATGATTTCTATGAATATGATTGTGGTATCGGTGATTTACTTATTAGCACATATTTCAAGGTTTACGATTTTCTACTGTGTTTATACATGCTTGTATGTCAATAATGGATTGAGGAATTGATTTCAGATTTGGAAATATGGAACCGCACTTGAGACCCATTTTATTTACGAACTATATGACTTCAAGTCCATTTGATTTGATAAGGCATCGGGTCGGAAGCCTAGTTGGTTTACATGATCGGGCTTGAGGCCCAAGTGGTTTATGATATCGGACATGAGTCCCACTGTGGTTTATAAATATGATTTCAGGTTCGGAGACCCTAATTGGATTTGGTTTTGGAAAAAGTGGATTTCTAGATTCATGACGGTTTTATGGGAAACCGGGCATGGACCCTTTGAAAAGTTTGAAAGGTTTTGAGATGATTGGGAAATATTTTTCATATACCATCCTTTTATCTATAAATTGTCTCCTCCAGGGAAAGTCGTTGACTTGGGTGGACCCTGGAGTAGTCACGGAGTACTAATTGAGAGGAGTCGCCCCCGTGGGGTACCTCACTCTTAGGAAGGCATTATGGATTATAACCCCTAGGGAGGGTCATTGATATGCGGACATTGACTTGGGTGGACCCTCCGTAGACTTGGGACTTGAGACCCCGAGTAGCATGTGTAGCTTTGGAAACCGTGACAGTACTGATTGTGAAATCGGGCATGTCAGGCATCAGGGATGCCGAGGATTGGTTATATGGTATTTGGTAAACATGAGTTATTGGATTTATGAAATGATATTTCTGTGTTTATGGGTTTGGGTAGTAGCCCACTCAGATATGGATTTACAAATTTTGGATATTCTATGGTTTTGGGCTGAGTTCCCACATATGTTTGGATTTACGGTTTTGGGCTAAGGTCCTAATGATTTATTTAAGTAAATAGTTTGATTACTGGTTTTCGAATGCATGCATGCTTTTTAGTGAAGGGCATAAATGTCTTCTTATGAAATGAGTTTTTATCAAACTATTGATTTTCGTCCACTCACAGCGTTTTGTTGTTTTTAATGCCCTTCAGGTTGATCACGGATACGGGCTGTAGTAGAAACCGAGACATTGCACTCCTTCACCGATCCTGGTGCGCTCTAGAAGCCCTGAACGGGCCGAGGGTTGAGTTATCCCTTGTCTGACACTTCGTGTCAGACGGGACCATGACACATCTCGGGTTAATCCCGGGGGGATTGGGATGGGTCGTGTCAATTTAGGTAATCTAAACGAAATTCAACAAACCAGAATCAAGGTCGACATGTTTAGCTTTTTTTTTTTCCTAAATTTCAGAATTCCTCTGTTATGCTCCTCCTCCTCCCCTTTGCACTCAGTTATTCACATGTCTCTCTCTCTCTTTGTGAAACAACTGAGTTTGATCACCCTATTTTTCCTTCTTGATTTTCTGCCCATTTTCTTTATTTTCCGTTTCTCCCTTGGCTGAAAACAACAACGACACACATTTATAACAAGTGACACTTTTCACTATTCCTCTAGAAAGCAGCACAATTCCCAATGAGATAAAAGTGACACTTGTCACTATCTAATTAACCCAAAACAAATATCTCACAAGTCCAAATTATGAAAATTCCCTCCATTAAAAAAATTACCAAATTACCCCTACACATCTCAGACCCAAAATGACACCATCCAAACTCCGTTTCCAGCATGCCTCATGTCTACGAACTCAAGATTCTGAAACGTTCATGATGGTCTTCTCGAATTACCTAAACGAGGTCCACGTCAAAAGTTACATTTTTACTTTGACCAAAAAGTTAACCTTTTGACTTCAGGAGCAAAATCGTCCTTTTCTCATTAAATTATCCAATTTCACATTTTTTCGAGATCTGAGTCGTTACAAAAAGTGAGAGAACATACTTGCACACGTGGACCAATTTTCCAGATCTTCGCTTGAGCTTTCCTGCATCCGAAACTAACCTTTTTTTCTCATCAAACAGGATCACAGGGGCCTCCTCGTCCCACCCCAATCCTTGGTTTCGAGCCAACATGCTCGAAACAGACTACACCTTCTCAGGCCATTTTCAAGTGTCATGGCTATGGTAGTTTATCCTCCACTCCCAGACTTACTGTCCCAATTATTCTTCTCCATTATCTCTATTTCTTTCCCTTTTTACTTTCTTTCCCCTTTTACTTTCTTTCCCATTTTACTTTCTTTCTTTCTTCCTGGCTTTCTTCTGGACGCTAGTGGCCATTTTTCCATTTGTCTTCTTTTTTAGGCCTAGTTCCACCAAGCACTCTCTCTTCCCCCCTCCCCACAAGGCAACACACACACACACACACACATATATATATATACACAAAGTTGGTAGGATGGAAGGAGAAAGAAAAATAAAGGTTTTTTTAGAAAATTCTAGACCTTGACAAAATGACAAAAATACTCTTGGTGGCAAAATTACCATTTTACCGTTACTCCTACTTACCCATACGTTCTGATCCAAACTTCATTTTTGTCATGTCGCCTGTCTATGTATTCAAGAGGTCAAGACCTTCATAACGGTCCTTTCATGGCCGAGAAAGATGTCCCGGTTAAAAGTCAACTCTTTGAATTTAGGTCAAAGTCAATTTTTTGACTTCTAAGGGGAAATGGTCATTTCTATTCTCTCGAATGTCCGGGGTGTTATAATCTCCCATCCTTAAAAAATTTTGTCCTCGAAATTTCAGACTAACTCAGAATCAGATACAGAGGCTTAATCATGACTATGACAAATTTTTACCAATTATCAAATTAGATCAAAATTATAACGTATCCTCATATATCATCATAGATCATTTTCACATAATACCATAGCATCATATTATCATTCCTCGGTCCAAACTTTAAACGCAAACATTTTGCACCCTAGAGATCAATCTCGTCATATAAGACATCACAAAATATCTTGTTCGAAAGCCACCCAAATTTTATCTCGTATGAGGCTATATTGATGACCTTGATGGTTTCCTAGTCCCGTAGGCATCCAATGACTAATAGCCAATATTTAATTGGATATCAATTCACGGAGTCTACTGCTGTACTTATCGAATCAAATACAAGATCTTTTTACCATTTATGTGCCTCAATTACTAACTCTAGGAACTGAACTATAGGTCCAATACATTAACAATTACAATAGTTTTCACTCTTGGGTCATCTATTATACAGAATTACGTGATTTCCTCTTATCAGTGCATAAAATCACACATTTATTTTCTTACCAAACCTGATCGACTAACAATTCACTTCCTAATCCTAACACACATATTAGACCATCATCTAGGCAGTTATTACAACATTTCATACCTAGATATCGAGAAACACATACTTATATTATATCTCAACCAAACCAAATCCGCAATCAGAACCTTGGGCTGAGCCCAAAACACAGCTTGATCACAAACCCCGCAAAATGTGCCATCAAATACATCCAAACCAACCAAAAATCAAATGAAAACCACCATATCACATAATCTCATGTCACAAACCAGAATACAACAAACGTTAGAAGTCATGACAACTGGCACACAAATGATCATAATAATTAACACCGAATCCACACAACAATAATCATGATAGAAAATAAGAAACCCTCACAACCATGCCACATAACCGAACCATATCCCAAATCACATAAAACCATACATGTCACAATCACTAATCCTCGATGCATAATATCAAACAACAAACCATTGCCCCACAGGCAGGCACACAACAAACTCACATACAGCCAGCTTATCATCAATACACAAGCATCATATCAATCATCACATCACAAGTGCACTACCGGTAGGCACACCATATACTCACTCGGGTATCGGAGCCCCAGGCTCGAAGTCTGAGTCATCATGCACCACACACTATCTTAACAAATTTTCTCCAAGGGGTTACATTTGTTCTATTGGTAGCTAAGCCATGCAAGAATTACGGAGCCCACCTCGATGTTCGAGTGTGAACCGTCTCAGGAATTACAGAGCTCAACTCGACGTCTGAGTCATGATCCTAGTCTCGGGAATTACGGAGTATAATCTCGACATCTGAGACTACCCATTAGTGTCAGGAATTAAGGAGAATTACTTCAACGTACGAGACTACCCATCACAATACTAGCCTAAAAAATTACGGAGCATTACCTCGACGCCTGAGACCGTCCACCACCTCACATAGCTACTTAGAGTACATTATTAGAGTATCAACCGGTATTCCAGAATCTCTGCTCACAAATATTCATAATACTAAGAAACATATATTTACAATATACATTTATTTCTCAATTCAGAATAATTTTAACCATATTTCTACTCTATACTTAAGTTCAAACACACTTTTCGTTTAACTTTGCATAAAGTGTATCCAAGTATTTAATTGACACTCCCTGACCCAGAAATTTCTTTTATGGCACGAAGGTCGACGCGTGCTAGCCGACACCTGGACGATGATGTCTAGATGATGAAGCCATTTAGGTTAATATGACGTATTTAAAGAGAGTCGGGTGGAACCTACCCGGTGAAAATTCAGCACATTCTACCCAACAATGGAAGTTTAGAGCATGTACGTACATAATTGATGATCATAGAGAACAACTTTACTTGCTGATACCCAATTTAACCGACAAAATTTACTTCGCGTCGGGACCCTAGAAAATAGCGACCATATGCTGTCGGGCTTGGAAAATCGGCTCTACGTGCCTTTTAAGGGCTGGAAAACCCTCCAAAACGACATTAAAACGGTCTAAAACAGTGCCCACGCATCGCCGTTTCCCAGAAAAAGGCCACGCACCGCCACGGATTGATTTGGGCTTAGGAAAGTGGCCCACGCACTGCGTGTGCGAGGCTACAGTGTTACACATGCAGGAATATTCCTTAGAATATTCCTCGAATATTCCATGGAATGTTCCATTAAAGGCCATTAGTTTGACCGTTAGTTTTGACGCTAACCAATCGTTGACTAACGGAGTTGACCGTTGACCCATTGTCGCTGGAGCTCCACCGTATACGGTGGTCGAACCACGACGCAGTGACGCCATCCACGGTTGCCAAAATCTGGGATTTTCGCTGGAAAATTCCCAAATTCCGATGGAGCCTAAAACCTTCGAATTCCCAACCAAATTTAACATGCAATTTATCAGTCTAAGTCTACTTAGTTCGAGGATTATGAAAATCTATTTAGAAGTTTGAAAATCTACCTACTCCGATTACCACTTCGTTGGGAACTATGGCGGTTTCCCTGCAACTGCTTATCGATGTTCCCTGTCGACTTTCCTCACAGCACACGACATACATAAATAGCTCAGAAAGGGTTTCAACTAGGATAAATTGAAATTTGTAATCCAAGGGGTCGATTTTACCTAGTTAGTCTCTCGGGTCCTAAATGAGTCGCCATGGGTCGAAGCCTATTCGAGATGGGGATCATTCTCATCCTCGCTGAGTTGCATGCCTCACAACTTGAACAAATGAATATGAGGGCCTAGTTGAACACAAGGACAGAAAATGATTGTTCTTCCTCGAAATTCTTACGAACCACCAGTTTCCAGCGACCCTAAGTTGTCACCTCCGCCACACCGCCATAGAAAACGATAAGTAAAACACTCATTAGCATTCAACTGTAGAGACAATCAGGATTATGGAGTTGATTTCATCAAACCTTACCTCGTTCATGCTCAGGAGCTTCGGGTCATCGTCAGGTCCTAAACCGGGTCAAGCTCGCCATCTCGAGTTACAGTGGGTTTAGAGCCTCTCAGACGAGCTGAGTGATAAAAGGGTGTCGAGATGATGCCATGGTGTCATCTGGGTCTGAATTTTTGGTAACAGGTCTACTATTTCACCATTCATGGCCGTAGGCCTCGTCATTGGGCCGGGTCGGGCAAGCCCGGCCCAAAATTTTTGGGCTTGGGCTGGGCCGGGCTGAGCCTATTTCATAATTTAAAAAATATCTGGCCGGGTCGGGCGGGCTTGATCATAAATATGAAAGCCCATGCCCTTTGTCGGACCGGGTTTGGGTCGAGTTTTTATCGGGCTTTACGGGTCGGGCCTACAAAGCCCACTTGGGCCGGGCCTACTACCTAATTGTAAAAAAAAAAGTGAGTTGAGCTTAAATATTATTATCGAATATTGAAATAAGCTAAGGAGGGGTACTATTGGATTTGGAAAATTGACTTAACTTTTCGACCATAAAGCCGAGATAGGATAAGGAGGTCGCTAAGAGAGTCAAAGACCTAGTGAGTTTTTTTTGAATTTAAGGTTAGGGTTTGGTTTGGGCATTGGGCTTTTAAATGACACTAGGTTGAGATTTGGTTGGAGTTTTGGATTTTGGCTATGATAGTAGTAACAAGATTGGACTGGGTATCAATTCTTAATTTATAATTATTTTATATTTTCGGGCTTATGGGTGGGGGTTACCTGGGCTGGTCGGGCTGGGCTTACCGGGCTTTATAGGGCTCGGGCCTATCGGGCCTAGCGAGCTTGAATACCCTAAGCCCAAGTCTAGCCCATCAACATGCGGGCCGGGCCGGCCCACGTCCCATATCGGGCCGAGTCGGGCTTTTTGTCATCGGCCCTATCAGGTACCCATAAGCCCGTGGGCTTCTGGGCCAAATGATGAGGGCTACATGGCTTTATCGATGTTGTGGGCAATGGTTAACACGGGGGTGGATGATGGTTGGGTTAATGGTGAGGGTGGCGAATGCTGGTCGTCATCTCTTGTTCTTCTCCGAGAATGAATGACGACTAGAATTCAAGTCTCATGAGGTCATAGGTTTGGTTATTAGCATGCATGTCCATTCTTCTTGGGTTTCCAAGAGAGACTTCGAACTCTCTCTCGAGAGTTCTACAAAGGACAAGACAGGGGCAACAGGGTAGTCGATGGGTCTTAGCTTCTTGGGCCGATTGTCAACAAACAAAAGTGGGTTTTGTAAAATAGGTTATTTGGGCCAATAGAGAGTGGGCTTAACCAGCCACTATTCTCAACGAAACCTTAATCTCTAGAATAATGGGTTTGGGCTTCAGTTAAGAAAGAAAATTACCCAGGCCACTTAAGGTTCAACTAGCGTAATGGGTTTGGCTTCCAGATTTGGCCCTATGTGGCCTAGGCCTATTGGTTATTTCGGAACTTCCAAAACGTACACACAATTACCACTCCCAACCAATAGCCCAATAGCAAGAAAATCAGGGCCCAGGGGCACCTACGAGGGTAAAAATTGTAATCGCGCATTTTAGTTTCCTAATTTCGGTACGGGATGTATCATTAATTATTTCCAGAACAATCATCAAATGTATAGTTAAAACTTAAAGTCAATCTTTTCAGCATGTACTTATTTATAATGACCCAAACATCGTTTTGAAATCCATAACTAAATCCGACTCCATTTTCGTAAAATTGTATATAACATGTATTTTAAATCTTTTCATAAAAGTAATCAACTTAAAATCACAATCAACATATAAACCACGAAATAACATTTATGATTGTAGAAAATTATTGGTAATTATATAAACACCAAATTCCATAACCCAAACTAAATTTAGAACCCAAATCAAATTGCAAAACCAATTTTAACTTCTTAACACTTGAACCATCACGTCTTTGCATCATCATACATCACCCCATCAATATATATTTATTATATCATCTAATGTCATAATTTCAACATCATCGTTATGTCATTATCATCATTATATGCTCAACATTATATTATTATCATTCATATTTTGAGCTCCAAATTTACATTTAAAAATTATTTTTGATAATTCGAAACCCCAAGCTTGTATTTCAAATCGAACCAAATTTTCAATTGTAAAAAGTATTTTTCGAATTATTTCCAAATTATCCAGCATATAGTAATTCATAAAATTAATTACTTTCTCGTAACTCGTATATTAAAATAATATCCGCAAAATCATACGAAATCATTTACCAACAACGGGCGTCAACCATTAATAATTTCCCAAAAATGATCTATTTATTCAAAAATCATTTTAAAATTATTTCATCATTTATTCTTTCCTTAAAAATCAAACAATAACTTCAAACCTTGAATTTCAACCCGACATAATTTTTCATAAAAAATCTCGTAAAACAGGTTGTAAAATGATTTTTATAAAAATTTTGCATTCGCGCAATTTTCTTAAGGTTCCCAAACCAACCAATGATCCTTTTAAAAACTACATTTAAATTATTATCACGTAAATCAAACCAAATTCTAAATCAAATTTTTAACCAACATATCTAAAAAAAATGTTCAATAACCTAGTTTTGATACCAAGTTGATAGGACCCGTCTCTAATTACCATAAAAGCCAGACCGATCCTGCTCATGTCTGACAATTTGTTGTCAGACAAAGGATCATACAAATTTTAGCCAAGTTCAAATATTTATTAGGTAAACCAAATTAATTTCACCTAGCGGGATTATCGCCCACAGACAACCCGCTACCCCGTCAATCAATGGAACCCCTATTCATTGCCCGTCCTTAGATTTATTTTTACTAAGGAATATCACCTTTTGTAATGCCGGTTGTTTCTCCCGAAGGATCACTATCCTCCCAAACAATTCAAACTGATTTTAGTATTACATTTATCCCATAACCATAACCTCAAGCTATTAACACATCAAATTATTATCGTAGTACTCTCATCATAATATACATAAGCATCCCCAATTTAATCATCATCAACATTAAGCCAATCATCACATATAAAGCCTTATTAACATCCACCTTGTTCTAGTTTCCCACAAATTAGGCATAATGAACACATTCACCATAACCACTTATGTTACCTTTTCATCATGCAACGCACCATAGCTCATTAACCCAAGTCCATTTGGATACAAATATGTTCATATTTAGGCCTTCAATTATTCTCAATTTTTAGAAATAATTAAGAAGGTTTAAATAAAACACAACACTTTGAACAAGCTTAACTTCTTCATAAATGTCCAATTAACTCAATTTTGAACCATTGAACACAGAATACAAAATTGAATAATTTTCATGTTAACCATTTTACTAGATTCCGGTCAACGCGCCCGCACGTATCTGGAGAACTTAGAGACCGCCTATGTGCGTGGACCTCACGCGCCTGCATAGAGATCGCCCCTAACCTCCCTCGGGCCCTGTAATACGGGTCATTCGACCTGGTGACTTGACCCAGTTTTTTCACGCTTGTTTTACATCTATTTCATTTGTGTTCTTCATCAATCTTAGTCATCTCAATCCCAAGAACAGGTTTGTGATCACCAAAGAGAGAAAATCATACTCAAAAGTGAAAGCACATACCTACACACTTCAGCTAATTTTCCAGAGCCAACATGCTCGAAACAGACTACACCTTCTTGGGCCATTTTTCAAGCCTCAAGGCCACGACAGTTTAACCTTCACTCATAAACCTCCTGCCCCACTTATTCTTCTCCATTTTCTTCTCTTTATTTCTCTTTCTTTTCCCTTTTCCTTTATTTATTTCTTCCATGCTTTCTCCTGAACTCTATCACTTCCCACTTCCCCCCTTCAAAAGGCAACACACGCGCGCACACACACACACACACACACACACACACACACATATATATATATATATATACATAGAGTTGGTAGGATGGAAGTAGAAAGAAAAATAAAGGTTTTTCTAGTAAACTCTAGACATTGACAAAATGACCAAAAATGCCCTTGGTGGCAAAATAACCATTTTACCCTTACTCCTCCTTAACCCATAATGTTCTCATCCAAACTCCGTTTTTTCATACCACCTATCTATTTACTCATAAGGTTAAGACCTTCAAGATCCCGATAAAATGTAAAATCTTTGACTTTTAGTCAAAGTCAAATTTTTGACTTCTAGGGGCAAAATGGTCATTTTTATTCTTTCAAATGTTTGGGGTGTAACATTAGGCCTAAGTTTCTGATTGTGGATTTGTTATGTGGTACTGAAATGTGATATGAGTATATGGTTCTTGGTATTGATGACTATGATTTGGACTTGGGTTGGTTTTGTGATGATGCTTGTTGGTTGATTGGTCTCAGACGTTGAGCCAGGGGCTCCGAATCTTAAGACTTGTATTATGTTGGTAACTCAGACGTGGATCCAGGGGCTCTAAATCTTAAGTCGCATGTCACTCAGACATCGAATCGGGCTCCGAATCCCATGTGAGTATGTGATGGCCTACCAATTGTGCAATTGTTACATGACGATTGATATTGCGTGTCGATGATGGTTTGGATGTGGTATGATTGTGTACGAGTACTGTAATGATGTTGAGTTGCCTATATGTTGGATATGAATTGATTGTGTGGATTTACGTGATGATTAGTGATGTGTGATATATGTTGTGGTTATGCCTAGTTGTTGGAATGTCTCGGACGTTGAACAAGGCTCCTTTTCTGAGACTGACACGACTCAAACATCGACCTGGCGTCTTTTTTTGAGTCGGGTCGCCACTTGGATGTCGAGCTGGGCATCTTTCCCGAGTGATGTACCTACCAATAATGAATTGTTTTGATGATTGATATTGTGATAATGGTGGGTTGATTGTATGTGATTGGACGTGTTGACTTTGTGTTGATGGTTGTGAGTTTGTGTAATGGTTATACCGATTTACTGAGGTCTTGGACAGATAAATGTTACTTTTTATTTGAGAACTCTCTTGCATGTATTTCAAGATTATAAAGTATATTTTGTTTTAATCGAAGTGAAACGATTTTCGTATGCATGCATGATTTTCAAAAACAGAGGGTAGATGTTGGATGTTTTCAATTATGTTTTATAAAATGTTTATTTTTGTCCACTCACACATTTCCTTAGTTTTGTAACCCTTCAGGACCGTTGCACGGATATCGGAGCTCAAGAGGCAGAGACATGAACTAGTGAGACTTACATGTATCCTTTGTATGATGAGTACACGGGCAGTGTTGGCACTTTAGGTTACTTGTTAGACGGGAATAGGGCCCGGGTACGCCTTACGGGCCGCTTTTAAGGTTGGGTCCTGTCACCAAATTTCAAGACCGTTTGTAAGATCTCACCTCCCGAGGTAATCCTCCAATCGAGCATATTTCTTAAAAGCGGATTTGTCACGTGCATCTTCAAATAACTCGTTCATTCCACTCATACGAGTCCTAAACTCATAAGCGTCATCCGACAGTGAAATTCGACGAAAGAGAAAAAAAATTTAACACACAAGCAAAAATCTCTTCTCTACTCGTGACATCTCACGATCAGGTCGTAACTGGATAAAGACTAACATCAACCGAAAATTCTAATTATTCGAGGTGATGCTCTAACATGAGAAATTGGGATGTATGATCCTCGAGTGTTAGAAAACTAACGACATATCCTAAAACTATGCTTTGATGACAAATTGGCACACTCTGATCCAAAAAGTTAATTAGAACACCAAAATCCAGCAATGTTGGAGAACATGTAGACGGTGAAGTCCAGATTATGAAAGCCAAATGGATAAAACGTTACGTTTTATGAGGTCATGTGAAGTGTAGTTAGTAGAAAGCAATTAGCATTTCACCGCGACAATGAACGTATAGAACATTGTACACTAATGATTATCATATAGTTTGAGTAACTACTTGAGTTATCCTGATTTCCAGTGGCGTAGTTAGGATTTTATTTGTGTGGGCCGTTTCATAAAGTACTTACAAAAATTAAACTTTGGATATAATTCAACTCATCGTAATTTATATCAAATTTATTAAAATATAAAAAATATCATATCATGTTACTAATTCATTACAATCATAGTTTCCCTCGATGAGTTTTCATTTTTCGAAATCATTACATAATAACTTTGGTATCTATACTCTTAAAAATATCTTTTTCAATATATGGAATCAACCAATCAGTCATTCATAAATTTCTCATTCGGTTCCGCAAATCATTCTTCATGTAATTCATAACAGAAAACACGCGATGTACACTTGTAATTGCAATTGGTGGAATTAGTGCTAGAGTCAAAAGTAAGTACACTAACGGGTATGTGAGAATGTTTTATACCTCAGCCGTCTTTTTGCAAAATCAGTAATTCCTTTCAATTATCTGAAATCATTGTTAGAAGTCATGTACTAAATGTAATTCTCAATTTGTTCCCTAAGTAGCTCAAGATCATGTTTAGAGAAATCACTTGAATAATATCCAGCAACGCAAACCAATTTTTTTTTTTTGTTAAAGGCAAATAATGAATTAAAACTATATTCATAGCCTTTTTATATATTGAAACTACATTCATAGCTTTTTTATAAAGTGATTGAGATTTTTCCCGTACCTTATTTACTAAGGAATGTATTTATCTTTTTAAAAGAAAATGAATTGTATTCTTCCTTAAAAAAAAAGAATGTGTAATCTTCCTACATAAAAAAGAATTTATAATTAATTATTTTGAGTAAAATAATAATAATTAATTAAAGAGCTTCATTATCCTATTACTAAATGTAGAAGTAGGGGTGGAAAACTTTACAAGTTCGCCTCATTGGGGGCTTTTCGATAAAAAAAAAAAAAGACTAAAGGCCATCAAACATGAAGACTAAATGTAGAAGTAGAGGGGGCCATGAAGACTAGGGGCTATGAAGTCAGTGGGGGCAGAGGCCCTCTCTGAGCCTTAGCTGCCTCGGCCTCTCCTGATTTCCTTTGTGCCACCCTAAATGTGAATGTCAGAATAGTTACTGTGAACTCCTCAATGCACATGAAGTGTCACTAAGACCAAAAGGGTATAAAATAGAAGCGTGAGTAGACCTAGTGATTATTTCAGTGGAAAACTACAAACTATAAAACAAAATTTAACCCCTCAGTTTTCCTTAAAACTTGTTAACAAAACCATGAACTTGCACGTTATGAGAAAAAAATAAAAATAAAATAATCATTACTCTCAATAAACACCCCGAAAATATGATTAAAACATGCATGAACTACTAGATATGCTCTTGAGTCGCTCGAAACATACGCTCATGCTAGGATGGGTATCTATAATTGCTCATGCTCCTCAACCACGTGAAAGCTACAGACTAAGCACCAGTGATCTCATGTCCCTTAGAGCTCGGTGACATGTTGGCATTTTTTAACTAGCATTACAAGCAACACAAGTGAATAATCACGTGAAGACTACTCAATGGGCACTCAAATGTGTACCTGAGATACTAGCGACGGCTAGGTAGTTTTATAACAACCACCTTAAATCACTATCTTGAGACATCAATGTATTTGCCACTATCAAACTAATCAGACATGCTAATGCAATAATTAACTCAATCAATCATACACAGGAAAACATAAAGTAAAATCATAGACTAGCATGCTGGGAAATCATCAAGTAAAGTCATAAACTAAAATCATAGGCTAGCATGCATCATAACCAAGTACGTAAAAACGTGCAAGTAATAAAGTAAAGGTATAAAACAAGAAAAGGAAGTCCACTCACAAATTGGTCAGGAAACTAAAATCACCCAAAATAAATAAATTTAGCACAAGTTCCAAGCCGATCCAACCCTATCGAGATCATTTGTAAAGGTTACTAACAATTTCCACATCAAACCCTAAGTAAACTCCACTAGGTTTTCCAAAACGGGACTAAAATGACTCTAAATAGACTAAAATGTACTTAGAGGGTACAATCATTCCAAAACTAGACCCATGCACTGCCACACGCTAGCAAAAGACTAGGAAATGGCATCGTGTGCTGCTACGCCCTGGTAGGAGGTTAGAAAGTCATCTCACCTGGCGCCATGCACTGTCAGGTGGTCACACTCGCTGGCCATGCGAGCTCTTGCACCCTTGTGTATCAGAATATTCTCTATAATATTCCATAAGCATTAACCTGTATTATTACTTGGAATATTCCTTGGAGTATTCCCTATTGAATATTCCATCACCCTGCCCAAATATTTTGTTAACTCTGACAATATATTCTAAAGGAATCAAAATATTCTATAAGCATTAACGAGGTTAGAATCCATTATGGCGCCGTTAATATATAATGGAATATGCTAATGATGTTAGCTTATCTCGTCAACTACTGGCAGCGTTAGTTGACTGATGATTGACTAACCTTCGCTGGAGGAGACGACAACCAGATCACTTTCGTCGCCCTTTTTGATGATGGTTGGATTATGGGAAAATTGCGATGAAAATTCAATTTTATGGCGAGATCTTACTCCCTCAAAACTACTTTGATTTCGACGTACAAATAGTCAATTCTTCTTTATTCAATGCAAGGATAACAAATATCTAGTTTTTCGAACCTAGAAAGTACATGATGACACTGGAAAATCGACGAAAAGTTGCAATGGCTCTTCCACTTTCCAGAAACCGGCAAGCTTTTGCCACTGTTGGTCCTCAAGGAAAATGTTGAAAATATATAATCCACATTTGTAGAAAATTCTACACAATTCAAGAAAATACAAGAAGCATCAAGATAAAACTAAAAAATACTAGGGAGTTCTAAGATGAAGAATTTTCTAGAAAAACAACCAACATATGGTTGGAATGAAGAAGATCAAGTCGGTGGTCTTGGATATTTTTGAGCAAATGTACTTCCACCGACTAGGGAGGTCGGCTGCATGCTCTATAAATAGAGCTGAAGTGAATATGGTAGAGTGTGAAAAGAAAGCAACAAAAAGTGTTCTTACTCTTGCATGTAAAAATCCTTTTATAAATAAAACCTCATTTCCAAATCTCCTCTGTTTTATCAAAGACCTTCTTTTACTTCATTTAAATCTTTAACCCTTTCACCCAAATTATCAACTCAAAACCCAACAGAAAAAAGAACAAAAAAATTAGTCCATGAATGAAAGCCTAACATGACTAAAAGCATGGTTTAACGTGAAGGATTTAACTTACTCTTTACAATCTCGAATTCTCGAATGGACTCTCATGTCGTACTTGAGTTCCCGTAAAAGTTTGAGCCACATCGGTCCTCATGGATCGCCACCTACTCCACTAAGCTCGTAGAGAGATGAAGAAGATGAAAGGTCTGAACACGAGTCCTTGATCTTAATTTTTGGTCGACGGTGGTGATGTGGCTTTCTCTTTCGGCTGCCATCAAAATAGACCAAGGACATCGAATGAATGATTATAGCGAGTACAATTCTTATTGAGTCGTAGAGTAAATAATGGGTATTCGGCTTTGTTAATAACAATTGGGCCCAAATGTTAGATTTTTGGGCTCAAGGTTCTTTTACCAACAAAAAACTTCCAAAGCCCATATGACACCCATAAGGACAATCTAGTAATTATGTTAATTTTGAATTTTGCTTACAAAATGGGTTGTAACAAAAATAGAGTGTGGGAACAAGTTGGGATGAAGGTTAATTCAGGAAGGTTTTCATTGTTGGCTTAGGATGCAAGTCGGAACGAGACAAAACGGGTTGTTCTCAAGTAAGAGTTGAAAGGGTTGAGAAAAGAACTAAATCTCTATTCTAAATTGAAAGAAACATGTTGTGCCTAAAAATCTGAGCCTTTGAAACAATGAAATTTTTTAGGGTTTGCAGTTGTTTTGAAATTAATTGAGTTTGATCAATTTGTTTGTTAAGATTAGTTTATTGGATGTCCTTTGAGAAGAAGGCTTCTTATCCTTTTGTAGGAAGTGCAGATGCTGACTAGGCTGTCATGTAGGGTCTGGTGGGTCCATGTTGTAGTCATTCTGTTCGAAATCATCCCCTTTGCACTTCTATTTCTAAGCGGGCATCAGAGCCTTTCTTCCACTTCCGTCATCTTCTTCAAATGCACGTTCCTGTTGGACCCTAAGCTAGTGCACTGATCAGTGTGAGTGTGTGTGAACTGTGTGTGGAAGTTAAAACGGTTAGAGAAGCACCATCACGTGGGGTGTGAGGTGGAATTACTTGGAGAATAAGAGTGCTAGCTGTCACATGCTTCTAGACTTAGGCCAAGTGTCTCTTTGTAATTGGATGAGCTGTTAAAAGTGTAACAGCCTCTTTAACTAACTAATAATTTATACAAGTCTCATATATAAGAAATCAAAAGGAAAAGAAAAGGTAACACACAGATTGAAAGAAAGAAAACTGAGAAATTTCTAATTCTCTGCTCATAGACATTTTATCAAACACATTGTGTGCGTTGTGAGTCAACATTGCAGAGATCAATCCTACAACCAGCAATCCAATCCAGAAATAATCTTACAAGATCAAACCTATCTTCTACTTATGATCAACCTATCCAATACAATTTCAGGCTAGTGTGTGCGTGTTGATTCAAGAAGGATTCAAGAAGATTACCTGAAGCATCCTGCTGCTGATCACCAACATGGTATCAGAGCTGTGACGGTCTCTGATCTTGTAATTGGGACGTGACTTGAGGAATAAGCTAATATGGCTGGTTCTGGAGTTGCTGGAGGGGAGCTACGGGCTCCTGTGTTCGATGGGAACAATTATGAATTCTGGAGCATAAAAATGAGAACAATCCTGAAGGCTCAGGATATTTGGAAATATGTGGAGACAGGGCTCAGTGAAGTGAAGAATGAAGCAGGTGTTGTGATCAGTCAGCCAACAAGGACTGATTTCATTAAAGATGCTCGAGCTCTTGGATTGATCCAGACCTCCGTGGCAGATACAATCTTCTCCAAGATCAGAAATGAGGACAAAGCAAAGTCTGCTTGGGATCTGTTGAAGAGAGAGTACATAGGAGATACAAAGGTAAGGGTTGTCAAACTTCAGTCCTTGAGAAGGGATTTTGAGTATACACGAATGAAAGATAATGAATCTTTAAGCTCGTATCTTCTTAGACTATATGATGTTGTAAATCAGATGAAAACATATGGTGAAGATATCCCTGAAAAACGTCTAACACAGAAAATACTTATAAGTTTGACAAGGTCCTATGATTCTATTGTTTCCATCATTGAAGAGACTAGAGATCTTGATAACATTGTAGTAGAAGACATAGTGGCTTCTATTAGATCTTTTAACCAAAGATTAGAGATGCATGAAAGAGAAAGTGTAAATATGGACAAAGCATTCTCTGCACAATCTGGTGGTTTCAGAGGGCATGGAAGTGACAATCAGGGAAAGTGGAAGAAGAACCATAAAAACTTCAAGAATTGGAAGGCCAATTCTGGAAGACTAGGTCATCAAAACACATAGGGAGGAAAGACAGAGTCCAGTACTCCTAAATGCAAGATCTGTGACAAGAGTCACTGGGGACACTGCTGGTTTAAAATGAAAAAAATGTTTCAAGTGTAATAGGTCTGGCCATTTAGCAAGAAACTCTCCTGAGAAGCAGACTGAGGCAATTCCTAAACCAGAAGTTCACCAGGCTAGACTTATAGAGGAGAAGGATACTGTGATGTTCTATGCATGCAATTCAGCCTCAGTATCAAAAGAAGTTGGTGACTGGAATGTGGACAGTGCATGTAGTAACCACATGACTTCACATGAGTCATTGTTGGTTAATGTTGATAAATCCTTAACAACTAAAGTTAAAATGGGGACAAGAGAATTGGTACAAGCTACAGGCAAGGGAACTCTTGAGATTAACACCAGAAATGGCAAGAAGCAGATTCATGAAGTAATGTTGGTCCTTGGACTTGATGCAAATCTACTTAGTGTAGGTCAAATGGTTGAGCACGGGTACCATTTGACCTTTGGGAACAGGAAGGTGAATATCTATGAAGATGAAGGATTGACTCAAATGATTGCTACAGTTCCAATGCTTGGGAACATATGCTTTTCTCTGTCTCTGGATTGTGTCAATGCAGTGGCAAGAAAGGCCATAGTTGAAGGGAATGCCTGGCTATGTCATAGAAGATATGGTGGTCATCTAAACTATTCTAGTTTGATGACACTGCAAAAACAAGAAATGGTCTGGGGTCTGCCTAGGCTGTCAGATTACACAGAAACCTGTGAAGGCTGCATTGCAGGGAAGCAGCATGTAGAAAGTTTTGATAAAGGAAAGTCATGGAGAGCTTCAAGTCCCTTGGAACTAATACATACAGATGTATGTGGCCATATGCAGACAGAAACAATGGAAGGAAACAGGTATTTTGTGACATTTATTGATGATCTGTCTAGAATGTGTTGGACTTACTTCTTGGGATACAAGTCAGGGGTTTTTAATGTATTCAAGAAGTTTAAGTATATGGTGGAATTACAAAGTGGCTACAAAATAAAGAAGTTGAGGAGTGATAGAGGTGGATAGTTTACTTCCACTGAGTTTGTATAATTCTGTGAGGCAGAATGGATTGAGAAGCAACTAACAATAGCCTACTCCCCTCAGCAAAATGGAGTGGCTAAGAGGAAAAATAGGATAATAGTTGAAATGGCAAAGGCCATGCTTCATGACAAGAAAATGCCCTGTGAGTTCTGGGGTGAGGCTGTAAGTACAGTTGTTTGCCTACTAAATAGGTGTCCAACAAAAGCAGTTGAAGAGAAAACACCATTTGAGGTGTTTAGTGGAAGGAAGTCTGGTGTAAAGAACCTAAGAGTGTTTGGATCTGTGTGTTATGCACACATTCCCACTCAGTTAAGACAGAAACTGGATGAGGATTCCATCAAGTGTGTATTTGTTGGATATGGAACCTGTGAAAAGGGATACAGGGTTTACAACTTGGAGACTAAGAAGGTGATGGTTTCAAGAAGTGTAATTTTCAATGAAGTAATGATGTGGAACTGGGAATCAAACAGTGAAGTCATTGTAACTACACTAGGAGGTTATGAAATGGAATATGGAGAATCTGATGGTGATGATCAGAATTCAGATCAGCATCAGGTAGGAACTATGGACACAAGCACTGATCAGGGGACTCCTAGTTCTACTCCTATCAAGCTCAGAAGGATAAGTGACATCTATGCTAGATGACACATGCCCATCATTGAACCTGAAACTTATGGAGAAGCTAAAAAGGAAAAGACATGGAGAAAGCAATAGAAACAGAAATAGAGATGATTGAGAAGAATGCCACCTGGGAGCTAGTTGACAGACCTAAAGACAAACTTGTTATTGGAGTAAAATGGGAATATAAGGTCAAGCTCAACCTGTATGGAGCAATTCAGAAATATAAGGCTAGATGGTTGCAAAAGGCTATGCCCAAAAGCCTGGGATAGACTTCAATGAGACTTTTGCACCGGTGGCTAGACTTGATACTATGAGGACACTCTTAGCACTAGCTGTACAGAAAAACTGGAAGCTTTACCAGCTTGATGTCAAGTCTGCTTTTCTGAATGGCAGGTTGGATGAGGAAGTGTATGTTGAACAACCAGATGGTTTTGAAGCTCAAAAGGAACCAGGGAAAGTGTACAGGCTGAGAAAGGCTCTATATGGACTAAAACAAGCTCCCAGGGCCTGGTATGCAGAGATATATGCACATTTGAGTAGATGTGGTTATCTAAGAAGTCCTAGTGAAGCAGCCCTTTGCATGAAAACAGTAGGAAATGGAAGGATGCTAATAGTCTCAATTTATGTAGATGATATAGTCTACACTGGAAATTGTGACCAATTGAAGGCCGAGTTCAAGAGGGAAATGATGATGAAATATGAGATGTCTGATTTGGGATTACTACATCACGTCCTAGGGATGGGAGTGATCCAAACTGACAAGTCTATATTCATACATCAGAAGAAGTATGCTCAGACACTTCTTGAGAAGTTTGGAATGAAGAAATGTAAACATCTAAGCACACCACTTGCAACAAATGACAGGCTGTGCAGAAATGATGTTTCAGAGGCTGTAGATGAAGGTGTTTATAGACAGATTGTAGGCAGTTTGCTCTACTTAACAGCAACTAGGCCAGACATCATGTTTGCTGCCTGTTTGCTATCTAGATATATGCATGGTCCTTCTAAGAAGCACTATGGAACAACAAAAATAGTTCTGAGGTATATCCAGGGTACATTGGATTATGGACTTGAATATGTGAAGGGAAAACAGGTTACACTAATTGGATACTGTGATTCTGATTGGAGTGGTAGTTTAGATGATATGAAAAGCACCTCAGGGTATGCTTTTTCTTTTGGCAGTGGGGTTTTCCCATGGGCTTCTGTAAAGCAAAACAGTGCGGCACTGTCTACTACAGAAGCAGAGTATGTAAGTGCAAGTGAGGCCACCACACAAGCTAAGTGGCTCAGGTTTGTGTTGGAAGACTTTGGAGAGGAACAAACTAGCCTTACTCCTATCCTATGTGACAATACATCAGCAATTTCCATGTCTAAAAATCCTGTGTTTCACCAGAAAAGTAAACACATACATAGACGGTTTCACTTCATTAGGGATGCAATTCAAGCTGGTGAGGTGGAACTATTCTACTGTAAGACAGAAGATCAGTTGGCAGATGTTTTTACCAAGGCACTGGCCAAGGGAAGGTTTGTCTATCTAAGAGGAATGTTAGGAGTTAGATCAATACATAACTTAGAGGGGAGTGTTGGACCCTAAGCTAGTGCACTGATCAGTGTGAGTGTGTGTGAGCTGTGTGTGGAAGTTAAAACGGTTAGGGGAGCACCATCACGTGGGGTGTGAGGTGGAATTACTTGGAGAATAAGAGTGCTAGCTGTCACATGCTTCTAGACTGAGGCCAAGTGTCTCTTTGTAATTGGATGAGCTGTTAAAAGTGTAACAGCCTACCTAACTAACTAATAATCTGTACAAGTCTCATATATAAGAAATCAAAAGGAAAAGAAAACGTAACACACGGATTGAAAGAAAGAAAACTGAGAAATTTATAATTCTCTTCTCATAGACATTTTATCAAATACATTGTGTGCATTATGAGTCTTCAATGCAGAGATCAATCCTACAACCAGCAATCCAATCCAGAAATAATCTTACAAGATCAAACCTATCTTCTACTTATGATCAACCTATCCAATACAATTTCAGGCTAGTGTGTGCGTGTTGATTCAAGAAGGATTCAAGAAGATTACCTGAAGCATCCTGCTGCTGATCACCAACATGGTATCAGAGCTGTGACGGTCTCTGATCTTGTAATTGGGACGTGACTTGAGGAATAAGCTAATATGGCTGGTTCTGGAGTTGCTGGAGGGGAGCTACGGGCTCCTGTGTTCGATGGGAACAATTATGAATTCTGGAGCATAAAAATGAGAACAATCCTGAAGGCTCAGGATATCTGGAAATATGTGGAGACAGGGCTCAGTGAAGTCAAGCTACTTCAAAGTGTCAAAGCAAAGCAAGAAAGGATTTTCAGGTGTAAAGAGAAATAAATAAAAAAATTGCAATAGAGCGGGGCCATGCCTCTGAAATAAGCGTCAAACCAAAGCATAACATAGTGGTTTGCAGGTAGAAGAAAATAGTTTATAAAGAAAATAAAATCTCGAACTTGCATAAAATTAGCATATAAGAATTCGTATTTACATGTTTTAAATTTACAAGGCAATTTATGCGCCAATGAATGAGCATGGAAGTTGGACAACTCATAGAAAATAATTCATCACGTGAAAGCATGCTGACGGCCAGGAGAGGAGTGCAATTTTGAATAGTCTAGATTCAATGAAATCCCCCAAAACCCTGCATATCTAATTTATTAATATCTCCCTCAACGTTTGTGATATTCGATACATATGCAGATATATTTCAGCAAAAATAAGCCACATCAACACTCAACACTATTAAGCTACTTTTGGCGTCAAATATATCCAATTCAGTTGGTCTCAAGAAAAAGTAATGTAGGGGCTTGTTTTGAATTTGATACTTTTGATGAATTCTTTAATTATTTTAGGAAGGGTAAATTGTTCTCCACAAAAGTGCCCTAGGTGTTTTCCATGGTTGTGGTGGTCGTCCGATGAGATTTTGAGTCTTGAATGAAAAAAAGCAGAGGTTGAGATTTTAAAATTTTTGTTTTCGATAAAACAAGAAATCTTCAATGGAGGGAGCGACATTGAATTGCTAGGGTTCTTTTGCTTTTTTATTATGATATGTTAATACACCTCATATGCCCTATGTTGGCACATGTGTTGGTATTAATAAATTGGGGAAATAGTCGGTGCTTTTAGCATTACTCATATATATAATATGATCATACATATAGAAAAATAAAAAAATTAATGTCGCATAATATTTCGTGTATATGTGTCCAATACATATGTGACGAGAAGCTCTCAGTGAATTACGCACTGAATTACGGAGACATTAGGCACGAACATTTAGGCCAAGGGCCAGATCGAGAGTATGATGAATTTTGAACCTAAACAAGCACAAAAGATGAACCCACAAAAGAAAAATAGGATAACATGAAAACTTTGCTGTTCCGGCTTTGCTGCTCCGCTGCACATGTACAAGGAGAGCAACAAATTGCTCTTATTCACTGCTGACAAACACAAATAAGATCGAGGAGTACTCCAACGTACTTAATTGACAACCACGTACCAAGACATGCTCGTATGAATCATATATATATATATATATATGTGTGTGTGTGTGTCTAAGCAGCTGGTAGTTTAATTCAGTTATCCTTCACCCGCAGGTGATCTAAGCACGGCATCATGTACGCAGCCGGACTTGCCTGAAGTTCCATGAACTCCTTATATGACATTCCGATGTATTTTGCCTTTTGCCCTTCCTTTTCCAACAATTCTGGGATCGGCAAGGCCGGAGTGTCGAGCGCCGGTCCGTGCGGTACGGCGATCGATATCCTTGTGGCTTGGTTGTTCACAGTTGCCCGATGCCATATGCTCTTGTACTTGTCGTTGGTTAGAATCTGTCACAAAATTAATTAAGTTGATAAATATTAGTTGCGTAACGATTAAACAAAAGACATAGAACAATTATTACGATTCTTAATTCATTCATTCTTAGATTTAAGGGTTTATTTTGGTACGTACCTGCATTTGGTCACCAATGTTTACAATAAAAGCTCCAGGAGCAGCATTCACCAACACCCATTTGTCATTGTGCTTGACTTCAAGGCCACTCATATCATTCTGAATAAGGAGGGTCAGCAGCCCGTGATCGGTATGCGGGGGAATACCGATCGCTAGGTCGGGCTGTGGGCAAGCTGGGTAGAAATTCGCGGCAAGAATTTGACAGCCGCGATCCCAGTTCATGACCTTCGCTATGTACTCGGGCTCCAATCCCAAGCTCTCTGATATTCCACTCAATATTTGGGTTGCCACTTGACGAGTTCTTTTGCTAAACTCAAACGACACCTCACTGTATCCAGCAGGTTTATAGAGTGAGTGGAATTGAGGGTGAGCTATGACCTTGAGGTAATCCCTCCATAGACGAACTTTTTCAATTTCCACATTGAAGCTTGTGCCACACTTGATTGGGTCCAATAGGTTCCTTGTTTGGAACTCCTTCTTCTCCTCCTCCGGCAGATCAAAAAACCTTTGGCACGCATCGATCATGTCTTTCATCAACCTCACCGGTACGCCGTGGTTGATGACCTAATATATTAATCAAACACAACATAAATATATAATTATATATATGTTTATTCTAATGAGTTATATATATATGTATGAAATTAAACGTAAGTTTGATAAAAGAACATGAATATATATACCTGAAAGAACCCCCATTCTTCGCAAGCTCTTCCTAGTTCTTGGATCACTTTTTGGCGTTGATCCGGAGAGCCGGAGGTGAGAAGGGCGAAATCGATGATGGGGATTGAATGTTGAGGGTCGTTTGCATCACCTTGATCATTGGGATTTCTGGTGTAGGTGTATTCAGAAGTTACAGAAGTGAGAGCATCTGAGTCAGAAAGTGTTTTGATGCTTGCTACTTTGGGTTCCTGGTTGGTACATCCCTCCAATGTTGAAGTCACAGTAGGGGCCATTTGGTACTCAAGTGGTAGAGACGCAGAGAGAGAGAGAGAGAGAGAGAGAGAGAGAGAGAGATTAAGGTATGGTGTTGTAAGAGGTATTGTACGTGCAAATTAATTAGTTGATATTTATAGGCCCAGATGGGATGGCATAATTATCCACGTGAGAAATGTCTGCAACGTAAGTCTTTCTATTTTAACACTTGCCTCTGTTATTGATCATACAACGGTGGTAGAATTTTGTTGAATAACAAGCTAGCCAACGCTGACCAAGTTATGAAAACAATTAAGATATACAAAAATATATAAATAATAAATATACGTTAAAAAAGTCGTGCGTTTTAAGTGAGGTGAAATTCAGAAATATATTATATATGCCATTGCCGTAGGGTTAGATGCGGTCAGTACAATTATTGACTAAAACCCCGTGTATTGTTAAGGTCAATATATAATTGAAGTCCATGCTTTTGTAACTATTAAAACCGAACATTCTTTAATCTAAACAAGCCAGCAAACAAAAAGAATACAATCACGCCCACCTTGGCTAACTCAATGTTATTTTTCTAACCATAGTATTTACATTAAACTTAATTTGGTGGCCTGTAGTATCTCATTCTTGATTTGTTTGAATAATTCTAATGTATATATGATAATAAAAATCGAGAATATTTGATTATTCATATATATAAACTACGAACATAGATAGTTCACCTCTTAATTTATTATCAATACGTATGTTCAGTCGTTTAATATATATAAATAATTAGATAATTTTCGATATTTAAATTTTTACAAAGATGGTCTTTAAATAAGATTTAAGAGCGAAAGGATTCCGATTATGGTTTATGTATAAGAATGATTCGATAAATCAAAAGAACGACATGAGAAAGTATTGAAGAAATCCGGATGATCAACAAACATATTGAAGAACTTGAAAGGCACCGTACGCCTCGGGCCATCGATGTTGAAATGAATGATACAAGGGGAATGATCAGAAGATCCTGGCAAAGGGGAAAACAGCGTCGGATTTAGGGAATTGGCATAACCAGTCCTCATTAACAAGAGCCCTGTCCAAATGAATCTAATAAATAACCTATGTAACAATGAAGGTATTGCATAAATCAATGTAATTTATATATATATATATATAAAACACTAGATTAAAAAAATTCCTAATTTAACCATAAAAAAGAGTAATCATTAATAAGGACGAATGAAGAATGGTCAAAACTAAGGGTGGGCACGGTGTGATTTGATACGATACGGATATTAGAAATATTTAAATACAAACAATTAAAATCTTAATCGTTTGATACGATTTGAATTTTTAAAAATTAGAAATGAAATCGTTTGATCCAATAACAGTTCGATTTGGGTCAATACCGTTTAAACCCTTTTAAGCATAAAAAAATAGCAGAGATATAAAAAACAATAAGGATACAAAAATTGAAGAATAATTTATAACGACTTGGACTTTCAGCGAGGGCAAAATCGAAAAAATCAAATGAAATTGACCATTTTGCCCTTGAAGTCAAATAGTTGACTTTTTGATCGGGACCTCATTTATGTAAGAAGACCATTATGAAGGTCTCAACCTACCGAATACGTTGACAGACGGCATGCCGAAAATGGTGTTCGGTTAGCTTTGTTCTTGGTCTAAGTTGCGTAGAGGCATTTTGGTAATTTTTTGGAGGGCTATTTTAGTAATTTCTTTAAGATATTTTGTTATGAATGGTTGAGATAATGACAAGTGTCACTTATCTCTTATGAGTGTGTGCCACCGACTATGTAATTGTGTGTGCATGTATATGTTTCAACTGTTGTGTGTGATGTGTGGTTTCGGCCGAGAAGGAAACACAACGAGAAAAAGAAAGAAAATAAAGAGAAGAAGAAGCAGGGGAGAAGAAGAGAGAAGAGAGGCGATAAAAGGAGAGAGGAAGGAAGAAAGAAAAGAGAGAAGAAGGGATTGGTGAATGAAAAATCAAGAGAGAGAAAGAAGGACCCGAGAAGGAATCTCGGGTCTAGGATTTTCCAACCTAGTTATCATCTAGGAACCGTGGCAACAAGGCCATAAACGACCTCCTTGAGTTCCTATGACCCTGACAAAGCTCTGGTTCATGAAGTGGGAGGTGGAGATCACCTAGAACCGAAGGACACAATTTGGCCGAAAGGTGAATGCTTGGGTGTTGGGTTAGGTAGGTTTTCTTCGAGTTTTGTTCATATGGATCATGTCTTGGGTTGATTTGGAGTAATCTGAACAAAACTAACTGGAAAAAGGATGAAAAACGAGTGAGATAGAACCGGGTCGGGTAGTCGAGTTAGGCAACCCGAAAAACCAGTCATCCAGGTGATAATGACGATGAACAGTGCCCCCTAGCGCATGGGCTTCACGTGTAGCCGCTTCAGTCGGTGCGTGGGGGCACGCCCCAGAGATTCTTGGTATGCGTCCAACATGGTTGTCAATGTTTTTGATGTTAGAACATATTGGCAGAGGTTTCAAGTCGATCGGACTCCGTTTCGGGGTAGTTTTGGTTGTCCAAAGGTTTAGGGGTTATTTTAAATTCTGTTAAAAATTCCGGAAAATTGTTGGATTAAACTATAAGATATATGAGATGATTAATAACCTTTAGATGTGATTTATGACAGATTATGAGATTCCCAAAAATTACGAAAATGCTTGCAAGTGGGATTCGAATATACAGATGGTGTGTGAGTTAATTTTCTTTTCCCAAACGATTATGCATGCATATTTACATGATTTAAATGTGTTTCAATATGCATTTGATGATATTTCGGTGATTAGAATTTTTGTATGATTTTCGGTGATTTTTATAATTAATTATTATTTTATTGCACGCTTTACGAGATTTCTATAAACTATGTTTTGGATATCGTTTTGATGGTGGTTTTGAAATGAATATTGTTTGTGGCATGAAATAATGTGATTTTGGAATATTTATGATTTCCATATGATTCGTGGATGGTTTTTACGAAAATTATGAAAATGACATGTTTTACGAGAATGATGTTGATTGTGTTTTAGGCTTAAGCCGGAGATTCTGATTGTGGATTTGATGTGTGCTATTGAGATTTGGTATAAGTATGTGATGCTCGGTATTCGTGGTATGTGATATGTTTTGATGATTGTGTTGATTAGATTTTTAGTCTTAGATGTCGAGCTGGGGGCTCCGAATCCTGAAATTGGTGCTGTGTTGGTGACTTAGACGTCGAGTTGGGCTCTGAATCTTGAGACTGGTGCTGTGTTGGTATCTAATTCAGACATACTCCATTTCCTAATCTCATACACCATTACCCTTTGATCATGGGCCATTGTTCTCAAAAGTCTCAATGAACGAAATCCCAAAGACGATTAGGGAGTAGAGTAGGATATCTACTAAATATCTACCTCCCAATCGGGAAGAGTAGAAAGTTAAGATGGCTATCAATATCTCGATTAGAACAAAGGGCGATTCCAAGAGATGAAAAATATCTTACGACATGGAGTTAGAAGAGAAATTCGGGTTTAATGAGAGGCTACCCTGTGTAGTAGAATCAAGCCATCATGATTAAGACGGCACAAATATGACGTATGATTAAGGGACAACTAGTGCCTTCCAGGTGAGCAAATATCCTGACATATAGAAAACCTTACCTAGTGTATGTGGACTGGGACAACTTTTTTTCCTTGAAACTTCAAACCACCAGCTTTTCCCTTTTTTAAGTGGAGATGGTAGTACTCTATCCTTGGAACACATAGGGAGATTCTCAACCCAATGTGTAGCTGTTGAGGTCAATTCTTATCTCAAACTATATATGTTTAACAATTCCTTATCTAGGGATGATTTTTCTTAGTATACTTCACTGCCACAAATCTCCATACATACTTAGGGGGAAATGGAGGCCAAGTTCCATGAGGAGTTCTGCCAGTCAAGTTTGAGGTCATGAGTAGTGATCTAATTTCCATCAAACAAGAAGTGCATAAGACCACATAGAGTTTCATTTCTAGGTTCAAAAGATTGAAAATGAAGTGCAGGTTCCCCATGAATAATGCTCAGATGGTGGCTATTGCTCAAAGAGCTCTGAGGTTCTCACTAAGAAAGAAGTTCAATAACATCACATTGTTAGACTTACAAGAGATAGTGATATCTACATCAAAGTTTGAGAGATTACTAAAAGAAGAGCAAGAAAAAAAAATATAACTCTTAAGTACCTTTTTTTTTTATAAAAACAAGATACTAGTGCACTAGGTAGAACATAAAGAGGTATATGAGGAATCCTCAGAGAGTATAGAAAGGTAGGAACTAGAGGTAGCTATAGTCGAGATCTAGACTACTGGAAAAGGGCCCGTGGCAATCAAATCATTAGCCAAACCTATGCGGAATAAAAAACCAGCTAATCCGATTGGGGTTTACTTTGCTAGTAAGGTCCTGATTTTCACCATATATTTATTCGACCTACTCAAGGCTTATTACCACACCATTTTACTACGAATTGTGTCCAATTCAAGGACACAATCCAAAGCTTGATCAATCAAGGACATATTGCCCTGGCCCCAATGCCAAAATTTCCAATGACAATGGACACTAACCCCTTCCCAATGGCTTCTGTGAAGACCTGCAATGGTCACAGCCTAAAAAAGACTCAGTGAGCAAAGAAGGTTAACCAAAGGCTCCCAAGGGAACTTAGGAGCCTGAAATGACAGAACCCGTCCCAAATGGACTTTGATAACCGTGCTCGGTCCTGCTCATGTCTTACAAGTCAACTGAAGTTTTGAAAACACCATCACCACTTACTAGACAAGAGATAGCCGTACTGATTCTCACTCATGCATCCGCCCCTCGATCAACCCTGATCTCTACGCCACGGCCTGTAGGGTCATAAAAAACATCAAGAGTGTGAGTGGACAAAAATAATATTGTTTGAAAATACATTTCAAAACAAACCCTTTTACCATCCAGTTATAAAACATGTATGCATAAAGTAAAACATGACCAACCATATTTCACATCATATCACATAGAAAACCATGGGACCCACAATTCATCAAAGCCTGTGGCCCATATTTTCCCAAAATCCGTTTCATCAAATCATGTAAAACATCTGGACATAACCATCAACATCAAAACAGTCAAGAAAATCATCAACAACAGTACTAGTCACCAGTACTCAAATATCAATCACATTAATAAAAAAGCACTGCTCACAAGTGCATAGACATCAGTCACAACATCACAACATCAGCACTACTCACAAGTGCACAATCATTCACATAATCATATGGGCACTATGCGTAGGCCATCTCGGGAACTGCACACACAACATCTAGACGTACCGCATGCTTGGGAACTGCACTCACGCAACATCTGAGTCACGTCTAGGGACTGCACTTGCAACATCCGAGCCATGTCCGGGAACTACACACGCACACCTAGACGTATCACATACTCGGAGACTGCACTCACGCACATCCGAGTCACGTCCAGGGACTGCACTAGCATCGTCCGGATACATACCAGCCTCCGCAATCACAAACACAATCCATACCACAAACTCAAGTTTGATTCCAACAAGGTCTCAAGCCCACAATATCATTCTCAATAGGGTCTCACGCCCAAAACATCATTTCCATGAAATCATTTTATAAAAAGATGTCCAGAAATTGTTTTATAAATATGAAAACCATCAATTCGACCATATATTCACATTTGAATCCAAATCCAAGTCAAAATCACTTTCCAAACAGGGTACGAGCTCAAAATGCAATTTTACGTAATTCCGTAAAATTGTTCAGAAATTGACAATTAAATCAACCAAATCACCGAGTAATGACATCAAATCATCAGTCAAATAATTGCAACTCAAATCATGCAATAAATCATGGAAAACATTTACTATGCATGCATCACAGTTTATAAAAAAAATGTCCACTCACACATTATCCAGGCAGTTCGATTCTGATCCGTACGTTTTTCCGTAATTCCATAAACCACCAACACTGTCAAAAATTTATCATCAAGGGTCACTAATACCTCAAATAGTCTTACATTAAAATCCTTTAATTTTCTGGGATTTAAATATGTATTTAAAATGTATATATACACTTTAGATACACAAAACTATATGGAAAAAATATCTGATTGACTCGAAATTTGCATCAAAATATTCATTACATCAAATACATTGAAATTCATGTTGATCATACCTCGAAAAGCGTACCCACACGCCGCCAATAGCGGCTGTGCATGGGACTCACGCGCTGCTACAATACTGCTACAGTACTCGTCTTCGTCGCCCGTTTTCCTACAAACTCGTCGTTCGACCCAATTTCCAACCTTTTTCAATTACATTCAATTTCACACAATTCCTTGATTCTAATCAACCAGAAACCATCATAGGGTCTTTATAAACATGTTTTCAAGCTCAATTCCTTAAGTTCTTACCTCAATTCAATTGAATTTCGAATTGAAATTCTGAAACGGACGGAAGGCTGTTCTAGGCTTGTTCTTTGTCCAATTCGTTCAATTCCTAAATGATCTAATTTTTATGGACCTCAGGAAGCATCAACAAGGTTCAATTTCAACAATCATGGTCCAAAAACTCAAATTCAAACTCAAATTCCATGGTGGGTTTCGGGTTTGGGTTTATGGTTTTGGGTTTGTGTTTTCTGGGTTTTCCTTCTCAAATTCTTCCCTTTCTCTTCGTTCATTTCTCCCTCTTTTTAGTATAACCTCTCTGTTTTCTCTCGTGGCTTAGAGAATCAAACCAAATTATGTTTTGATTTTTTCTTTTTCTTCGAACCAACAACACAACTGTAACGACCCGAACTTTCGTAATTATTATTTTATTGTAAATGACCGTTTTGCCCCTGAAGGGGGGAAAAAGTTGACTTTTACCTCGGGAAGTATTTAGGACTTTGACACGTGACCGTGACGTAGTTTAGGACGTCACGAGTTCATAGGCAGGTGGCACGTTCGTTTCCGACGTTCGAGGAAGAAGATGTGACGTTCGGAAGTCGAGGGGCATTTTGGTAATTTGGCCATTTGGGGGCCAAATGTTGACTTTTGACCCGGGAAGTCCAACGGACGAGGGCCAATGACCGTTACGTAGATCTCGTCGATACGAATCCGTAGACAGGCGGCACGCTGAAATCGGACTTACGACGAAAAAGTTATGGTCAAGAACGTAACCGAACTAACCGAGACTCGGAACTTAAAATAATAATAAAATAGTATAATCTGATTTACTTTAACCCAATCAATCTGGACCCTTGATGAGTGACACATGTCACTCATCTACCCCACCCACATCATCCCCAACATTCTGGATCTTGGTCTGCCATGGGATTAATTAAATGGTTTAATTTCCTTAAATCCTCACCCTCCACTCTTCACTCAGGTTGAATCTCAGCCATCCATTCTATTTCTCCTTCTGTTCTTAAGCCATCAGAGACTCACTTCTTCATTTCCATTTCTTCCTTCAAACCGTGCAACCACCCATTCTCTGCACAAACACATCAGCCATCACACCACCCCTCAGCCTCAACCCACACACCAGCCTACATCTCAGCCACCTCCAGACGACCATCACCACCACCACGGACGGCGGAGCAACCCGGAAAACCCAAAAACCCGTGAGGACCCGTGCAGCCCAAAACCATCCAACCATCCAAACCGTGACGTCTGGGCTCGAACCAACCTAGGGCTAGGACCATTGTGACCTCTGGACGGCGTAGGACTGGACTGGGCAGCCCACGGCGGCGACACGGCGGCGGTAAGCCTGCAAACCCGTGAAGGCCGATTTTCCTTCCCTGCCTCAAACCGTCCGTTTTTAACGTTGAGTTTGCTTGGTTGTTTTTGAGACTTAACCTAGGAGACTAGACGAGCGTTTTGGACCTGAGTTGGTGGCTGGAAACGTGACGGCTCGCCGGAGAAGACGAACCAGAACCGGCAGCCAATTCCCCGTCGTTTTTCAGGTGATTCCTCGATCTTAAAATCCAGTTTTGATCACACAGAGCCATAGAACATGTTCAGACGAGTCCATAGGAACAAACCCCGTCGATTTTGGTGGTCGGAATCACGATCTGTGATCGGGTCGAACCGTGGGTCTGCGGTGACCCGATTCGCAGACCCGGTTACTGTAGCTGATGACGTCATCATGCTGACGTCAGCAGTGACGTCATGATGACGTCATCATGTCAGAATATTGTCAGACCAGGGACCAATGGGCTGTTGACACGTGTCCTCTGACACTGTCAGTGATGACGTCACGCTGACGTCAGCAGTGACGTCATGCTGACGTCAGCATCACTGTAGCACTGTTGACCAGAGGGTTGACCGGCGCGTGGGGGGCGCGTGTGAACAGTATTTTGTGTGGGACCAGTGCCATTTTCAAGGTTTCGACGATACGGATCCAATGGCGGTGGTTTCGTGTCGATCGGAGATCGTTAAGTTGGTCAAATTAGGGTTTGATGCCTTGGGAAGCGTGTTCGGACGGCTTTCCCGGGCCGGTTTCAGTCTAGGGTTTCGTAGTTGTTTAGTAGGGACTTAAAGTGACCTTTACGTATGTTTTGGGCATGACAGGAATTGTACTTTAAACCTTGGACGGGGCTTTACGCTCGGGATTGCAGCGGGATTGTACTGTGAGTGGGCCTTTGATTTCACTAAACTTCGGCATGCATAACTGTTTTACTTTCTACTATATCTATATGTGATTTGATAAAAGTATCTGTTTATCTTGTGTATGATTTATGGCACGTATTACGATGTTTGGGCATGAGACCCGTCTGGTTGTTTATAAATGGTTTGGAGTCATATATATGTATAATGGAACTCGATATTATCTGTGGTACTGCACTGTATAGATCTACCCTAGGATTCTATCTCCTCCGGATGTAGGTACACCGGAGCGGTCACGGCGCATTGCCTGTGAGGAGTCATTCTACGGAGGGACCGGACCGTAAAGTGACTCAGGAGCAGGATTGCTACTATTGGACGTCTGGGACGTCAGGCATCTAGAATGCCATGCTCGGACTAGGTTCGGGATTTGGACTCGGGATTGAGACCCCGGGTGGCACGCGTAGCCTTGAGACTGTGACCTTATTGGGCGTCTGGGACGTCAGGCATCTGGGATGTCAGGGTTGGGATGTATAGTGCAGTGACTAAGATTATATTATGTTGATATTATTCTGCTTATGACTATATGGTTTTGTGGTTTTGATACTATGCATGTCTTTTCGGAAAACGGAGGGGAAAAGTTATATGTTTTCGAAATGGTAAACTACTTTGTAAACCTTGAGTTTCGGCCCACTCACCTTTGTTGTTTTACTACCCCTCCAGGTAGTGCTATCGAGGAGGAGGATCCCGAGGAGGAGGAGGAGGATCCCGAGGAGGAAGAGGCATAGGTTTACGTTGCGTACCTGAACCCTACTGCTGGGTAGGTTGGCACGTAGTGTGTCTAGAGTCGTGCTCAATAAACTGTATTCGGGAACCATCCCTTGTCTGACACTATTTGTATTTGAGTATTTGTGTGGTGTGCTATGTATGACTTAACTATGGATTTTCTTTATGCATTTTATCTTCAATAAGGGTATTTTTGGTATTTTAACGTCGGGTGTCAGACGGGAGCAGGGCACGTCCCGGGTGGTCCCAGGGGGATCGGGGCGGGTCCTGTCAACAACCCCTCACAACACATGTACATGGAACTCAACTCCATCCAAAGGTGATAAGTGTCACGTAATAAATGGGGTGAGTCACCAGTTTAATGGCTCATCAAAACAGAAGAAAAAAGTCCAAGTTGCCCCTAGGATCCAAATTTACAAAAATGCCCTTGGCCGTTTTGGACCCATAACAAATCTGTCCAAACTTCGATTTTGAAGTGCCGCCTATCTATGAAATCAGGACTCCGAGACCTACACAAAATTCCTAGAAAAATGTGAAAAATATTCCAAAAAAAAGGACAGCTTTTTACCACTTAAACCAAGGGCAAAATCATTATTTTCGTTTCAAATTCTTCAAATTTTCTTTTTTGAATTTTCAGGTCGTCACATGAAAGGTCATTAGCCACAATCACTTGGGTTTGGTCATGTGTAACAAGTACAAGAAAGAAGGTGTATTATAGATTCTTGTCCTAATGTCACGACCCGACCCATCTAGCACAATATTGTCCACTTTGGGCCCAACCCGCACGGGTTTGGTTTCGAGAACTCACGTGCAACTTCCCAGTAGGTCACCCATCTTGAGATTGCACCAGACTCAACTCGCTTAACTTTGGAGTTCCCAAGGAATCTAAAGCCAAAAAAAGTGAGCTCCCAAAAGGCCTTGTGTTAGATAGATACGTGCCCACACATATAAGACACTTCACTTTTCCCTCTCCGAGCGATGTGAGATTGTTCACCGATCTTACATTTCCAAGCTCACGGGTAAGAAACAAAAACAGCCTAGTTTCCAAAGAAACTTTTTCGAGATCAACAAAATCTTTACCAGGGAAAGTCATCATCAAGAAAGGATGTTAGTATATTGCTGGCAAGGGTGGCAATCCAGTTAAGGAACTAGGAAAGATTACAAACTTGCTCTGAAGAGCTTAGGGGCAACCCGATAAGTGACCAAGAGGGAGTTTATGTGTCCTCCTGAGGAAGACTAGAGAAAGAAGAAGGACGAGGTCAACCTATAGAGGACAATATCCCTCCCAAGCTCTACATTTGAGACTCCTGTAAGAGCAAGAAGAAATATCATGTTTGGCAACTTTTCAAAAGATGAGTTGATAAGTAAGGAGTCCAAAGCTCTTCACATTTTGCTAACTAAAAAAAAATTCCGACCAGAACACCCAGTAAAAGGACGATCATGAAATGACCAAAGAAGAGTTGAAAGAGTTCGAGAAAAACTTGATGGATGTCATGGAAATGAAACTGTTGCTGGATGGGGAGCAACTAAAGATTCATTATGAGGTAAACCTAGTGGTGGTATTATCAACGCATTTAGAAGTTGTCTACCATTAGGTGAACCAAATGAAAGGTGACATCATAGCCAACAAAACATCTCAAGCAATGAGCGAGATCCAAACCAAAAATGGGGAGAGCCATGGTTTCATTTTTTAATCCACATGCTTTAGAGAGAAGATAATCTTCTCAAATCCTACCAAGGAGATGACAGATCATCACTAGCCCATCTTCATCAGTACCTACTTGGAGGGGATACTGATCAACAATTTCATGATCGATGGAAGAGCTTCCATTAGTGTTTTGCCTTACAAAATGTTCAAAAGAATTGCTAGGATAGTATGAGGGCTATTTTTTGACAACCGTGATATTGCCCAACTTCATCCATTACTAAGACTCTTGGGGTTTTACCCTTGGAGATCACAGTTGGTTTTTAATGACCCGTCCCGAACATCGGGATTGAATATTAATTAATTATGATTTAGAATGACTAATCGGGGATTAGTTGAGTGAAATCGGACGAAACGTGCAAAATGACCGTTTTGCCCCTAGCGTGGTAAAATGTTGACTTTTAGTTCGGGCAGTCAAACGGACATTGACCGATGATTGTGACGTAGTTCGGGACGTCACGAGTTCATAGACAGGTGGCACGTTCGATTCCGACATTCGAGGTGAAAGTTATGGCGTTCGGAAGTTGAGGGGTATTTTGATAATTTGGTCATATTAGGGGCCAAATGTTGACTTTTTGATCGGGAGGTCCGATGGATGAGGGCCAAGGACCGTTACGTAGGTCTCGTCGATACGAATCCAATGACAGGCGGCATGCCGAAATCGGAGATTCGACGACGAAGTTATGGCCACAGGAACGGACTCGATTAACCGAACGAACCGGGATTAAAATAATATTTTAATATGAACAGTACCTGGTGACTGAACACACTTGGATGAGTGACAAGTGTCACTCATCCCCTAAATTCAGGCATAAAAACCAGGATCCATGTTTTTAGGAAGACCTCATGATGATGTTTTATTAATTTTTAATTAATTAATTAAACTTAATTTCCATTAATCTCCCATATTTTCTTCAACCGTGTACAACCCACAAATCATTTTTCTCCCAACCTTCTCTGAACCTGAGAGTGAGCAATTGAGAGATTATTGAGATTGAATCCAACTGGGTAATCACGAGAGATTGACAGAGTGTTGGGGGCTGGATTTTCGAATTTCAGAAAATTGGGGGGAAAATTCGAAATGGAACATTAGAGCCGTGAGGATCGAATTGGTGCTTAGAATTAGCTTCCTGAGGTTGAGACGAGTGGAACCAGATCAAAAATGAGGAGAATTGAGGCCCAATTGGCTCGGAACGGGTCTGGTATCAGTATGCACGATTCGAGTTTGAGTCGTGGAGTTTGAGCCTCGAATTGATGCAATTGAGTTGGGGAAAATATTTAGCAGAGTCCATTGAAGCTTCTTGACGAATCAATTTATGGAAATCGTGTGAAATTGAAGGATTTCTGATGATGAACAGTGTTCGGAATGTTCTTCGAATGATCATCTGTGATCGTGAGGTTTGAGGTAAGTTCGATTGTAATTAAGTCCACAGATCCCTAATTGAAACTAATTCGATGCTAATGGACGTTTGAATTGTTGAATTTGGTGTCGAATTGACAGAGAACAAACCGGGTTTCCTCGCGGGTTAAATGGCCCGTTTTACAGTCAAATGGGTAGGAACGACGACACTGTAGCAGGCGCGTGGGTTTCATGCGCAGCCACTCACGGCGGCGTGTGAGGGCGCGTCCAGCCTAGTTTCAAGGTGAGGTCAACATGACTTTTGATCCTCTCAGTGTAACGAACATTTTAACGTTGATTTCGAGGAAATCGGATATTGTTTCGTTAATGTTCCGCGTATCCGAAGTTTTGTTTTACGTTAAAAATACGTATTTAAATTCCGAAAAAATTGGGGAAAATTATATGATGTATTTTGAGATGTTAGTAACCCTCTATAATGATTTTGGACAGGATTTGTGATTTCCAGAATTTACGGAAAAACGTGCAGTCCGGAAACGGACCGTTTTGGACGATGTGTGTGAGTGGACTTTGTTTTCTAACCGTGATGCATGCATATATGATTGAAATGCCTTATTATATGATTTTATATGCTTGGGCATGATATATGTTTCAATCCGGTAATTTCTCGGTTTTATGATTATTATATTATTATTTTTGGGCGATTTTCGAGAAATTACGAAATTTGGTAAAAATGATGTTTGGACTTGTTTTATGAGTCCGGGATTGAAATTGATTGAAAATAATGTTTGAACTCGGATTTGGAGTCACTTGTGAAATTAATGATTTATTGTGATTTTATGATTATTTTAATGAGTCTTTCGGGCACGTTTTACGAGGAACGTGCAAATGATGTTTTGGGCTAGGGCCGGAGTCTAAATGATTTCTAAAATGATGTTTTGACTTAGTTGGTAAGTCAATGATGATTTCTGGATTATTTTATTGTTTTAAAAGGTGATTTTAAAGAAGTACGTGTAAGTGGTATTTTGGGCTTGAGACCCAATCGGGAATGATCTTGACTTTGTATGAAGACGAGATTTGATTGAAATGTTTTGGGATGTAATTCCCGAGATGGTTTTCATTGTGATTGTGATATTCCCAGACGGTCGGAGCTTGAGGGATTACACAGACGACCGGAGCTTGGGGGATGTGATTATAGGATCAGGAATTGATCCTATGGTAGTCAGCTTCTCGGATGAGACTGAGCCTGGATGTACCACTCGAATGGGTCTGAGCCTGGGGATGTGTTCGCCCAGAGTTGACTGAGCCCAAGGGGGTTGAGCCCAGAGGTGTCTGTTCCCGAGAGAGTGGCTGGATATTGGCCTACGCGTAGTGCAACACTTGTGAGTAGTGCAGTTTGATTGATTGTGCACTTGTGAGTAGTGCAGATGTGATTGTGATAGTTTATGCACTTGTGAGTAGTGCGGATTGATTGGATTGATATATTTATTGTGCACTTGTGATTAGTGCTGATTGATGTTATTTGTGATGACGTACTGGTATTGAGTACGGGTTTTTGGTCTTTGTGGCCAGGTGATTATGTTTTCACATGTTTTGGCCTAAGAGCCGGGATTTGATGTTTTATAACATGAACTAATTTGGTGAACATGAGTTTTACGGACCATGGGTAAATATGTTTTGATTTTATCGGTCCACTGTTCATACTTGAATGATTTCATACTATTACTCATGTTTTACGATATGCATGCAAGTTTGTGAAAACTGGAGGGTAAGAATGTATTTTGGCAAATGTTTTTATAAGAGGTCATTTTTGTCCACTCACACCTTTTCTATTTTGTGAGCCTCCAGGCCGTGGTACGACGTTCGGGACTGATCGTGAGGCAGTGGCAGCAGCAGAAATCCGCGCAAACATCCCTTGTTTGGCAAGCACTGAAGGGTAGTTTCGGACCTTTAGTTGACTTGTCAGACGGGAGCAGGACCGGGCACGGTTTTTGACGTCCAGTTGGGACGGGTCCTGTCATGGTTCCAAGAGGTTAATACTAGCTTTCTTTGTGGTCGATATCACAATCTCATACAATGTACTATTAGGCAAGGATTGGATCCACAAGAGCAAGTGTATCCCGTCTACCCTCCAAAAGCAAGTCACCATATGGAACCTAAACGAGACTGCCTTTAAAGTAGGTCTTTGGAAAGTCATCCTAGAGGATATGTAGCTATTGATGGAAAACCCTATGGTAGCTGAGGCAAGCGTCTAAGAAATAAATCTAGGGAGCATGAGGCTAACAAGGGAGGATGAGAATGGCCACCCTACAAAGGTAACATCCCATAAGCTACTTGACCTATGGCTCCTAAAGTTCAAAGATTGGGAGACACCTATCTTGTCACAGGGGCTCTATGATGAATAAAGCACCCTATAGAGAGACAGACTAGATAAGGGCGATCATGCCTATAAAGAATAGATTGCTATTACATTGTAGAGAGCAGGAGTGTACGATCTTTCTAACTAAAATTAGCAAAAAAAAAAAAAAAATATGTAGAAGATGATGAATAGTGAAAAATAAAAATGAAATGCCAATCTGGATTTCTCAAATTCTCAATTTGCAAACCAATCCCAAATCCTAAATTTGCAAAAAATAAAAATGAAGAACATTTAACAAACCAAATCCCAATCCCAATCTCAGTCTAGGTCTACCAATAGATCCAGAACCCAAAACAAAACCCTATCTCACGGGAAGATCCTATACTGGAAACTATGAGAAAAATCAATGAACTTTTACATATTTCTGAAGCAAATTGCACAAAAATCCCTTGAATTTCAACCCAAAACAGTTGAATTGGACAATAAACCGAGACCTAAATGAGAAAACGTGGTGAAATCAACGAACTTGGCAATAACAATGGAAAAATCCCCCACCTCAAATGAGACAAACAAAAAATTCACCGACCCAAATGAGGAATTTGAATGAAATCGAAGAACCTAGATGAAGAAATTAGGACAAACTAACAACCCAAGTGAATCCCTTATCTTCCACAATCACAAAAAAAAGAAGCACCAAATAGACGAGTAAAGTATGAAAAGAGAACCCTAGACCCGTAAAATCCAAATCCCCAAAAAGAAATCCGTATAAAGAAATCAACATCTAATAGGATTTAATTTTGGATTTTTAGCTTAAATGCACCATAAATTCGTATGTTTGCCACACTTTGCACCTTGTACTCGTTATTCGCTCATTTAGCACTCTGAAATAGCCGTGTTAACTCACTCAGCCCCTTTTCTGTTAAAATTGTTAAGTAACTATCAAAATTTAGGGTAATTCTGGTATTTTATTAGATCACCATCATACCCAAGATCACTCATGGTAGAAATCATTTAATCCTAACCGTTCAAATTAATCCTGGGGTCATAAATTATTTTTAACTTTTCTCACTTCCTTACGCCTAAAACATCCGATAATTTTTTGGTTTCTTCCTCATATAATTTTCTGGTTTCCTCATCCTCTAACTCATACCCACACTGACAATGGACATTAACCCCAATGCCACCACAAACACAACCATTTCATTCAACTTCAGTGGAAATTCTAGAAACTAAGTAAGTAGAAACCAACTAAGTAACCCATAATAACTTAACCCTCACAAAATAAACAAAATAAAAATACCTAATTAATTACCCACTAAAACCAAACCCAGAAACCCATTTCTTAAATCTTCACAGAAAGTCAGCAAGATTTGAACATAGAATAAAAAATTAAAGTTGCTAGTCAACTAAGCCGTAGCGGGTGGAACCAATCTCTATCACCCATATCTTGAAGAGAAACAATTTTAAAGGCCAATGTTCAATATCTCATAATTTTCATTACCAGTGTTTTCAAGTCAATTCCCTACCTAACTCCCAAACCTCTTCAACTTTTCAGTATGGTACCACAACATCTCTGTAGTTCGAAACGTTGTTGTATGGTCCCCCTAAAATCTCTAATGGGCCTCACAACAAGCCTTATCATCCAAAAAATGGAACGCAAGCAATTTTTTTTTTTTAATCAGATGAATGTTTATCAAACATTACCCGATGGAACGATGGTAAAGGGTTGCAAGATAATGGAGCCTCCTTCATCGCATCTGATTTTGGCCTCAACCGATCTCGTAGACTAACCATTGACAATGATAGGAATATAAGAATTTATTGTTTCGATTTGAGCCTCAGAGAATGGACCATTGTTTAACAAGCAGGGTATGGATTATGCAAAGTCCACGACACGTATTAACAAAACGCCATTTGCACCAGCGACAGTTCAAGCACTCTTATTGTGTATGCCCACCTGGATTTAAAGAAGCCTTTGTGGAATCAAAGATCAAGGCTGGCGGTGGAAAACCGAGCTCACAAATTTAGGCAACACCAAATTTGTCCACGACACGTGTGGACCAAAAGCAATTTGCATCAGCATTGGTTTGAGCACTTCTTATTGTGTATGCCCACCTGAATTTAAAGAAGCTGTTGTTGGAATCAAAATTGAAGGTTGCGAGACGAAAAAATGAGCTCACAAATTTGGGGAACACCAAATTTGTTCGACTTGAATATGATAATTTCACAGGTGGGTCCAAACAAACCCATTGGCCCGCCACCAATTTCACCGTTTTTAATCGCGATGTTTGGCTAGAAGTAATTGTCTCGGATTCCATTTTTTTTTTCTGGTAATGGTAATGAATCTTGTATATTGGAAAAGATGGGCAATTTTCTGGTGCAAGATTGTTGAATTCTTGGGAAAGAAATAACGAAGAAGATAGAAGAATGGGTTACTGGTGGTGATGGGTTTGAAAAAGAAGAAGATAATGGTAATTTACCTTTAAATTTGATTGCAAATGGTTTATTTTAAAAAGAAAATAAGTTGAGTAAGTCAACTCGGTTGTTTTAGGATACTAAATGAGCGAATAAAAAGCATATGATGTAAAGTGTGATAAATATACGAATTCAATATACATTTAAATTAAAAAGCCTTTAAGTTATTTATCTGTCACTGCCTATTATATCTAATTCACCCCAAAATAAAATCAAAATGCCCAGTCACCCAAAATTTAATAAATTTTAAAGTAATTAATATTAGCTGGGTGTGTCAGAAAAATGCATTCAACCTTATATGGTCAAACACGACAAAAACCATTGAAACCAAAAGAGACTCACTAATTAAAAACCCTTTTGACGAACTTGATAAAGTGACGAACTTGATAAAGTGACGAACTTGGATTCCAACTCATTCGTGTTTTGGTGCAACGTTAAACCCACAAACCCAAAAGGCTGTGACTTTCCAAGAAATTGAGCCAAACCCAAAACAAAGTGCAGTAAATTTTCAAATCCCATTTAAGATTTGTCAAGACTTTTTGCATTATTCACACCTAACTGGGTGGTGCGCTGAGAGTGGGATTTGGGTGGTTGAATGTTATTTTATTAATTTTTTTTGTAGATTTAGGATCTGAGATTGATTTACATATCAGAGATGTGAGAAATCCAAATTACCATTAAATTTCTATTGAGATTAAGATTTAGAATTGGATTTTATTAGATGAATAAAGAAGAAGATGATGAACCCAAATTCAGTATTCATGGTCTTCTTCTTTTTTGGTATTAATTTTAATAATTTTTTTATAAACAATTAAACATCTAACTAGGAACTGACACGTAAGTAATAGTAACGATTTCACTAATTTGGCTAACGAAGTGGAGCAATGGAAGTAACAAAAGTGCAGTTGTGGCAGTACATTGGAACTAAATCTATTTCGAGGAGCAAAATGATACTTAATGTCTGGATAGAGGATCATTTTGAGTCATAAGCCAAAATATGATATTTTTACTATCAATCTCTCTATAATAGTACTGGAAGGTTAGATATGCTTAAAATCATCAATCTTACAGCTTACTATCTTTGTTTTATACAAATTAAATTTTGAAACAACATAAAATTCATCATTTTCTTTTGACTCTTACTTCTTTTATTTCGAAAGAAAATAAAGTTTTTGTTTTTAATTTTGTATTAGTAGCTTAAATTTGCATATTCTGATATCATATTATTGCCATCTGTGGGATGCCCACAAACATAAGTTTCAACAATTTCCACTACATATATTGAATGAGGATGTTGCATCAATTTTTTATGATGCATTCCATATATTTTATGATGCATTCCATATATCGTCTAGAAACTTTTGAATGGGAATGTTTATTGGATTATTTTAGAAACCTCCGTTATTTGGAAAAAAAAAATAAACAATGGCATGAAAAGTTGAACGGTCATGATCAAACAAACACATATGCATGCATGACCGCCCGTTTGAAAACGTACTTGGTTCAAAGGAGCACTTCTAGAATGTTATTACCCCAAACAGTGACAATCAGCATTTTTTTTTTATTAAAGACAATTAATATTTCTTTAAGCTGCTTAAAGCAGTTTATTAAAATAACATTCCAACTATTTAGTTAGTTTAGCTTAAAGTTAGGGACTATATTATTAATATATAAGTAATTAAAGCCTTTTTGTATTAAAAATGTGATTTGCAATCCGATCTAACAACGTGTTCCTTCTAGTATCATGCAAAGAAAGATGAAATGAAAAAGTTGGGGTAATCATCTTATATATACTCCTTTCAGGAAAAAAAAAAAAATCTTATATATACTCTTTAGGACTTCCATATTTCAAAATGCATCACTTCTCAAAACCAATTTTGTTTCGATATGACTTCAAAACCCTAGCATCCTCTCCAAAAGAAATATTTTATTGATGTTTTTAGGGTTCAAAGGGCTTTCCCTCGTACCCACACCGACGTAGTGAATAAACTAAATAATCCAAACGGTCTTCATGTCAATTTCACCGAAGTTTGTTCTTTTTCAACCTTCATTTTCACGTTTATCATGGTTTCAATCATGGTCATGGATTTCAGCGTCTCGACGGGTTAGGTTGCTAGTGAAACTCTTGTCTTCCATAGCCTAATTTGTCTTCATATGGTTTTGACTTGTGATGTGGCCTAGTGGGTTTTGATCGAGCCATCACGGTCCTCCACTGTTATTGGTGGTGTCAAACATGATGTATTAATTGAAACATCTGCGATATGATAGTGGAAGGTATCTTCGTCGTCTTTGAAATTCTGCAGAGTAGCAATAACAGAAGTGATTAGAAACGACAATGATGAAAGTGACCCACTTGTACCTTTTGTTGGGTTATTTATTTATTTTTTCCTTTTTAGTTTTCTTTGTGAAAATAATACCGCAAATGCTATTTTGAGTTGGTTGTTTTAGGGTTTTCCTTTTGTGGGATTGTAAAGATTAGTTTTTCGGACAGTAATGACCTTGATAATGTTTAGGGGATTCAAATTATCTATTTTGTGCGTTATTCCTCATAGATCATTTTGACAGAAATTGAGCATGATCATTAGAGGTATTTACCCATATTTATTGTCCAATTACTACAACTTAACCTTATTTTTTGTATCTTTATCTATAAATAAAATTATGTATCTTCAAACAAAATCAATTTAAATATAAACTAAAGTTTAAAATATTTATAAAACAAAGTTGCCAAAAAAGATAGTTAGGAGGATATGAAGCATTGTCAAATAAACCATGGCTTCAACCAGAGGGAAGATATGCTCTCTTTAGAAAAAGGTTATGGGCCTCCAACACATTCGTTTCATTTTTCGATTGACATCTCTCTTTTTCTTTTTTCTCTCTCCTATTTTCCCCTCTCCTTCTGTTGATCCACTGTGGCTACATCTTGTTTTGTCATACTTAATTTGGGTTTGATTTCCTATCTCCTTTTCAGAGGAAAAGAAAAAAAACAGAGATTGAGAGAAACCACTATTCTCAAAAAAAATTAATTTCTGTAAATTCCATAATTCATGTTTTTATCGTCTATTTTAGTTATCAATAATACGTCGTCCTAAATTATTGTGGGACCATATGTTATACAAATATTGGGCAGTTATCCCATGGTTCATAATTCTTATAATGTTGGTATCACCCCGGTATAGATGATGATGGCATTTCACGCTCTTCACATTAATTTAATATATTTTTTAGTTAAGTATATTAATTAATTCGATCGATACCAATAATAAATAATCTCTTCGTAAATTATTTATTATTTTTATATAGTTAATAATAAATTATTTCTCCTAGTTGAATCGCCTATTAAACACTATCTTTTTCAATCAATCAGATGCTTAAGTGTCTTTCAAGCTCCACTATAAATAGAGGGTCTCATCTCACTTCTAAAGGTAATTGAAAACTCATACAAACACTATATCATTTTATTCTCTCAAAAACTGACTTTGGCATAAGAGCATTCTTTGTTGAACCACCCATCCGGGCTTCAACCTTGACCTCTTTTTGATTTCTTGTTATTGTGTGTAGGGATTAAGAAAGAATTCTATAAGTCTGAACGATTTCTGCATTAACAACTGGTGCCTCCATTGAGAGCCAATTTGGGAAACACTCAGAGCGTGTTCCCCAATGAAAAGCTCCATTCTAGCTTCATACACTCATTATCCAATGTACTTTCTATGGCTAGAACATGATGATCAACATGGTCCTTCAAGGTTACCACCTTTGCCATTGTAGTTGTTGACATGCACGAACCATTTCCCAAAATCCTAGAAGAACCACTTACTCACTCTCCACGTGGGTTACGATGTGCGCCAATACATGTACCTTTATGAATGTCAGAATGGGTACCCATCATTAGCGTTGGAACCTTCCCCATACCTACTGCTACTATTGACCCTCCACCTATAACAAGGGCCACATTAACACCCCATTAGTATGGACATAAAAAGGCATCTGAACGACTTGCATGGAGCACTAGTAAATACTCAGACACGCGGGTACAAGGCTTATCACATCAATCACAAGGCAGACAACACGCACATCGACACATTATGTGTCATGTGTAGATGCCTCGATTCTCATTCTCTTGAGTTGGGTTGACATAATAAGTCAAACTACTAAGAAATCAAGTCCAATCAGAGCTCCTACAAAAACTGTTGCGAGAGCTTGGAACATCCAGAGCTACTAGGAGACACAGCATACTTCGCGAAAGATATGGGAGCATCCCAAAATTCCCTAGCTAGGAGCACATTTGCTACCAGACAACGTCTTGAGATAGATCGCTAAGAAATTATGGAGAAGAAAGCTATACTCATGGAGCCAGAAGACAACACCACTTAAGGCCATTAACCGATGAGTGACTTGGTGGGCCAACCAGAGCACTATCATGCTTGAGTACCCATGTATGAGCCAACGATATTGTGCAACCTCCTGGATTGGGCGTGCTCGCTCGTTTAGACAATCAAAAATGTTTCAAAGCACTCTGGCTACCACATCAATGAGGATGAGACATACTCACCAACCCATTCACATGCCGTGACAATAGTTCCACTCAGTCCAATGTAACTCTCCTCCTTGTTGAGGCACACTACATGCTGAAAACATCTAAAGGATTCTGGATCAGTGTCTTCAAGGAGTCCAATGCGATGGTAGGTCGAAAAGGATACCTTCGACACCAGATTCGAACATCATTAACTTCGCCATTTTTCAAAGATATCAAGGAGGAACCATTTCCTCGGTGATCTGCAACTCCAAACATGAATTTTTTCGAAGGGACTTCAAATTCGATAAAGTACATCGATTATTACCGTGGAATCATGGTGCCACATAGGCGCAAGGAAGTACTTATGTGTAGAGTTTTTAGGCCTCCTCACAAGGACAAGGAATCACATGGTTCAACCATCACCCCTAGAGATCAATAGCCTCATTTGAATAACTAGTCGTGGCCTTCATGAAGGAGTATTCACAGCTTTGCACTGGTGAAGTCAAGGACGACCCCCTCTTCACCATCTAGAAGAAGTTCAAGGAAACCTTGTGTCAATATATACGAAGGCATGGAAAAAAGAAATCCCACATTGTGGGGTACATTGACCTTGTGGCAGCTATGGCATTCAAGTAAGGTTTGGCATATGAGATCCAGCTCAATGGGACACTGTCGTGAGTAATGCCTAATGCCTCACCAAGACACTATCCTTAGAAAAATGGCACGCTTGCTCCGAAGATGAAAAGAACACCACACATGTCACATACCACACTAAAATAGGCATTCACTCCACCCAAGGACGACGCCAGCCATAAGGACTCAATTAGCAGGAGCAACAAGCACAAAGGAAACCCATCATCCAATCCATTAGACATTAGGAAGCAAAGTACAAAATTTTCAGTGTCAGTTCTCCAAATCTAAAATTAAATAAAGGAAACCACATGGTTTAAAACCAGCAAGCATCAAAGGTGATTAGGACAAGGTTGACAGGACAAAGTGGTGCACCTACCACAATTGCTAAAGGCATGACATTAATACCTACAAATTCTGCGAAAGGTATCTTTAGAATCTCGTGAAAAAAAGAACACTATACGGAGTACATCATGAAGAAGACAACATAACATCTTGAAAATGGCCTATTACTTTGTCATCGGCTTCTCTATAAAGGACAGTGTAGGACTTGACTGGGCTCATGATGATGCTCTTGTCATTCCAATCTAGATTTCCCACACACAGGTCGATCAAATTAACTTTGGATGCAGCCCACAACATGAGATTAGAGTCTTTCAAAATAGGGAGAAAGGTTTTGTTGCGAGGCTTCAACAGATCGAAGAGCATGTTCATTGGCACTATTCAACTTGATGTCCATTCTCCCCCCATTTTCATGAAATAGAGCTTCTACGTCCTTGTTGAGTACTCGTCATACAATGGTATACTAGGAAAACCATGGATGCATAAGAGACTAGAAAACATCTCGTGCTTGTACCAAAAATTCGCATTCTGATCCCTGGAGGAGGAGTAAGAGAAATAAAAGGAGATCGAGACATGGCTCAGTAATGCCTCATTGAAAGGTTAAAAGAGTTCAAGGTAGTGGAGTTTGTTTCCTAGACAAACAATGCTAATGGGGGAAAATACATTCCTTAGTCTTCTAAGTAGCAACCAACAATGGATCAAGATCCTGACGTCTACGAAGAGTCCCCTGAACCTGAGAGATGGCAACTAGAAGACGATATCTCACCCATACGTCTGGACTCACAGTTCCTAGAAAGACATGTACGCATTGAAACATTCTTGGATCGCTAAGAAAAAAAAGGATCTCATCACGTTCCTATATGAATAAAAAAAATGTATTTTCTTAGTCACCATTGGACATGCCCGAGATAGACCCCACAGTCGCTACACGTCAACCCAGTTACTGACGAATCAAGCAAAAGAACCATAACTTTTCCCCTGAGAAAGTTGTCATTATCCAAGCGGAAATTGATAAGCTACTCGAGGCCAGTGAAGAAGTTCCGCACTCGGAATGGCTAGCAAATGTGGTACTAGTAAAAAAGAAAGAAGAGGGGCGATGGATTATTTGTGTTGAATACATAGAGCTCAATATTGGTTTCCTAAAAGACAACTATCCCCTTCCAAGGATCGACCTCCTAGTAGGCCCCATGACAGGTGATGAACTCCTTATCTTTCTCGATGTATATTCATCCTACAACTAGTTCTTCATGGATGAGAAAGACAAAGACAAGATAGCCTTCATCTTCGAGAAAGGAGTTTACTGCTATAGGGTCATGCAATTTGTCCTCAAGAATGCGGGCACAGCCTAATAATGGCTTGTTAATCAAATCTTCAAATACATCATTGGTAAAACTAATGAGGTCTATATGGAGGACATCATAATCAAGGGAGAGACGCGTGATTATCATATCGCCAACTTATGTAAGAGTTTCGACTTTCTAAAGAAGCATGAGATGAAGCTCAACCCCATCTAGTGCACCTTCGGAGTGGCAGCTGTAAAATTCCTAGGCTACTCTTAACCCAAAGTGGAATCAAAGTCTCCCCAAAGAAGATCAAAGAAATCCTCGACATGTGGTTACCATCAAGTTTGAAGGAAATAAAGAGTCTTACAATTTGTACAGCAGCCCTCAAACGTTTTATGATTATGGAAACAAATCAAGTCGACCCTTCTTCTAAGAAATAAAAAAAAAATATAAAGCGAAATAGGATGAAAAGTGAAAGAAATATTTACACGACCTAAAGAACTATCTAATGTTGCCACCACTACTGTCGAATCGAAAAGACAATGAGGATATGTTCCTCTACTTAAGAGTTTTCTAATGTGGCAGTAAGCTCTGTGCTAGTAAGAGAAGAAAACGAAATTCAGCTTCCTTTGTTCTACACATCAAAAGCACTTGTCAACGCCGAGATACAATATCCGAAGCTCGAAAATTTAATCTTAGCACTAATGGTCACCACAAAAAAAAACTAAGACCTTATTTCCAAGTTCACCGGGTATTCATCATGTGAATTATCCTCGGCGGTCACTTTTTCACGCTCTTGACACCTTAACAAGAGTAATGAAGTGGGCAATAGAGCTAAACCAACATGACATACTTTAACACCCTAAGATTGCAATCAAAGGACAAGCCTAGGTAAATTTCATAGTGGTGTTCATGCTAGTATCACCAAAAAAAAGCCATGACAAGGAGCTTATAAGGGCCTGCCTAATGACTAACTTTCATTCACAATAGACGCAAACTCTTAACCAATCTTACACTCAACCTTCAATTTCCTATCCATTTTGGAAACTCTTCGTTGATCTCTCATCAAATCAGTGTGGCGTGGGAGCTATCATAGTCCTAGTCACTCCAGAAGACTCAATAATAGAGCAAACAGTCCATTGCGGATTCAAGGATTCTAACAATGAAGTGGAGTATGAAGCATTGATATGTGTGCTATCACTTATCAAATAACTAGTAGTCAAAATGATCTCCGTACACTCTTACTCACAATTGATCACCAACCAATCCACTGGCGAGCATGTTGCAAGGGATGCAGGGATGCTTTAATACAACAACAAGGTCCAAAAACTGCCCGTTTTCTTTACGGTTTTCACCCTCACTAGGTCCCTCGATCAAAAAATGCACAAACTGATGTGCTCGCAAACATGGAATCATTTCGCAATTATCTCTTCAAACGCCCTATCCTAATAGAGTATTTAGAGCACCGCAGCATCATGTAAGGGAAGTTGAAGTAAAATAAGTCAACCTTGCATTATGTTGGTAAGACCTTCTTGTCAATTTATAGAAAATGACACTATGTCTAACAACCAAATACAAGCTCGTAAAGTTCAAATAAAAGATGCATGGGACAAACCTGCAATGCATAAGGAACTCTGAGACATTAAAATTCTTGGCCGAGATTCTTGAGGGGCAGTGTGGAAATCACTCTAGAGGAAGATCGGTTGCACAAAAGACATTCAATGTGGGATTTTATTGGCCAACATTAAACCAAGGCGCACTTAAGTATGCCCAAATATGTAATAAATTTCAAAGGTACAAACCCAACCACTTGGAACCTCCGGAGGAGCTTCATGCCCTAATTAGCCCTTGGCCATTCATGTAATGCAACATAAAAATGTTAGACCATTGACAAGTACATTTCACCATACAATGAAAGGTCCATCCTAGAAACACCTCGTAAATCACACCCGACCCTACTTTCGTCTGACAAGTCAACCTAAAATATCAAGTTCACCCTCGAATCTTGTCAGATAAGGGATACTCGTACTCTCATGCCTCCGCTTTCCGAATAACCTTGACTCTCGTGCATCGGCCCTGGAAGGGATCAAAATCAAGAAAACGTGTGAGTGGATGAAAATAAATATTTTGAAAACATAGTTTCGAAAGCACGAGTAATTCCCTCTATTTTAAAAAACTATACATGCACAAGATTTAGCATTAAAACAGTAATCTTGAAATACGTGCAGTTATAAAGAAAATAGTAATATTAGAAAACATGTCCATATAAAACCATATCAAAGAACCAACACAGATACAACTATACCAATGCACAACCACACAATCACAATGAACCAACCATATTGAACCAAGCAATCATACTGAACCAATCCATCTGTGATGCTAGAATCCCAATCAACATATCATATTTGCGCTACCGATAGGCCTTTCCACTCAGGAAAATAGAGCTCCGCTCTAGACGTCCAAGTGTCACTTGAGAATACAGAGCCCAGCTATGGACGCCTAGGTGTGGACCGAGCCCAAGAAAACAGAGTCCTGCTCTGGATGTCTGGGTACCAGTCCAAGTAACCCATCTCAGGAAAATAGAGCCATGCTCTAGACGTCTCAGACACATCAATCCACAACTCAGGGAGAGTTGTCCAAACCTCGTAAATTGTGCCATTAAAATAATCCATAAAATCGTAAAAAAATAAAATAAAACTCCCATTAATCAAATATCACCAAAATTATGTGGGAAAATCCATATCGAGGCTAAACCACTTCCCAAAAGGCAGTATAAAGGCAGAATACGAATTAGGAAAATTCCTCATAAAACGTGCAATGTAGCAATTAGCGTAAAATAACCAAAAATCCATAGAAATCATGCTTAAATAACCATCAAGAAATTCACAAAATAAATCATGTAAAACCATATAAATATGCATGCATAGGGTTTAGGGAAAAGATAGTCCACTCACACTCCGTTCGCGTAGTCCAATACTGACTCACACGTACTATCGTAATTCCCATGACTCTAGAAGAGTGTCACAACCACTCCTAGGGGTCACAAATAATCCCAATTAACTCACACGTTAATCTCATAATTTTTCAAATTTTTTTAAATGGATTTAAAAATAGACATAGACCTTCAGACAGTCAAAACAACCCCGAGACGATATCTGATCATCTCGAAAATCGTACCATTATACTCGTAATGACATAACTCAAACTTTTATGTTGGTCGGATTTGCAAAAGGTGTGGCATACGCCCCCATGCGCCGATCAAAGGCATTGGGCGTGGTGACCATGCACTACAGTCCATCGTCTTCAAGTCTGGGTTGGGTCGACTCGCGGGTCTGCAACTCAAACTTGACTCGAGCGACCTAAACTGACTCTAAACGTCCATTTTGCACTCTTTTTCCTTCCTTTTTTTTTAATCATTAGCTTCTAATCCATGTCAAGAAGAGATCCATGATCCTAGAACTAGGAAAGAAGGACTGAAAACAAGGAACTATACCTTTGCTTTTAGGATAGAATTCAACTTCTATCCCAGTCTATTTCCCTCGTCCAAATCCTCTATTTTCGAACTCTACCAAACCGTAAAGCCTCTAAAACAATGTTAGAGTACCCAGTTTCCAAGATTTCACATCCTTACTTGAAACCCAAAAGCAAAACCATGAAACCATGGTTTCGGGTTTCCAGGGCTGCCTACTCCTCACTCTCTTTGTTTCTCTTCATTCTTTCCTTCTTCTTTTCTTGTCTTTCTTCCCAAGTCTCTCTCCCTCATCTCCCTGTATTTCTCACTCTTGGCTAGCACTATTCATGGTGTTTGGCCATGTTCCATCGAAAACTAACAACACCAGCACACACACACGAACACACACACACACACACACACGAACACACACACACACACACACACACACACACACACACACACACACACACACACACACACACACACACACACACACACACACACACACACACACACACACACACACACACACACACACACACACACACACACACACACACACACACACACACACACACACACACACACACACACACACACACACACACACACCCACCAATATATAGGGTAGTAAGTCAGTGGCTGGAGAAAAATATCAGGCCCTTCTAGAGCTTGACAGTTTTCAACATCCAATAGGTTCTCATTTGAAAATGATCAAAATTCCCTTCAAGCATAAATTACCAAAATGTCCTTAACCATTTTTGAACCATAATAATCTCATCCAACCTCCAATTTCTGCGTACTGCCTGTCTACGGATTCAGGAATCTAAGACCTTTGTAACGGTTTTCACAGAATGTCCAACAAATATCGGGTCAAAAATTCAACATTTGACCATTTCAAGGCCAAAATCGTAATTTCCACAAAAGTTCCCAAATTTTCTTTTTCCTTAAATTTTCGGGTCCTTACATACAAGAAGTACCTGATTATCTCCATCGACTACTTCACCAAGTGGATAGAAGCCAAGGAATTGGCCGCCATCACGCAATTGGACGTACAAAAATTTGTTTGTCAATTTAGGTTACCAAAGGTTATACTGACTGACAATGGAACCCAGCTCACATGCGCTACAATCAAGACGTTCTTCGAGCCGCGGAAGATAAAATACTTTAGATCAACTACTTATTACCCCCGAGGTAACGACCCAGCTGAAGCATCCAACATGACAATCTTAGATTGTATCTAGAAGTGACTTGATGATTAAAAGATGTCGTGGGAAGAATAGTTGGATGGCATGCTATGGGCTTATTGCACTACTCTGCGTTGTGTGAGAGGTGAGTCTCCATTCGCTCTTACATACAGTACCAACACTATTGCCCACCACATGTTGTTCTAGCGCCCTTTACTGAACTTGAAAATCTTTTAGTCAACTCCATAGTTGTAAAAAAACTTTGCTCGATCTCAGTGATGAGCTAAGGGAACATTTATCAACAACACGTCTCATGCTTCTACAACAAAAAAGTAAGGATCTAGCACTTCCTCCCTGGAAACCTTGTTTTCAAAAAGAAGTTCACAATAGTGAACCGTCTTGGTGCCAAAAACTCACATTCCATTGGGAAGGCCCTTAACACATCTATCAAGGATGAATAAAAAGAGTTCCACTGTCAAGACCATGGACGGAAAGTTGGTGAATGGATCACTAAACATATATCACCTTAGAAAATACTAATCTAGAATAATCTAAGACCATGGCACATTCATCATCAAAGGCACGGACCTTGAGCTCAGGATTTGACCCCAAGCCGATTTATACTTACATAATATCTTCTATTAAGGTTCAAGAATTTTATATATGAACCTCTCATAAAATTATTAGTTCATTCACAATTTTACTTAGAAATTATTCATAGTGTAAGCAAATCAAAGCCTTCCATAGTGAAGCACTCAACGTATTCTAATGTGAAGCACTCAAATCCTTGCCACGAGAGGGATCTAAGCCTTCATTATTTGAAGCACCCTAAACCTTCTCACAAGAAGCATCTAAGACTTTGCTATATGAAGCACACTAAGCCTTCTCACAAGAAGCATCTAAGCCTTCAGCTACTCTTTCTCATGAGAAGCATCCAAGCCTTCACTATGCAAGGCATTCTAAGCAATTTTATGAGAAGCATCTAATCCATCATTCTTTGAAGCAATCTAAGCCTTCTCGCAAGAAGAATCAAATTCTTTACTCTACGAAGCACTCTAAGAATTATCACGAGAATCATTAATACCTTCGCATGTCGAAGACGCAACGCCTTCCCCCGCTAAAGACTAAATGCATTTGCTCACAAAGCAACAACATCTTTAGCTCACAAAACACTCAAAGCCTTCAGGTACCAAGAATTCTAAGCATATCCCCCAAAAGGTCAAAGTACAACCTTTTCCTAAAAGAGAGAAGTCATCATGACAGGACCCATCCCAATCCCCCCGGGATTAGTGCGGGATGACCCTGCTCCCGTCTGACACGGAGTGTCAGACAAGGGATATTTCCGACCTTTGCCCTCCCGGGCTATCAGAGTACGCCAGGATCCGGAGGAGGTATGTAATATCTCGGTCTCTGCTACAGTCCAGATCCGATGTCAACCTGAAGGGCAGTCAAAACATTAAAAACTGTGAGTGGACAAAACAAAGAGTTATAAAAACATTTCATAAGACATTTGTACCCTCCACTAAAAAGCATGCATGCATTCGAAAACCATTTATCCAAAAACAAACCATATGTGGGACTAAGCCCAAAGCAGATATAAACCAAGGTCGAAAGGACCACAATGAAAACGACCATACGGGCCACTGCCCAAATCCATACGGGACTCGGCCCCAAACCATAAAGAAACCAAGTACACGAGTCACTGCTCAAATCCTGTGCACACCTGTGCACACCACATATCATATATCATATATACATCACATACATATATATAAGTCACACAACCAATCCTGTCACGGTATCCAAAGCTACGCGCGTGCTACTCGGGTCTCAATCCGAGTCATCTCAAAGTCAAGGTCAATGTCCGCAGACCACTGACCCTACCCGAGGTAATAGTAACCATAGCCTTCCTAAGAGTAAGGAACCCAACTGGGGGGTGACTCCACTCAGTCGGTGCTCCGTGATTACTCCGGGGTCCACCCAGGCCAACGACCCTCCCCGGAGGAGATAATAGAAGTAAAGGAAGGTAGATGAACATATATATACATAACATAAACATTCATGACTGGTTCCCCTGAACTGTCATGATCTATAATATCCATAATTAGGTAACATGCCGGTTCCCATAAACCGTCTTGTACCGTAATAACATAACCGAGGTAACATGCCGGTTCCCATAAACCGTCATGTACAGTAATAACCAACAAGGGTTCATGCCGGTTCCCATAAACTGTCATGAACCACGATACCATAACAAGGGTTCAAGCCGGTTCCCATAAACTGTCATGAACCTGGGAATCCATTTAAGGTTCCTTGACCTGAAATCAAAACCGTAAAGTGACTGGGTCTCGTACCCGAACATAGGACATCAACTGGCCACCGTGCCCGGAATCTGAGATCATATGCCCGAGACAAAACCAAATGGGTCTCATACCCGAGTTTATCCTTTTATAAATCCAAAGCCATTTCATTAAAACCAATAAAGAAATACAGACCCGTATAAGCACCGTATAAGGTCGAAACCTCGAAATACGTGCTTATACGTAACCACATAAAAATGCACCCATGGCATCATCAAACAAGTAATAAAACATATAATAAACATTTATGCATGCACCAATTTAGAAAACAAGGTCCACTCACAGACCGTCCGAGCTGCCGCCTCGATTTGCGTGCCATAGGCTCTCCCGAGCCGATCACTGTCACCGGGACTCCCAAACCTGTCCAAATTTTAATAGAAGGTTAATAACTACTTAATTAACCTCCCATCAAAGCCCCGTAATTTTTCCGAACTTTCAACTATTTTTAAACCGACCCTAAACATTCTGATGCCCCGAAACATATCGAGACGGTGTCCGATTGACACGAAACCCGTCCCAAAATGTTCGTTACATCGAATAGAAGATTTCGTATGTTGGAACCTTCCCCAGATTCCCTGCCACGCGCCCTCACGCGCCGCCTGAAGTGGCTGCGCGTGGGCTTCACGCGCCGCTACAGTACCTGCTGACGTCATCGCTGACGTCATCTGACAGCTGTCAGGTCTGACATGTCAGACTCTGACAGGTGCCACGTGTCAAGCTCCCATTGGTCCACGTCACTGTGCTGTCAGTGCCACGTGGCAGTTTGACATGTGCCACGTGTCATCACGGCACTGGTCCACGTCAGTGCCACGTGTCAGCCCCTGATTGGGCCACGTCACTAACATGTCAGTGCTGACTCTGCACTGACATGTGACACGTGTCGGCTGATGAGTGGTCCACGTCACCTGACAATCTGACAGGTGCCACGTCATCATGCCACGTCACCACCGTCAACCTCGCACAGCTGGTCCGGGCCGACCGGTTCGGTTTTTCCTGCAACTTGGACCGGCGTAACCGGTCCAAGTCTCCTTCTCCCTCATTTTCGGTCTGTTTGCTTCCATTCCAACTCCTAAATTCCTATTTCTTCATTTCCTATCAATCCTAATTAACTAAACAACCTAAAACCTACGAAATCCGACCGGTCCAATTTGAACCTCACGGTTCGATTTTTCCCGATCAGTCTACATGGCTTCTCGGCCGTCAACCACCACCAAAACCTTTCTAAAATGTCCCTAGCAACCTAATGGACTCATTAAAACCATTAAAAACTAACCATAAAAACGAAAATGGAAAAATGGATTAAAATGGGCTAACCGGGTACCCGTTCGGGTTTCTCCTCCTCTCGCCGCCGTGGGCGGCGGTTCAGGCCTCCAGGCCGGCCACCTCAGCTCCCTCGATCTCCCTGGTCCTCTGCTTGGTCATGGGTGACGGTTGGCTGGGTTTGGGTTGCACGGGAATGAGAGAAAATGGTGAGATCAGGTGGGTTGTGTTTGAACGAAGAAAATGAAAATGCACGGTGAAGTGCATGTATGTAATGTGTTGTCCAGTGGCTGAGTGACACTTGTCACTCATCCATTGGTTGCTAAAAAGCAACTGGGCCCACTAAAGATAAACTGCACTTTTTGTCTGGTAAAACGTGCCGTCGTGAATAGTAATTGGGAACTTCCGTGAACCGTAACTTCGCCGTCGAACGTCCGAATTCGACGTGCCGCCTGTCTACGGATTCATATCGTCCTTATCTACGTAACGGTCTTCAGCCCTCGGCCATCGGACCTCCCGATCAAAAAGTCAACATTTGACCCCTTTTATCCAAAATTACCAAAATGCCCCTAAACTTCCGAACGTCATAACTCCCTCCTCAAACGTCGGAATTGAACGTGCCACCTGTCTATGAACTCGTGACGTCACGAACTACGTCACGGTTATCGGTCAAAGTCCATTTGACTGCCCGATTAAAAAGTCAACGTTTTTCCACCACTAGGGGCAAAACGGTCATTTCGCATCGTTCGTCCGATTTCGCTCTACTAATCACGGATTAGTCTCACTAATCGTGATTAGTCACTAATCTAATCATGGAATTTGGGACGGGTCGTTACAACCTTCCCTCCTTAATTAATTTCGTCCTCGAAATTCCAACTGACCTAATTCCAACCGTTCTTCCCTCCTTAATTAGTTTCGCTCTCGAAACTCCAACTATTCTGATTCCACAACCACCTAGTGGAAATAATTCGATCTACCTCGCAACACGTGTACGCTAGTACGCCAACTAACTAGAATAATACTTACTCGTCTGCACCCAGACGTGCCACTAACACTCTCGTCGTATCGACTACATTCGACCACGTCGAATGACAGAAGTCATACGCTCCTAATCGACACCACTTTTCAAATCTACCGTTTTCGTTGACACAACCAACTCAACGGTTCCCTTTCTCACTCACCAATCTATCCTGACGTCTGCTCCCACTGGGAGTCACCAGACCTCACTCAACGATCCACGCTGACACCTTCGACAAACTGTCACCACTTGACAGTCGTCAGTCAAGACTAACACGATACACTTGTGGTTACACTAACCACCAACTTACTCAACCATGAGTGAACACTAACCAACCATGCACTCGACCTGTGTGTAACTAGACCCATCGAAATACCATGACCCACTGCGCAGTATCCAATGTCCAGTCCACGACCTCAACTAATCCGATGGTATCAGAACCAATCCGACTACCAATACGCTCTCCAACGCACCACCGGTATCTCCTATATACCGTCACCAGGCACGACAAGTCTGCCTAGTATCGTACCTTAAACAACGTACAAGGTACGTACATCTACCCATCAATCAGACTACAACCACCTAGGTCATAGCCAATCACGTTTCTACGATGGAGTCCATTTATCCAATCCAGTATTAGACAAATCGAAACTCCGACCCATTATTTATTTCCAAATCCGAATCCGAATCCGCAATTTCGTAAGAAATCTCAAATCCAAACCCAGAAGTTGTATCCATATCCATGTTCAAATCCGAATCCGAAATCATTATTCCGTAAGCTAGCATTTGGAATAACCATTCCGAACCCAAATCCATAAAAGAAAATCTACAGTCAAGCTCTAGAATCAAATCCTGAATCGTCACCCAGAATCCGATTCCAAAACCCAAATCTAGAAATCCTTTTTCAAGTTCTAAAATCAAATCCTGAATCGTCATCCAGAAATCTGATTCCAAAACCTGAAATATCGTTCTCGTCTACCGAGACGTATCAATCATGAACCTATCGGTTGTCTGCTCAACCGATTACTCCTATACCATCGATTGACTTCATAGGGAAGCCAATCACAATATCCGCACATCCCTAAGGCTGACCATATCCGACCACGTCGGAAAACTACTCATCGGACAACTACTCACCTGAGTAACAAGCCATATGGGATTCACTTCGAAAAGAAGTTCAGTCCCATCATGCTCCACTCAATATCCAAGTAAGAGAAATAAACTCTCCACCTATCTGGATATCCAAATCACGATCCAGATCCAACACTAGTATCAATATCAGCATCGGCACACCGTGTGCAAAACTGACAACCCTGGATCTCCGCTCATACTGAACGACGATCCTGTACCTCTACTCATATTGGAGAAACTCTACCTCCCCCGTACCCGACAACTCTGGGTACAGTAACCCTGACAGCTCATGCGAGAAAAGGAAACGCTCCCCGAACATCCCCAACTCATTCTGCGATCGCACTCAGCCGTAACCGAGTCGAATCCAGAATCACTGCTCGTACATATGGGTTACTCACGCACCCTGTATCATCGTCACGACTGACAATCCCATCGTCACAATCGTCACGGTAACCTGAGTCTACTCGACCTGATAAGACTCGACTACGTCCATCGATAGTAGCGTCTGCCCCAACCTCGTACAGACCTAACTACCAGGAATCACGATATACAAACTCCGCATCCAACGGAATCAACCGCTCGTACCAACTACTCCGTATCCCCCCTCCGGGATTCCATCGACAAGTACCAACCTTGATAACTTGTCCCACCAATCACTAACCAGCCGTACTCCGACTAACCCAAATGTCGTCTACCAGGTCGCCCACGACCTTAGTTGCACCAACAGTCCATCACAACTGAAGTAGCACGACAACCAACTCGGTCTAACCGATACGTACAACCCTGACTGCGAAGTGCAGTCCCAACACAAGCTGACATGACTAAACCGACTAACGAATCCAAATCCGAATAGTCGTCAAAGTCACACCACTCGCCAACTCACATTTCCGAACCATACACCCCAAAGTAGGGTTCCACGATTACACCTAGAGTTCCACTGAACCCAACTGCATAAGGCAATAAAATCAACAATCTGACCGACTCCGCGGTCTTGACATCGTAAAGACGTCAATCAAATCCTACCGTCAATAAACTAGGATTCTCCGAATCCGGCTTCTAACTGCCGACAGCAGTAAATCCATTTAACTCAACATAATCCGACCATCTAATGGTCACAACATCGAATCAGTCGTCGGAACCGATCCTACGACATCGTGAAAGACGATCCCAATATCAGGTTGACCACGAACTGTAGCCCCTTGAGATATCACATCCTCGACCAGCGTACATACTCCAAGAGCTACACGGTTGCCCGAATAGAGACAACCCCGCTCTGATAAGCATCCTACGAGCAATCCGATGCTCTGATACCACGTTGACAGGACCCATCCCAATCCCCCCGGGATTAGTGCGGGATGACCCTGCTCCCGTCTGACACGGAGTGTTAGACAAGGGATATTTCCGACCTTTGCCCTCTCGGGCTATCAGAGTACGCCAGGATCCGGAGGAGGTATGTGATATCTCGGTCTCTGCTACAGACCACATCCGATGTCAACCTGAAGGGCAGTCAAAACAATAAAAACTGTGAGTGGACAAAACAAAGAGTTATAAAAACATTTCATAAGACATTGTACCCTCCACTAAAAAGCATGCATGAATTCGAAAACCATTTATCCAAAAACAAACCATATGTGGGACTAAGCCCAAAGCAGATATAAACCAAGGTCGAAAGGACCACAATAAAAACGACCATACGGGCCACTGCCCAAATCCATACGGGACTCGGCCCCAAACCATAAAGAAACCAAGTACACGAGCCACTGCTCAAATCCTGTGCACACCTGTGCACACCACATATCATATATCATATATACATCACATACATATATATAAGTCACACAACCAATCCTGTCACGGTATCCAAAGCTACGCGCGTGCTACCCGGGTCTCAATCCGAGTCATCTCAAAGTCAAGGTCAATGTCCGCAGACCACTGACACTACCCGAGGTAATAGTAACCATAGCCTTCCTAAGAGTAAGGAACCCAACTGGGGGGTGACTCCACTCAGTCGGTGCTCCGTGACTACTCCGGGGTCCACCCAGGCCAACGACCCTCCCCGGAGGAGATAATAGAAGTAAAGGAAGGTAGATGAACATATATATACATAACATAAACATTCATGACCGGTTCCCCTGAACCGTCATGATCTATAATATCCATAATCAGGTAACATGCCGGTTCCCATAAACCGTCATGTACCGTAATAACATAACCGAGGTAACATGCCGGTTCCCATAAACCGTTATGTACCGTAATAACCAACAAGGGTTCATGACGGTTCCCATAAACCGTCATGAACCACGATACCATAACAAGGGTTCATGCCGATTCCCATAAACCGTCATGAACCTGGGAATCCATTTAAGGTTCCCTGACCTGAAATCAAAATCGTAAAGTGACTGGGTCTCGTACCCGAACATAGGACATCAACTGGGCACCGTGCCCGGAATCTGAGATCATATGCCCGAGACAAAACCAAATGGGTCTCATACCCGAGTTTATCCTTTTATAAATCCAAAGCCATTTCATTAAAACCAATAAGGAAATACAGACCCGTATAAGCACCGTATAAGGTCGAAACCTCGAAATACGTGCTTATACGTAACCACATACAAATGCACCCATGGCATCATCAAACAAGTAATAAAACATATAATAAACATTTATGCATGCACCAATTTAGAAAACAAGGTCCACTCACAGACCGTCCGAGCTGCCGCCTCGATTTGCGTGCCATAGGCTCTCCCGAGCCGATCACTGTCACCGGGACTCCCAAACCTGTCCAAATCTTAATAAAAGGTTAATAACTACTTAATTAACCTCCCATAAAAGCCCCGTAATTTTCTCGAACTTTCAACTATTTTTAAACCGACCCTAATCCTTCCGATGCCCCGAAACATATCGAGACGTTGTCCGATTGACACGAAACCAGTCCCAAAATGTTCGTTACATCGAATAAAAGATGCTGACGTCATCGTTGACGTCAGCATGACGTCATCTGACAGCTGTCAGGTCTGACATGTCAGACTCTGACAGGTGCCACGTGTCAAGCTCCCCTTGGTCCACGTCACTGTGCTGTCAGTGCCACGTGGTAGTCTGACATGTGCCACGTGTCATCACGGCACTGGTCCACGTCAGTGCCACGTGTCAGCCCCTGATTGGGTCACGTCACTGACATGTCAATGCTGACTGTGCACTGACATGTGACACGTGTCGGCTGCTGAGTGGTCCACGTCACCTGACAATCTGACAGGTGCCACGTTATCATGCCACGTCACCACCGTCAACCTCGCACAGCCGGTCCGGGCCGGCCGGTTTGGTTTTTCCTGCAACTTGGACCGGCGTAACCGGTCCAGGTCTCCTTCTCCCTCATTTTCGGTCCGTTTGCTTCCATTCCAACTCCTAAATTCCTATTTCTTCATTTCCTATCAATCCTAATTAACTAAACAACCTAAAACCTACGAAATCCGACCGGTCCAATTTGAACCTCACGGTTCGATTTTTCCCGATTAGTCTACACGGCTTCTCGGCCATCAACCACCACCAAAACCTTCCTAAAATGTCCCTAGCAACCTAATGGACTCATTAAAACCATTAAAAACTAACCATAACAACGAAAATGGAAAAATGGATTAAAATGGGCTAACCGGGTACCCGTTCGGGTTTCTCCTCCTCTCGCCGCCGTGGGCGGAGGTTCAGGCCTCCAGGCCGGCCACCTCAGCTCCCTCGATCTCCCTAGTCCTCTGCTTGGTCATGGGTGATGGTTGGCTGGCTTTGGGTTGCACGGGAATGAGAGAAAATGGTGAGATCGGGTGGGTTGTGTTTGAACGAAGAAAATGAAAATGCACGGTGAAGCGCATGTATGTAATGTGTTGTCCAGTGGATGAGTGACACTTGTCACTCATCCATTGTTTGCTAAAAAGCAACTGGGCCCACTAAAGACAAACTGCACTTTTTATCTCGTAAAACGTGCCGTCGTGAATAGTAACCGGGAACTTCCGTGAACTGTAACTTCGTCGTCGAACGTCCGAATTCGACGTGCCGCCTGTCTACGGATTCGTATCGTCCTTATCTACATAACAGTCTTTGTCCCTTGGCCATCGGACCTCCCGATCAAAAAGTCAACATTTGACCCCTTTTATCCAAAATTACCAAAATGCCCCTAAACTTCCGAACGTCATAACTCCCTCCTCGAACGTCGGAATTGAACGTGCCACCTGTCTATGAACTCGTGATGTCACGAACTACGTCACGGTCAGCGGTCAAAGTCCATTTGACCGCCCGATTAAAACTTCAACGTTTTGCCACCACTAGGGGCAAAACGGTCATTTCGCATCGTTAGTCCGATTTCGCTCTACTAATCACGGATTAGTCTCACTAATCGTGATTAGTCACTAATCTAATCATGGAATTTGGGACGGGTCGTTATACATCACCTCAAGAAACATAGAAAAATTCTACACGATGACTAAGTTTAATGGAGTTAACCAGTAATGAGGTATATACTACTCAAGGACATTGCCCAGGATTAATCACTCATACCCAACAAATGACTTGCTGGAATTGTAAAAACTACTAAGGATAGCTACTTATCCCTATCAACGAGAGAAATAATAGAGTTATGACAATTCTTGGCCAAGTGTTTTGGTACGCAAGGTTCAATTGGGAGTTTCATAACATACATTTGAGATTCATTTGATCCTACTGAGCTCAATTTTTATCTCCTCAGAATGAGCTCAATGGCCCCAAAAAGATATGGAAGTCAGCTTCTAGACACATTTACACCACTCAACTCCAAGTCATGACGAGTTCTTAGCAAGTGTTTTTTTATGTCAGGGTTAGCTGCATGTTTTGGAACACAAGTCCGAGATTCCCTCAAACCTATCAGGTTCAATTTTTATCCCCTTGCAACTCCGAGCACCAGGGAATGCCATGTCATGGCCATCACCAACGAACCCTCGTGGACGGATCCCATCTTTTGGTATCTCACCACTTCAAAATTACCAACAAACAGAAATGAGGCTCGGCGCATCCAGCGTTAATCCGCTCGATACACGATGGTCCATTACCATTTATACAAACAGAGGTTTGAAGTCCCACTCTTGAAATGCCTCCCAACCGACCACGACATCGTTATCCTCAGGGAAATCCACCAGGGTATATGTGGTAGCCACTCCAAGCCCAAGTCCTTCCCTCACAAAGCCTTCCGACAAGGATATTATAGGCCAACTGTCAGGACCCACCCCGGTTTCACCCCGAAATCCGAGGTAAATCTTGCTCCCGTCTGACGCCCCGACACAACACTAACGTAAACCACTAAACTACACCATCAGACGCAGGAGAAACTTTAAACATCCCGAAGTCAAAGTGTTTACAGAGCATAGTACTAACTACAGAAGAAAGAAAACCGGTAACTAGATACACGCACACGGAAAATTTAAAACACTTCGGGGTCGCTCTCGTAACTTCTATGCCTCAGACGCTGCCTCGACGCCGAAACTCCACTCTAGCTCCACGACCTGGAGGGCAATTTAAAACAGAAGGTGTGAGTGGACCATAATTAATAAAAGAATTTTCAAAAACCATTTCATAATAAAATCAGGGTTTTAGCCCTCCGTTTTGAAACCACATGCATAACCCAATTATTGAAAACAATGCTAATTCACATAAAGATCATTATAAAACATTTGAAGAATCATTATAAAAACAATTATAGAAATCATATCATAACATCATAAAACCGTATCAGAAAACATAAGCATCAAGCCATAACCATCCGATCAAACCTGCTGGATCTATCCGAGTCTTTAAACTCCCGTGTCTTTAAACTCAACAGGCCTACGAGGGAAATATCAATATATCCGAGTCTTTAAACTCAATCCGGCTCTTTAAACCTAATCCGGGCTCGTCCCCCGTCAATCACAATATCCGGGTCTTTAAACCCAATAACCAGATCCAACAAATCCAATAAAAACCATTTTAAAACCATTTCAAAATCCATATCCAAACCCGAATCCGAAATCACCGGTCCGAAGCCCTTCCCTCATCCCGAACCGTCATTCCGAACCCAAATCCGGAACTTCACTTTTCAACTTTAAAACCAAATCTCGATTCTCGAAATCCGATTTTAAAACCGAAAACCTTGATTATCAAAATCACGTTCCAAAATCCCTTTATAAACATTTAAACCCAATTATCATTTAAAAGTCCAAAACCATAGCCTCATATTCTGAAATCGCCATTTTCTCGTAAAACGTGTTGAATCCGAACTTCCTCGAAAAACATGTAATTATGTAAAACCAACAAAACATATTCAATAAACATAGAATCATGCTTAAAACCATAAAACAAGTAATTAAAAGCAGTTATGCATGCTCAGTTATAGAGAAGGGGTCCACTCACAGTACCGAGCCCTTAATCGCGTCCTGAACGTCCCGTACGTTCCTCAGCTTCCTCGGGAAGTCCCGATCTTGTCAACAATCACCCAAGAACGTTACTAACACGTCTACGAAGGTCCACCTAATTTTCCCCAAAAATCCCCGGGTCCTAAACATAACGAATCGGAACCCTACACCTTCAACTTCGCGGAACTAACCTCAAACGACGTCCGAACAACCCGAAACCAATTCCATTAGACTCGTCACAACTCCTAGACCAAAAACCATGTTGACTGTTTTGTTTTCCCAACCGCCGCCGCACGCGCCCCCATGCGCCGCCCAAAGTGGCTGCGCGTGGCCTCACGCGCCAGCTACAGTGTCACCAGCAACCTCTGGTCGACCCGGTTCGAACTAGTCTCTGTAACTCGAACCGGCGTTCCCGGTTCACCGCCGTGCCTGCACCGTTTTCCTCCCTCTCTTCACCATCTTCATCGTCCAAACCAAAGCTACCTCTTCCCCTACTCCAAACACCTCGACACAACCTATAGCCCGTCGACTCAAGCTCGAATAAAAACCGGAACACTTCCCCTGTTTCACGATCCAGCCAATCCGTACACCCCCGTCACGGTGGCTACCTTAGAACCGTCCTAGAACCTCACTGAGTCTTACCCAACTCACCAAATCCCTCGACTCACTCCCTAAGTCCACGACTTTCGATTTGAAAATCGACAGTAAAACAGAGCATAGAGGAAAAGTTGAGGAATTACCTGCCCTCCGGTCGCCATCGTGATCTCAGCCGTGAGGACACGACTCCTCCAGTCCACCTCCAGCCTCTGGACACCTCCACCGACCTCAATTGATCGAACACGGCAGCACTACCACCCAAAACTCCTCTCTACTCTCTGTTTTCCCCCTGGTTTCCCGTGGCTCACATCCCACCCACACACAACCACTGCACCTCCTAACCTTCTCACTGTCCCCCTCTCAATCTCGGAGTCACTCCTCACTCACCAGAACACACCAACACTCACGATCACCTCTCAATTTTCTCTCAATCTCCCCCTCTGTTTTCTGTTCTTCGAACACCCACGAACACAGCCTAAATAATTGGGACCGTGCACACACCTAGAACCCTCTAGTCAAGCCCCATGTGTCACCATCCTCTCCCTTCTCACACAAAAATCTCCTCTCTGTACAGGACAAGTGTCCAAATCCGGTTACAACATGCCCCACAGCCAAAAGACCAAAATGCCCCTTCTTGAACCCAAAATTACGATTTTGCCACTACCTTCCTAGACCCGTAACTCACACGTCCTAACTCCGATGAACACGTGCCGCCTGTCGTTGAATTCAGGACGACGAGATCTACCTAACGGTCCTAGGTCAACGTGTAAAAACTCGATCGTCCAAAAAGTCAACTTTTCCCCCTAGTTTAGCCAAATTACGGTTATGCCCTCAACCTTCTGAACATCATAACTTCCTCCTCGGATGTCGGAATCGGGCGTGCCACCTGTCTACGGATTCGTGACGTCCTAAACTACGTCCTGGTCATCGGTCAATACCCAATTGACTACCCGAACTAAAAGTCAACTATTTACCCGAACCAAGGGCAACATCGTCATTCTACCTTAACGAACATATCATCACCAACTAACCACCGATTACGCTCACTAATCCTTCACTAATCATCATCTTAATCCTAATTCCTGGGACGGGTCGTTACACCAACGATGTGTGCAGACTCCATCGTACTCACACAAAAATGCCCCAAGTGCCAAACATATGCACCAATCCCCCACTCTCCAGCCGAACGGCTCACCCCCATGCTCAGCCCTTGGCCTTTCTTTTAGTGGGGACTCGAACTCATTGGCCCCATGCCACAGGGAAAAGGCGGGGTCAAACACATACTAGTCGCAGTTGACTACTTCACCAAGTCGGCTAAGGCAAAGACTTAAGGGACTTATATTGATACCATGTCGACCAACCACCCTCCATACACAAGAACTGCCGGATTGGAGAAAGATCTACCGAACAGCGGCCAGCCCTAGATATCGCTCAGCAGATCAGGGTTGGATGGTAGGCATACCAAGACGGTCCCACCGCTCGGCATATGTCACTGTTCACATTAGCTGGCTGCACTAACTCCCTGGTGCACCAACTCTGGCACACCAGCTCCCTGACGGGAATAGGCCAAGCACTAGCTGGCACCTGCCCCTGATCTTCAGGAACCCCCAGTTGACTCCTTGCCACAAAATAGGACTTGCTCCCAAGCAGTAACTCAACCACCACATTCATGGCTGCTATAAATACGCCCATAACCTTTACGAAGGTAATCTCTCTTCCAACTACTATTACTCACACGCTTATGCCACTCGGTACAAAGGTAAGAACTTAGGCATCAAAGCCCATTCGGCTGGCACCACACCAGTGTCAAGTGCTGCCTTGCAGGTCATATGCTGAGCAGAAATCTAGAGAACGCCAATGCCCTCAGCGGGTCTGAAACACCACACGGCTGGTCCCAGATCCCCCAGCAGGTCTCATCACGTTAGGTCCATTCCAGGATCAAACAGTATTAAACACTATCTTTTTCAACCAATCAGACATTTTTAGTGGCTCTCAAGGCTCCACTATAAATAGAGGCTCTCACCTCACTTCTAAAAGTAATTGAAAACTCAGACAAACACTCTGCCAGTTTATTCTCTTGGTTAAACCACCCTCGCCGGGCTTCAACCTTAACTCCATTGATTTCTTATTATTATGTGTAGGGATCAATAAAGAATTCTATAAGTCTGAACTATTTCTACATCAACAACTATATGAAAAAATGTTCAGTTTATATTTTTTAATCGCTCAAAAAATTTATTGAAAAGAAAATCATTCCAAAACAAGATTAAGAATTTTTTTAAAGAAATTTTCCATATTTCGAAAAGCCTATAAATTTTCCAGATTCCGGTGTGCCTATAAGTTTTCCAGATTTCGGCGTGCCTATAAATTTTTCATCATTAAATAATATTTGTATAATTTCTAGATAGTAACAATATGACCACTACACATCACCATAAGGGAAAAATCTAAGTATACACTCACTAAAGAAGGACTACTATAAAGTAAATTTAAGACCATCTCTAGCAAATATAAGATCATCTATAGCAGTAGACTAAATATAAGCTAAAAGGTAAATGTAGGAATTTTGGGTTAAAACTCCAGCACGTGTCCTAAATTTGGACTAAAGGGATAAAAATTGATCAATGGGTTAAAGAGCCAGATATATTTAGCTAACCTTTTAGGAATGGCTAAATACTATTTGTAAAAATATGGGCCTTAGCTACTAGCCCCCCCCCCCCCCCCCCCCCCCCCCCCCCCCCCCCCTTTTTTTTTCTTTTTGTGAGACCTTCCTCATGGCTTGTGCAATAAAGACTAAACATGAGCAACGTAAATTTATGAATTAAGAAGTTTCATCACAAATTTTCATATATTTTTCACTGCTACAAATTTTCTTTATCACTGATATAAATTTTCATATGTTTATAAATGATAAAAAAAATATTTAATTTCACGAATTGACATGTTAAATAAAATTGTTGATTTTTACAGAACCATGTGTTTCATTTGCTGCCAATATGGCATATATATACAGGTTTTGGTTGAAAAGATAAGGCAGAACAGTTCTTATCTCCTTAAACTGTTTGTAACTGTAATAAGACACATGTCCTATTGTCTAACTGCTAGTACTTGACTAAGTGATGACCAATTAATGGTTAACTTGCCTAGGTACAGAGTTACACGATTTTATCCTAGGGACTGATATACCGTGGTCTATAGGACTATGTATACACAGTCTAACATCCCCCCGCAAACTAGGCACCGTCCTGGTGACAAGTTTGGAAGCAAGAGTGTGGTTGTGGTTGGTGAAAAGTGCTTTGGTGAATAAATCTGTGAGCTAGTGAGTGGAGGAGACAAAGTGAACATAATGAGAGCCTGAAAGGACCCGCTCTCGGAGGAAGTGGTAATCCAGTGATATATGTTTGGTTCATGCATGAAAGACTAGGTTTGTAGACATGTAGCAGGTGCTGAGATTATCACAGTGGATCTTGATGGGAAGTGGTGGGGAGAAGTTGAGTTCAGGCAGAAGGCTAAGAAGCTAGATGCTATCTGCACAAGTGTAAGCCAAGGCCCTGTATTTAGCTTCAGAACTGGAGCGGGATACTGTTTTCTACTTCTTGGAGCACCAAGAGATAAGAGTGTGGCCTAGAAAAATGCAAAAAAATGTCACTGATTGACGGGTGTCTGGGTTGCCCACCCAATCTGCATCAGAGTAAGTTGTGAGTTGAAGGGGAAATGTAGACCTGTGATTTTGAATGCCAAGACCAAGACTGCCCTTGAGATAACAAATGATTCTTTTCACTGCCGTGAGGTGGAGATCTATGGGGTGACTCATGAACTGAGCTACATGTTGGACTGCAAAGGAGATATCTGGGCGAGTTAAGGTTAAATACAGCAGAGCACCCATCAGTTGACAATAGACAGAAGCATCAGGAAGAGGAAAGCTAGTGTTTGCTGCGAGAAGCTGCTTGGAGGCCATGTGTGTAGGGTCAGGTTTACAATCCAACAGACCACTTCGAGTAAGGATGTCCGTGGTATATTTGTTCTAGGTTAGATGAAGGCTAGTGGTAGTGGGGGTGGCTTCAACACCTAGGAAATATTGTAGTGATGGGTCTTTAATGGCAAATTCATGGGCCAGGGTAGCCTTGAAAGAGGACAAGGTAGAGGGATTGTTGCATGTGAACACAATATCATCCACATAAAGAAGAAGAAACATAAATGTGTCTGATGTATATAAAATAAACAGTGAGGGATCTTCCCTGCTCTGAAAAAAAGCCATATTGGAGTAAAAAGGTGCTGAATCGGTCGAACCAAGCTCTGGGGGCTTGTTTGAGGCCATATAATTCCTTGCGGAGGCGACACACATGATTGGGGTGCGGTGGATCAATACAACTAGAGGGTTGTTGCATATAAACCTCGTCGGTTAGATGACCATGTAGGAAGGCGTTGGTGACATCCATTTGTCGAATGGACCAACCAAGGGAGACATCAATAGTACGGACCACTCAAATAGTAGCGGGTGTAACAACTGGGCTAAATGTCTCCCGAAAGTCAAGGCCTTCTTGTTGGTGAAAGCCCTTGGCAACAAGGCTAGCTTTATGTCTTTCTATTGTCCCATCACCATGTTGTTTAATTTTAAATACCCACTTGCATCCAACTGTGTTGGCGCATAGGGGGAGGGGAACAAGGGACCATGTTTTCTAGTTTATGAGGGCAGCATATTATGTATTCATGGCTTGGATTCAGTGGGGATGTTGAAAGGCCTGTTTGTATGTTGAAGATTTAGGGAAACCAGAGCCAATAGCAGCATATAATTAAGGTATGGGATAATGGGAAACAAAGATAAGTTTTTTGGGCTTAGAGATTCCAGATTTGCTGTGAGTGGCCATAGGGTGTATATTTCGGTTGGGTTGGGGGAGTGTTGTTCTGTAGGACTCGAAATTTGAGAGGAAGTGGAAGAACTGTCTAGGGATGGAGGAGACTCATTAGGGACCGAGATGGGGGATTTTGGAGAAGTAGGTGGTGACAGTGGGGAAGGACTGTGAGAAGGGGCTACTGGGAATTGAAAGTTGGCATCAATTTTGAGGTTTTGAGGGTGAAAGGTTGTGACACGGAGGAAGGATAGTTCTTGGGCAGATGCAGGTTTAGCTGGATAGGGAAACTTATCCTCATTAAATATGACTTGGCGGCTGATATAAACACGACCAGTGGAGACGTGAAGACAAAGATAACCAAAGTGCTGAGCACTGTAGCCGAGAAAGACATAGGGGAATGATCTAGACTCAAGTTTGTGTTTGGCATATTTTCCAAGGTACGGGAAGTAGGAACAGCCAAAAGTATGAAGGAGGGAATATGGTGGAGACTTGCAATGAAAGGTGAAGTAAGGGTAAGAACATTTGATGACAGATGTGGGAAGTAAATTGATGAGAAAAACAGATGTGTTAATGGCACCAGCCCAATAACAAAATGGAGACGAGCACTAATGAGAAGTGTATGACCTACTTCAAAAATATGACGATGCTTTCTCTTTGCCAACCCATTTTGTTGTGAGGTATGGGGGCAGGAGAACCGCTGATGGATCCCATGTTGGGAACAAAAGTTGTGAAAGGATTGGTTTGCAAATTCTTTGCCCCCATCAATAGGAAATTGTTTGATGGTGACAGAGAACTGAGTGCGAACATAAGTAAAAAAAGGGAAAAATGATCGAATACTTCATATTTTAATCTTAGCGGGAAAACCCAAGTATAACGTGTGTAATCATCCGTGAAAAGAACATAGTAACGAAAACCAGTGATAGAGGGAACATGGGACATCCAAACATCAAAATGGATTAAATCGAAAGCTTTTATTGATGTATGTAGTACAGGGTGAAAAGATTGACGAATACATTTACTAAGTGCATAATGATTACAAAATGGAACAGAACTGAAAATAGTTCTAGGGATGATGTGATCTTGGGTGGCTAACTTGCGTAGAACTTGAGGAGATGGATGACCAAGCCCCATGTGCCAAAGGCTGGTGGTGGCAGTAGTGAGGAGTACTTGTGGTTGGGAAGTAGGTGTGATAGGGTACAAACCTGCGCTATAGGGTCCCCGAAATAGAACATTGTTTGTAGTTAGGTCTCTGATTACAAAATGTGTAGGAAAGAAAGTGATACTGACATTTTGATCTCTGGTATACTAAGCAACATATAGGAGGTTTTCTTAATGGAAGGGACATGGTGGACATCAGAGAGTTGGAAAACATATTGACCAGAGGGAAAATGGACATTCCCCGTGTGTGTTATGGGAAGAATGGTGCCATTACCAATCATAACCTGGTCTTGGGTGAGAGGAACATAAATAGGAGTACCAGCAAGGGCCATTGTGACATAGTGGGTTGCACGACTATCGGGATACCGGTTTGGGTCAGAAACTATTGTCAAGTGAAGGCCAGCGAAGGCCTGAGATAGGTCATGGTCTTGTGTCTGGGAAAGAGAAGGAAATTGGGTGGAAATATGGCCAATTTTGTTGCAAGACCAGCATTGAGGGCCATGGGAATGAGGTGGATAAGTAGGGGAGGGACCAAGGACTCTAGGGTTGTTGTTGACATCAGGAAATCGCCTAGAGCCAAGGCGAGAAAAATATCTGGAACCACGAACAAAACGGGAGCTGCGTGGATAGTTAGGGTGACCACAACGGGGATAGTAACCTTGAGGAAGTTGGGTAGGGTGAGCAGATTGAACATACATGGCAGTAGGATTAGGGCCTGGAACTAGGGAAAGATGGGAGGTCTGTTGTGCTTCAAAACAAAGTAAGCGGGCACGCAAGTCAGAGAATGGTGGAAGTGGAGGACAGTTAAGGATTGTTGTGACCAATATTATGTATTCGGGTTTAAGACCACGAAGGACAGGAGTGACAAGATCAATAGGAGAAAAGGGTTCATCGATCGCTACATGAGAGTCGGCAAGGGATTTTGTACAAGAAAGGTGTAATGACCCGTCCCGAATATCGGATTAAATATTAATTAATTATGAATTTATTATGACTAATCGGGGATAGTTAGGAGAATTCGGACAGACGGTGTAATATGACCATTTTGCCCCTGGAGTTGGGTAAAATGTAGAATTTTGACTCGGGAAGTCAAACATACGAGGACCGATGACCGTGATGTAGATTGAGACGACACGAGTCCGTAGGCAGACGGCACGTCGAAATCAGACGTCATGACAGGACCCGCCCCGATCCCACAGGGACCACAAGGGGACGTGCCCTGCTCCCGTCTGACACCCAATAATTCATACCAATTTTAACCTCAAAACATTTAAAAGCATAAATAACCAAATTAAAGTCATACATAAAATCCGAATTAAACGAATGTCAGACAAGGGATATAATCCAAAATTACAAATTTGCGAGCACGACTCTAAAGTAATCCTGCGGGTACACCGCCCAGCAGGGGTTCAGGTACGCAGAAGTAGATCTATGCCTCAGCCTCTGGTTCCTCCTCTACCTCAGTTTCCCGACCTGGAGGGGTTATCAAAACAGTAAGGGTGAGTGGACCGAAACACAAGTTTATGAAATCGTTTGATAAGTAAAACATATAATTTACCCCTCCGTTTTCCAAATATGCGTGCACCATAATTCCAAAATCATAAACCATATAATATGAACCATAAGGCATATAGCAAAACCATAACCATAATTTTAGTTGCTGCACTATACACTCCAATCCCGACATCCCTGATGTCTGACGTCCCTGACGTCCAATAGGTCACAATCACAAGGCTACGCGTGCCACTCGGGTCTCAATTTCCGAGTTCAATCCCCGAACCCCGTTCGGGTACAGCATCCCCGATGCTTAGCGTCATAGACGCTGGACGTACTAGACGTCCGTGACCTCTCCGGGGTACCTCATCCGGAGGAGACAATTTAATATGGAAGGATCTATACAGTGCAGTAACAAATACATTTTATTGATATCCACATGCAAACATATATATACATAGATAGAATCCGAACCAATCATTCAGTTTCATCGGACGGGTCTCAAGCCCAAATACCGTGAAACGTGCCATAACCATATTTTCCATATCATCAAAACCATCATTGTTTTAGCATGTGAATAAGTATAATAAAACCAGAAAACATTTATGCACACAAGGGTTTAAGAAATGGCCCACTCACAGTACAATCCTGCTAGAAACCGAACGTATACCCTCGTCCTGGTACAAATGTACAATCCCTGTCAAATCCAAGTATTCGTAAAGGTCAAATTAAACCCCCAACATTCAACCATGAAAGCCTAGGTCGAAACCGACCCGGGAAAGCCGCCCGAACGCGCTTCCCAAGGCAATAAACCTTATTTTGACCAACTTAATGATCTCCGATCGACCCGAAACCACCGCCATTGGATCCGGATCGTCGAAACCTAAAGAATGGTGGTGGTCCCACCAGAAACACTATTCACACGCGCCCCCACGCGCCGGTCAACGTGGCGGTCAACGCAGGAACAGTTCCTGCTGACGTCATCGCTGACGTCACTGCTGACGTCAGCATGACGTCATGCTGACGTCATCTGACAGCTGTCAGGTCTGACGTGTCAGACTCTGACAGGTGCCACGTGTCAACATCCAATTGGTCCACCTCACTGATCTGTCAGACCACGTGTCAGATCTGACATGTGCCACGTGTCAGCACGGCACTGGTCCACGTCACTGACATGTCAGTGACACGTGGCAGTCCCTGACTGGTCCACGTCACTGACATGTCAGTGCTGACTGTGCACTGACATGTGACACGTGTCGGCTCACGGTTGGTCCACGTCACCTGACAGTCTGACAGGGTGCCACGTCATCACCTCTGTCCTCAGACGGGTTGACCCGTATCTCTGCAACTTGGGTCGAACAGACCCGCGATCACGACCCGGTCACCAATTCTTCTACACCCAACCATTTTCACTCTGGTTTGTTCCTAGATGTTCGTCTTATACCCAGGAACAGTTCTAGCTAATTAAAATCAATAAACAAGGGCTGAAACAAAGACTTACCTCGATGAACAGACCCGGGTTCCCGTCGCCGTTTGCACTCCGTTCAGGCTACCTCCGGTCGTGAACTCAAGCCCAGAAGGTTCCTATAAGTCCCTAGAGTCGATTAGGATTAATAGGAAACAAAACTAAACGTGGGAATTCGAGTTACCAAAATCTGAGTTTTAGAAACCGTTTCGGGTTTTCCGGTTTTCCCCCCACGCCGCCGTCCTCCGCCGTGCTCACTGCCACCGTTCAGCCTCGCCGGCAAGTCTCCAATACACAGACACAGAGAGTGGATGGTTTGCTGGAAAGGTTGGATCGAAATGGCAGAATGTGCCCTGCGGGTGGGAAATATAAAGAATTGGAGGGAAGGAAATGGACGGCTCAGATTGAATCTCCAGATTAGATCAAGGGCTGAGATCTGATCTGGGGTTTTCAATCCAAAGGCTGACATTTAAAGCTGGTTCAAATGTTTAATTAATCCAATAGTGGATCTGATCCAATCTAGCCAATGGGTGAGTGACACTTGTCACTCCCCAGGTGTCCTTCAAACAGAATTTCTGAATATAATATTCGACACGAAAACCGAGACACGAACTTCCCGAATTCACGTTTCTGACCATAACTTCCTCGTACGAAGTCCGATTTCGGCGTGCCGCCTGTCTACGGACTCAGGACGTCGAGGCCTACCCAACGGTCCTTGAGTCAACTGAAAATTAGTTGTCAAAAGAAAAGTCAACATTTTTCCCCCGAGAGTCCAAATTACGGTAATGCCCCTGAACTTCCGATAGCCATAACTTTTTCCCTGATCGTCCGAAATGGACGTGCCACCTGTCTATGAACTCGTGACGTCCCGAACTACGTCACGGTCATAGGTCAAAGTCCATTTAGTTCCTCAATCAAAAAGTCAACAATTTGACCATACCATTCACAGGGGTAAAATCGTCAATTCACACAAAAAATTACAATATGGAAATCCTCGAATTTCCGGGGTGTTACAACCTTCCCCCCTTAAGAAATTTCGTCCCGAAATTTCAAAGAAACAAATGAGGAAATTGTTCTCGCATCTGAGCCTCAGGCTCCCATGTGGCTTCTTCCACATCCTGGTTTCTCCAGAGAATTTTCACGAGAGGGATCGTCTTTCGACGTAGTACCTTGTCCTTCCGATCCAAGATCTGTACTGGTTGTTCTTCAAAGCTCAAATCCTCCCGTAGTTCGACAGGTTGTTCCCTAAGTACATGAGAAGCATCACGTACGTACATCCGCAACATCGATACGTGGAAAACATCGTGAACTCTTGATAGTTCTGGGGGTAGTGCCAATCTGTATGCAACTCTGCCAATTCTCTCCACAATCTCATAAGGTCCGATAAAACGCGGACTCAGTTTCCCCCGTCGGCCAAAACGGATAATCCCTTTCCACGGAGACAACTTCAGGAAGACAAAATCTCCCACTTCAAACTCCAAGTCTCGAATCCGTCGGTCGGCATAACTCTTCTGGCGATCCTGTGCCACCTTCAATCTTTCCTTGATCACACGAACAGTTTCCATGGTTAAGTCCATTATCTCCGGCCCTACAGCCGCTCGCTCCCCTACCTCCGTCCAGCAGATAGGTGTCCTGCACTGTCGGCCATACAGTGCCTCATAAGGTGCCATCCCGATGCTTACCTGATAGCTGTTGTTGTAAGCGAATTCCATCAATGGCAAATGAGTATCCCAAGAGTCTTGAAACTGTAGTACACATGACCTCATCATGTCCTCCAGGGTTTGAATGGTTCTCTCAGACTGTCCATCGGTCTGTGGATGGAAAGCAGTACTGAAACGTAGGTTTGTTCCCAAAGTAGCTTGCAAACTCCGCCAGAACCTGGAAGTGAAACGCGGATCACGATCGGACACGATTGATTCCGGCGTACCATGAAGTCGTATGATTTCCTTCACAAACAGCTGAGCCAGTCGGTTAGGTTTATAGGTTTCCAGAACTGGCAGAAAATGGGCTGATTTGGTTAACCGATCCACGATCACCCATACTCCGTCCACTCCACTCTGAGTCCTCGGTAATTTAAAGACGAAGTCCATGGTGATGTGATCCCACTTCCACTCAGGAATCGGAAGTGGCTGCATAGCCCCATACGGTCTCTGCCGTTCCGCCTTAACCTGCTGACAGGTTAAGCATTTGCTCACGAACTCAGCAATATCCTTCTTCATTCCTGGCCACCAATAATGGTTCCGGAGGGTACGGTACATCTTTGTACCTCCCGGATGCATAGCATAGGCCGAACTGTGGGCCTCTTCAAGTATCTCGGCCCGTAACTCTGCCACTGCAGGTACGCACAAACGGCCCAATTTCACCAGTGCTCCATCGTCCCGGATGGTAAAATCCTGTCTCCCATCCGCATCGACCTCAATTCTGTAAATACAGAGTATCGGATCCTGCAGTTGTGCTTCAATGATCCGATCAATCAGTACTGGTCGCACATGGAAGCTGGCCAACAAAGCTCCATGCTCGTCAGTACCCAAAATAACTCCCGCCTTCCGGAGTTCCACCAGCAAGGGAAGATACACCACCCCAAGGTGTGCAATAGTTCCTGCTGATTTCCTGCTGAGTGCATCCGCCACCACATTGGCCTTACCCGGATGGTACTCGATCGTACAGTCA